>OX940979.1:41403343-41590796 GCA_954871275.1 Leptopterna dolabrata | reverse complement strand
CTTAGTTTTTTTTTCTCAGTAGCATCTATGTGGATAGGAGGTATCCATTATAATTTTTCTACCGAGGCATTTAATTGAGCAATTTCCTGTTCCTCGAGTACAATTTCCTTTAACTAAGAACAATTTCTTATTTCATTTGATACCGTTCGGAAGACTTATATTTCTGAATTATGCGGACTACTGACAGTGGCGGATCCTAGGAGCCCCCCCCCCCCCCACCCCCCGAAAGTTTAGCTTGCACTAGATATTTTGATGAATTTTCTTCAACCCTGGCCCCCCTCCTACCACTTCATGCTTGCACTTGATGTGATTGAGTTTACTATGATGTTGTTACAAGATGCTATTGATTATATTGGCTGCACCTAATTGAAATTTATTGTGATACTAGGATTAGGTTGTGGATCTATGATTGTAAGTAATTTTAAATTAACTTACCTTATTTATTTTGAATTAGGTATGTTTTGTATTATTATCAATTCTTAGTTTCCTGCTATGTCCTTTCTGTGTTATTATTTCTAGGTAATTGTTTTGTTGAGGTCAACGGACGCGGGAGCGTCTTCCTCACGAAGAAACCGAAGAACTTGAAGCTACCAAGAACACTGTTTACACGACAGAACAAGTAAATTTCTTTAACCCCCATAACTCGCCCCCTGGGACCACCAGGGGACGGAGTTACGGAAGTTCGAAAATCGCTATTTTTCAATTTCAATCGCTATTTTTACTTGTTGTTCTCGTTGTTCTTTGGCATTGCTACAGCCTCAGAGACATAACGGATCGATATGAAATGCATACCCATTCTTTATGCTCCACGAAAGGCCTTTCGGGCAATTTGTCCCCCCCCCCCTGGAGGGGGGGGGGTAGGAAGAAAAGCCAAGCTACGACTATAAATTTAATTTATCTGAACGATAGTGATTACGAAGCCTGATCGTCTGGTATAATGGGAAGGCACCAATTTATTGTTACTACGATTAAATAATAACTTGTGGATTTTTGTTTATATTCTAAGCAGATAGTGGACGGGGGGGGGGGGGGGGTGAATTAATGAATCCTACCTACGTAGTGCTTTTAATGATACGCTTAGGCATAATTATCATACTCGTAATGTGAACATACCTATGTAAACAACGTCAATTACATAACATATTACATTTATGTAGGTACCTATAACACCAAAATTTGAACGTTTATTTATGGGCAAATATGTAAATCCCCCCCCAACAGCTCAGAAAGATGAACTAACGCTGCGTTTTTGTTGTAGAACCTTCATGACTATAAGCGTTAGCAAGCTTGTAGACAACTGAGTTCTCCAGAATGGTATACAATGAATATGTAACAAATCCACACGTCATTTCCTCTGTATGCATCAACAGCTCCCTGTTGGCAAAGAGACTGCGCAGAAACGTTCATTTTGAAAGTCAAGTACCTACCTATTCCACAGAAATAAATTCATTTTAAATTACGTGGCTGACCTTCTGATTTCAAAAGTCGATTCTATTCTGTTAACGTTCCTGTTTAGATTCCGAGTTGGCAAAATGGAACATTTTTCCATCCAAGAAAGCACGACGAAGAACGACTGTTGACTTTATTCAAACTACCACCGAAAGTAAACATTACTCGCTACCCTGTTGAGAAGACCAAAATATTGTTTTTTCAATAAAATTACTAACATGTGTTTGAATATCGTTGTAGTGGTTTTGAATGGTACTTACTGGTAACCAAAAGAAACTTTATAAACCAAAGTTGTATCCAATACATAATTACGTTATGTTGCTGATACTCTAAGAATTTCAGCACCACAGGTTGGACAGGGAAGAAAATTATCCATAGTGATCACTCTGTTAATTGAAATACCTACCTAGCTATGTTTACTCAGTTGCACCAATGGGGCCTCATGTTCAGTTACAGTATAGTAGGTTGTATAGAAGATAAATTGCCCTCAGTACCCACTAAGTAACGCACTTTCTTCACGTTTTTCGACTCGCTGCTCATCGCAAGATGTCAAAGATTTTCTTGACAAACTTCTAAATCAAATAAGGAGCCCGAACCTCACTAATGCTTATTGCGATTGAAATTCAGGGCAGGAAGGAAGCGTCGCTCCGCGGATCAACTCAGCTTCTAGCGCCACCATCTCTCGGAATTCAAAGAAGTTCTTGCGTCATTTCCGTTCTTCATTAGAAGGTGAAGAAGGGAAGAAGAGGAAGAGAAGAAGAAAATGAGGCGAGGAGGAGCTAAGTAAGAAACTCGTTCATTATAAAGACCCTCCACTGCCCATCCGCTGTGCCCCCTTTTTCTTACCACTCCACCATCATTGAATGAACCTTAGGGATTTGACCCTTTCATAAGAAGGAGTGCGTAGAATAAAGGTGGAGACAGGGGGAATAAAAGAAGGCTTACAGGTGGTACTACAGACCTTGATGGCCGTAGCCCTTATGTCCAGGCTTTCGAAACGACCGTATTATAAACTGCGCAAATTTGTTGATGGAAGTAGACGATGTAAGTAACAGATTGAGGTGTAGTAATAGTAAATTCCCACTAAAAATATCTGCCAATAAGTGGCACATTGCATCCTAGTAAACATTATATCGTTCGATCGAAATGAAATTCAAATTCAAATTCATTATATTTTGGCAGCAAATTAGTAACAATGCACATGTTATATAGGTATATATACATGAAGAAAAGATTTCTCCTAATATAAGTAAATGTTTTTTTTTTAAATACATCATACATCACTAATAGTATAACAGGGATCTCAGTCATTGCCCACCATGAGAATAAGTTCATCAGAACTTGTGCTCTCAGGTGGAGCTCGTCCAGACCTCACTCGAATGACTTCCTATATTAAGAAAAACTGCCAAGGATGATGTAGAGTAAAATTAAACGGGGGAAAGAAAAGAAGACTTTAAAACGATCAAATTGAAAACTGCGAAAATTGAGTTGGGGTTTCGTAATTTTTATGTTAAATTAATGTCAAAATAAATCAATTTAAAAAATAATAAATCAATCAAGAATTTTTGGGTTTATTATTTTGTGAATAATACGTATTCGCTCAGTAAAAAAATTTATAACACCCCCTCACAATTTTTTCTTTTACGTTTCAAGGGGCCTACATTCAGAAAATCCAGTGTCCGTCCGTCGTACGCCGTATCATGCATACCGGCTCCATTTTCGGTCTAAAAAAGTTCTTTCGCACAAATGCTCCATTTGGGCCCGAGTTGTGTCCCGAATCTTTGCAGCCCGATCGGAATATACCAGGGGCGTTATGAGTGAAAATGGGTATAAAAATAGGTATACCTATTTCTTGGGTTTTAGTAACATGAGCTTTTGAGCTATCGTTTTCCATGTTTTTTGGGACGAGAAGACCGAATATGAAGCCAATTTTGACCAAAGAGCGGAAAACTGTGGTTCTAACGAAGTGTCAGCCTTAAATTTACGTTAAATTTTGGTCTAAAATCGTCGCTCTTTCGCACACAGTTTGGGTCCTCATTTGGGTCCTATTTGTGCTCCGAAGCTCGTCACCCCGATCGGCATACACCGGGTGTTATAGGAGAAAAATGGGTGTAAAAATAGGGGTTTTCGAGGGATTTTTGAGGTTTTAGTGAACATGAGCTTGTGAGGTATCGTTTTCCATGTCATGCAAGAAGACTGAATATTAAGTTTATTTTGACCGAAGAGTGAAGAATTGAGGTTGTTACGAAGGTTAAGCTCCCGAAATTCATTTTTTATGAGTCAAAACCTGGGAAATTGTCAGAAATCACCATAAATTTGTATAATAACCCTAGATGCAGTATGAACAGGTGAATGAATGCAATTAAATAGTACTATCAATGATCAAAGATAATCTGTAAAAAAAAAACCGAGCCTAATCGTGTTTCTGGGGGCCAAAATTGGAGGAAACCATCAAAAATAGTCATTTCAATAATTGCACGTGAAAGAAACAATAAATGAACAGCCAGCGTTTCTGTACGTATGTCCAGTAGAGTAATAAACCCATGTGACAAGGACTCAGCAGCGTTTTAAATTAATGTTATCTAATCAAGTTTTTATATAAATTATTAGTCTCCGAGCTCACGAGGAGACTACAAATGATGGGGATGAGAGGTTTGGATATCCCATCGGTTACTAATTAATGATAAACAAAATCCGAAATTTTGGACCCAAATTTACATTTTGAATTGTCGGTGTCTGGAATTCTACAGTGTACAGTGTACTGCATTCTGCATTTCACGTCAAATCCATGACAAGCAATCTGCAAAATTTCGCCAAGAACGTCCCGACAGACGTCTTCGAGTGAAAGAAATTTATATATTTCCCTTTCAGGTACCTACTTACACAGAATTTGGATTTCGTCAGTGGTTTTTTTTAAATTCTTTTTTTAAATATATACCTACCTACGTGTTCACCAGGGCACCTACCGATGGTGATATCCAACCCTTCCCAATCCTTTTTACTCGTCGATCGACTGCTTGGTGGCCCCCAGCGCGAAATAGATGGTGAAGAGGCCATCGAAATGATGAGCAAAACTGCAACGGCGCCGGAAACTGGTCGTACGACTTGAATGCCACCTATAACGTTTCTTCACCTAATGTTGTTCCACCTGCTGGGCTCCAGGTCAGCGGATCTACTAGTGCTAGTAGTAAATACGTAGGTACCTGCCCTAAAAGTGTTAATTTTCTCAACTACGCAGATTCCGTAATATCCCCGAGGATCGGATATGAAACTACGTCTACGTTTGCAAGCTTCATTTGGCACTTCCTTGGGCGCGTGTACTTGG
Source organism: Leptopterna dolabrata (assembly GCA_954871275.1). NCBI lineage: Eukaryota > Metazoa > Arthropoda > Insecta > Hemiptera > Miridae > Leptopterna > Leptopterna dolabrata. Next base: position 41,586,022 of record OX940979.1, on the reverse strand, counting down.
AAATGATCGCTTTGCTTTGCAATACAGGGAGGATTTACAAGAAAAAAATCGATAACATGGTCGGCTTTCCTGCGGGGGCGGATGTCCCTTCAATGGACACTTCCTCCGATTATGCCGGCTTCAGCGGGTTTGACTCGTTTTTCTTCTTGACTATTACCAACGATCCCGGGAAATGTAATAGCAGAAAACGGAGACGAGCGAGGCGATCGGAACCGGGAAAAGAATCAAGTTTGAATCCCGAGCATGCTCTGCGGGGTATACAATTCGAAAGGGAAACGGAAGCGAGTGTTTTCTTATCCCGCTCATCTTGCAGCTTAGTTTACTTGGAACTCGGGAGTGGCCGCAAGCTGTTGCCTGGCGTCCGCCGATCGCTCTGGACTGGCCTATCGAAGAAAACGACCGGAAACGGTTTCATTACGAAGTGAACCCGTTTTGAGAGGTGCGTCCGATGAAGGGCGGGAAGAGGCTGAAAAAAGGTCTTCCAAGTCGGGTGGCACTGTAGCGTCCTCAAGTGCGGATATTTATTGAATGAGTGACCACTGTCACCCAAGCCGAGACTGGTTTTGGTTTATTATTCTGTGAATAATACACCTATGTATTCGCTCAGCAAACAATTTTTATACCCCCTCAAAATTTTTTCTTCTACGTTTCAAGGTGCGTATATTCCAAAAACGCTGCAAAGTCCTTGTCACATGGGTTATTATTCTATTGGACATACCTACAGAAATGGCTGTTCATTTATTGTTTCTTTCATGGGTAAATAATCGAAATAGCTATTTCTGATGGTTTCCATTAATTTTTGCTCCTAAAACACGAATAATCAGGTACGCTCTTTTGGTTTATTATTTTCAATAATGAACCATTGGAATCGAGCATGAAAAAAAAAATTCTTACCCCCCCTCAAAATTTGATGGTTTACGTTTCAAGATATGTAGAATCCAAAACTGCAATAAAAATATTTCTGTCTGTCCGCCGTACGCCGTACGCCGTACGCCGTACGGGCCACTTTTCTTAGTTACCATGAAAAAAAATTGATGAAATTCGGGTTATAGGTTCCGTTCGGCGTCTAGTTGGTCCTCGAAGCTCGACGTTACTGTGAGTCATCTCTAAGGGGTTCAAAATAGGGGTTGAAATTTTCAAAACGCCTATACCATTTTTTTACGTAAATATTTTTACGGTTTTAAATAGTTCTTGAACTTGCGAGTTTTTTAAGACCATCCGGAGCATCGTACGTCCAGCCGTTCGTTCACAGTAAGGCCCCGAAGTTTGCACCGACAGGCATTTTCGACTCCAGTGTGAATGAAATTGTATACAATTCAAACCAAATCTCGTAACCAGAGACGCGCCCACAATAGGAATTTGTGAATACGGCCAATCATTGGTAGGGATCACCTGATTATATTGGCGGAGTATGAAGTCGAGTTGGTTGTTCTGTGATATTATTTAATTTGAAAAATGATGGCTCTATTGGAGTTTGTTGGTAGGTAGTGAAACTTGAACAAACGTTGAAGTATTATTGATGGGTAAATTATTACTACGGTAAATCATTACTCAACGGTAAATTATTACACAACGGTTCATTATACCATCTACGTAGAAGGGGCTGGAGTTTGTTGGTAGGTACTTTTGAAACTTTTTTCACTCCTCATCAACAATTTCTTTTCAGAACTTCATTATGTGTGTTTCTTTTTGTTAGGTACTGTTTGTCATCGGCAGAATTATTTTAGCAACATTTAACTCGTGATTTAGGTAGGTACCTAGTAACGAGTACGGGGTTAGGTACTAACCTACGGAGGGTCTGCGATCTACATAATATGCATATAATAGAATAGTACATATCATATTATATAGACGGGTTATCTATACATAGAGCTGTGATCTGTAACAGAAGGGTATTCTATACAAAATAATAAACCGTTGTGCAGGGATTTGCAGCGTTTTTTTCTTTTTTTTATTAACTATCTTTGATCATTGGTAGTGCCATTTAACCGTCTTGATCCACGTGGTGAAACTTTTTCCAGTGTTATTATACAAACTGATGGTGATTTCAGACGATTTCCCAGGTTTTTCACTCATTAAAAATCAATTTTGGGAGCTGAACATTTGGTAGAACTCAATTTTCCACTCTTCGGTCAAAATCGACTTCATATTCGGTCTTCTCGTCCCCAAAAACATGGAAAACGATATCTCAGAAGCTCATGTTACCAACATGTTGCTAAAACGCAAAAAGTACCTATTTTGGTTTATTATTCTGTGAATAATACACCTATGTATTCGCCCAGCAAAAAATTTTTATAGCACCCCCTCAAAATTTTTTCTTTTCCGTTTCAAGGTGCGTAGATTCCAAAAATGCAATGTCCATCCGCCGTACGCCGCATCACGTGTACCGGCTTCATTTTCGGTCTAAAAAATTCGTTCTTTCGCACACATGCTCCATTTGGGCCCCAGTTGTGTCCCGAAACTTTTCAGCCCGATCGGAATACACCCAGGGGTTTTATGAGTGAAAATGTGTATAAAAACGCTGCAAAGTCCTTGCCACATGGGTTTATTATTCTACTGGACATGCCTACAGAAATGTTGGATGTTCATTTATTGTTTCTTTCACGCGTAATAATCGAAATAGCTATTTCTGACGGTTTCCATTAATATTGGCCCCTAAAACACAAATTAGGTACCTACGCTCCTTTTTTTTAAACTATCTTTGATCGTTGGTAGTGCCATTTAATCGTCTTGATCCACGTGTTGACACTTTTTCCAGTGCTATCTCAGAAGCTCATGTTACCAACATGTTGCTAACACGCAAAAAGTACCTATTTTTACACACATTTTCACTCATAACACCCCTGGGTATATTCCGATCGAGCTGAAAAGTTTCGGGACACAACTAGGGCCCAAATTGAGCATGTGTGCGAAAGAACGAATTTTTTAGACCGAAAATGAAGCCGGTACACGTGATACGGCGTACGGCGGACGGCGTACGGACATTGCATATTTGGAATCTACGCACCTTGAAACGGAAAAGAAAAAAGTTTGAGGGGGTGTTATAAAAATTTTTTGCTGAGCGAATACATAGGTGTATTATTCACAGAATAATAAACCAAAATAGGTACTTTTTGTGTTTTAGTAACATGTTAGTAAAATGAGCTTTTGAGGTATAATTTTCCATGTTTTGGGCCGAGAAGACCGAATATGAAGTCGATTTTGACCAAGGAGTGGAAAATTAAGGTTGTACCAGACGTTCAGCTCCCAACATTGATTTCTTATGAGTCAAAAACCTGCGAAATCGTCTGAAATCACCATCAATTTGTAGAATAACACTAGGAAAAGTGTCAAAGATAATTTGGAAAAAAAGGAGCGTACATAATATGTGTTTTGGGGCCAAAATTGGTGGAACCACCAGAAATAGCTATTTCAATTATTTTACATGAAAGCAACAATAAATGAACTACCAGCATTTCTGTAGGTATGTCCAATAGAATAATAAACCCTTGTGACAAGGACTTTGCAGCGTTTTAATGACATGTTAGTAACATGGAGCTTTTGAGGTACCGTTTTCCATGTTTTTGGGGACGAAAAGACCGAATATGAAGTCGATTTTGACCAAAGAGTGGAAAATTGAGGTTCTACCAAATGTTCAGCTCCCAAAATTGATTTTTTTATGAGTCAAAAACCTGGAAAATCATCTGAAATCAACATCAATTTGTATAATTACACTACAAAAAGTGTCAACATGTGGATCAATACGATTAAACGACACTACCAATAATCAAAGATAATATGAAAAAAAAGTAAAAAAAAGGAGAGTACCTAAGTCGTGTTTTGGGGGCCAAAATTGGTGAAAACCATCAGAATTTGTTTGAGTTTGTTTTTTATTTCACATGAAAGAAACAATAAACGAACAGCCAACATTTCTGTACGTATGTCCAGTGGAATAATAAACCCATGTGACAAGGACTTTGCAGCGTTTTTGTGGTGAGACGGGTGGGCCTAATGAAAATACTCGTCCCATTCGTGTCAGCCACCTCATCTATACACAGTAGATACCTCTAGATAAGTACATAACTGGGTACCTAATAGCATCGTAATTAATATAATAAACAATTTTTCAAAAAAAAATTGCCCAATCCATTTTTTTCTCAAAATAATATTCACTCATTTTGGTTTATTATTTTCAATAATGAACCTTTGGAATCGAGCATGAAAAAAGTGTAATCTCCCTCAAGTTTGAAGTTTTCCGTTTCAAGGTACGCAGAATCCGAAAACGGAATTTAAAAAAATGCTTTCCGTCCGCCGTACACCCTACTTCGCACTTCCCTTAGATGTCAAACGAAAATTAATGAAATTTTGTTTGCAGGTCCCATTTAGGGTCTAGTTGGACCTCGAAGCTAGGCGTTACTGTCAGTCATCTCTGAAGGGGTGAAAAATAGGGGGTTGAAACTTGCCGAACGCCTTAGCTCGAAAACTCAGTAAAAGAGTAAGTTTTCTTACGTTTTTAAATTGATCTCGAAGAATTTTTTGAGACCACTCGGAGCACTGTACATACAGCCGTTCGTGTGCACCGAAAAGCTTCGTCAACATGATCGTGAATGAAACGTATAAATCCGGCCCAGATATCATTGCACCCCCGATTTTAATCATGCATGGTGAAATCGAGTTGTTTGTTCCTAGAGAGATATTATTAGATATTATTTCATGTGAAGAACGATGCTTATTTTGAATTCAGTTGATACTTCTTCAATATGAACAAACGTTATCCAAAAGGAATCATTATAGAATTTTTTATTCCACCGCATATTTATGAAAAGTAATTGATTGGCTGGCTCCAGTACTCGATTTAGGGCTCTCTCTTATGGGAAGCACGAGTGTATGTATTGACCACAGAAAACAGTGAGTTGTGTAATAATTTTCAGCGTTTTTAAATAGGTTCCTGCTTCCCTACTTTTCAGTCCGAAACAGTGCCTGTCAACTGTAAAACAACGGTAATCCAGTTACAATGTTATATTTATTTGTTCTTCAATTTTATTTTGGATTTGGGCAGTAAGTTCCGGAGCTTCAGTTCGTACTGTGGTGTCGTTTCATGGTTTCCAAGAGAAACATTTCGGTCGGGAAGAATTTTCGTGATATTTTATCGATTTACAAGGATGTATTTTAGCCATTTCTGAGACTTCCTGTTTCCACAAGCTGGTCTAAAATGAATGGGACTTCGCCAAATACGGGTCAAACTGAGAATAATGCCAAAACTATCGTGGGTATGTCACACGCCCAACCCATGAGGGTATGCCTCAAAGCAAATACATTTGTTTCCATAAAACTACTGATTTATACAAACCAGTCCGGTCAACAAAAAAAAAGTTTCTGCCATGCTGATCATGTGAGCGAATTTTCGAAGTAATGTTCCTTCTCCAATAATATTGGTAGTATTAAAATTGTTTACGGTGTCAAATTACCGACTTCCACTACCTATTAATTTTGATTTATTACGGATTCTGACATGCATACTTCTAATGGCTGGGGGTCATCCTACAAATTTGTCCGTCCACTTTTTTGTCACATTGTTTATGTCACAATTTTTACTAATGATTTTAATTTACAACCGTTGCTAAGGAATTGTTAACTCCGTCAGTTTTCATCCCACAGAAATCGTTCACCACTGTTTGGAAACCTCTGATTTTGCAGAACATTTCTATGATACCCACACCCTGTAGCTGTACCGGAAGGAGCTGTGCAAGTAGGTACCTACCTGCCTACTTAGGGGGTAAAGAACTGCGACCCCCTTTCTGTGAAATAAACGTATAAAATGTATTCTGTGCATTCACATCTCTCCCAAACCATTAGACATATCCATGAGCCGATGTGACCGCGTGCAGCGTGGAGATTTTTCTGAACCTGCAACGTCGTTGGTGATGAAGGCCTGAACTATGTAAGGACCGGCAAGGTATGTCACTGCAGTGCTCGATACTGACTCGAGTGGATACCCGCTCTCGAAGAGATTTAATAAAGGTCCAGGACGTCCCAGGACGTGAGAGACCCCCAGCGGCATCGCCTGTCGTGCCAACTCCACTGAAAACCTTCAATTCAAAGAACGATTCCCCCTCGTTCAGGTTGGCGTTCTCAATGAATTTCTCCCGAGCGTTTCATCCTCATCCCCTCATCCATCCTCCCTCTTGCCCACATCCGAGAAGGAGAAGAAGGAAAGGTATCAGAAGAAGTGCCGGCTCCCCTAATTGGAAGACGATGGTGAGTGGGAGCAAAGGTCACCTGACATTCCGTCAGCATTCCTCCGCGGCCAGGGCTACCATACTGTTCCCACACCGCATTCTACACAAATTACATAGTCCACATCTCAAGCCGGCCATCCCAACCGCTCTCGGCTCCGTCTCTCTCTTTTCTGCTTGCGCCCATCCTTCTATCCCCGTCCTCTTTATCAATTTTCTCTACCTTATGCCCCTTCACAATCCACGCCCAATGGAATGGCGTGGAAAAAAAAAGGTAACTATTTTTAGAACGAAATTTCGTCATGGTGCCATGACTCAAAGCAATGGAATTTTGAATGGACATTACCTGTATCCTGGTTGTCTGGGGGATGGAGATGATGTGAAATATTCCTCAAACTCGTCCAACTAAAATTGATGAACCCGTTATTAGTTCGGCTGTATGGCTCAAGACTTATGAAGTTCCATTATAACTTATCGTACACACTTCAGGTTTTTCGAATTAACCTCCTCTGCCTTACCCTGACAAAACCAAGACAATGTAGTGTCAGTGGCAAAGCCACACTTGAGATGAAATGTAATTTTTTTAGTCGTTAGCCCTAGCTCATTCTTATTCCAAAACTGAGAAGGACGGCTGATGATAACACTGAACTAAATGTTCATAAAGGGGAATCGCAGTGCAGGAAACACAGGAATGCGACTGACGTATTTTCTTGATAAAATACTATTATTCTCCTCGTTACAATCACGGCACGTTTGTGCTGGTTATGAATATACAATACATCTACCCTATGTTCCTTATACCTGCAATAGCTTATTAGCTACTACATCTTCAAAAATGCACATTTTTACCTGTAGAACCGACCAAAATTGCTTCCGTTAAAAAGAAAACTTGTGGAGAACAATATTCTCCCTCGAATGAGACCAACCCAAGCTGTCCTGCTATAATGACTTGCTGCTGATTTCCTGCGTAGGTTTTCTCTTGGGAGTGATGAGGGTAAAAACAAATCCAGTTTTATTTTCAAGAGAGCTCTTGCCGGGGATACAACGCCACCTTCATCAAGCTACTCTTGAGTCCAAAAATGGGGAGAGGGACTACGGGCCCAAAAATTTTAGTGGGCAAATTCGAACAAGTTTTTGATTCACAGTTTCAGAGCATTCTAATTCCATCCCAAGATAATAACATTTTTTATATGTATGCATTTACATAATATATTCATAATGCTGAATACTATATTTATTCGTCCTTCCAGACGGCCTTAGACAGATGATAAGTTCCAGTCATGCAGCGCGGCTATAACAGCGAATTTTCAAAGAAATATTCGGGCTATTGTGTAAAAAGATGATATAGAGGGAAACCATACCACTTTTCGTAAACATTATATCATTTCGTGATTTTAGCCATTTTTACCGATTTTTGACCCTTATAAAGTCAAACTTGACCCACTCGTTTTTGAGAAAAATAGTTTTATCATCAAAATAGTCCCTCTTACTGTCGTGAGTCACCATCTAACACAACTTCAGGTAAATTAATACTGATTTTAGCTCTAAATACCAATTGCTGACCGCCAAAAATCCAAATTCGACCCCTATTCTTTAAGAAAAACAACTGAAACGGTATTTTTCTGTCTTTACTCACCCTTCCATACCACTTTCAGTGATTTTATATCAACTGTTGGCGATTTTAGCAGGTTTTACCAATTTTTGACCCCTTAAAAACTCAAATGTGACCCACTTAGAATCTTTGACAATTGCTCATCTTCGAATTCATCATGATACAAACATTTTGGAAAAATTTGGAATTTTTATCATGTATCCGAGTGACACATCAATAATATGTAGATATATATACACACATATAAATTTTTGTTAAAATCTAGGAATGAATTCGGGATGCTCTGTAACGGATTTACCTATACAAAATCCCAAAAATTCATGCCTGACAATTTTGGAACCATTGCAATAGCTTCACTTTCTTTGAAAATTCGCTAAAAACTCAAAATGTGATTGGAATTTCCGTGTTTATGGGTAAAGTGTCAGAAATTGAAAGAAAACAAAAATCACCGAACATCTGTTTAAAATCAAGTACCAAAAATGGAATAGGATGATGAGACAGCAAAACGCAATTTCAATAGACGAAACCATGTGCTTACTTGCTTAAAATGGCTCAAAATCGATTATGCTACATTAGTTTAAGTCAAGTACCAAAAATGGTATAGGATGATGAGACAAAAAACGCTATTTCAATAGTCGAAACCCTCTGCGTGCTTGCTTAAAATGGCTCAAAATCGATTATGCTAACATCAGTTTGCTTGAGTTATGAACGTGATACTGTAATAATCCACCCAATTAATTTGTACTTCATCTTTCGTTTTTCAACCTGTTGAGATCCAGGCTTTTAAAAAATAATGTAAAGAAGTAGGTAGTGAGTGGATTCCTCGCGCCATGAGGTGCCGATAACAGCGAGTGAGACGGCCACCAGACCAATATTACGTTGTCAATCTGCAAATGGAACCTTGTAATATGTTGATTGAATTGATAGGCCTTCGCTAACAATGGGTACACACGTACAATGCGGAGAAAATTGTCAAGATGTCATTGTTAAGACATCATTGTAAAGAGATGATTGTATGAGGTATTGTAGTGGACCGCATTGTACTGAATGGAGCTGACTGAATGAAACTTGGTCTTTGTCCGTTATTTAGGTCTTCATCCTCGCAGCGCGGCCTTACATGGTGACCGAACTCTTTGATTTCATCACGGGAAGCTTTGAGAGCTGTTTTTACGCGGATGATCCACGAGATTGTGATCTCATCCAGGCCCGAGAATTCGCTCGAGGGTTCTCCATAAGGACGCAGGAACCTGATCGCAATGAAAACAACCCTGCGAGTTCTTAGGAAAGGTAAACCCACTTCGTTCAAACACAACAGTCGCGGAGTAATCGCATTCGGTTTTGCGAATTGATAATGAACACGTGGACATCTTCTGCCATATGAGCGGACAGCCATGTGCTCTATGAAGCTACGTACATATCGTCGGAAAAATGACAAAGTGGCGTATCTTTTTTACACCATCACAAACGGACGTAACTGCAAAAATCCGATTTTTGAGTTAGCTTCATAATAATACCCTGATAAATGACTCTAAGAGTTGGCACAAATCCCCACACGTTTTCGTCGCTTAGTAACACAGCAAATGCTAGAGCACTAAAGACGTATCTACAACAATCGGAACTAACACACTGACAGACGGGCGTATCAATCAGTTACGTCTCGTAATTACTGAAATCATTTGACAATCATGACTCGCGTCAGTTGCGTCACTTTTCAACTTTCCTCCTGATTTAGTGACCACTCCACTTAATGACATTGGAAACTCCAATAACGTGCAAGGGAAAGGTAGACCACGTAAGAGCAACGACTGCAACCTACTCCTCTGTTATTATTATTATTTTATTTTTTTCTTGGCTCTCTCAGAAGTGATGTACTTATTTTTCCCTCTTTCTGTTTCTTCTTTGTATTTATTGTTTCAACTTGTAAATTGGGCTTGCCCGTATTAAATAAATAAATAAATAAATAAAAGGTACTGCTGATGTCATCCGCCAAATTCAAGGATTTGATGAAGATGTGCGATGATGGTATCATCCTCTCGGAATACCATCATTTTTATAAGAGCCTTCAGCCACTGCGGTAAGAGACTGCCTACCTGAACCCAATGCGGATGAAGAATCCGACTACGAAACTCTAGACTAGAAAAACTTTCAATTATTGATAATTCATTATTTTTGTACTAACCCAATTTCATAAAGTTACCGTTTTTCTTTCAAAACTTTCAAGTCATTAGGTACAATTTTCACTTTTAGGTACAATTTTTATTAATTTATTAAAACGGTTTTGTAAGCTAAGCTACCATGTGATTTTTCTTCACAACTTTCCTCCATTACCTAATGAAAAGATGTTAATACAAGTGTGAAAAATAATGATTACTCCCTTTACAAAACCTCCACAATTGAAACGGTCGAGTGACGTACCTGAAAAGGTAACAATTTCTGGCAATGAGAGAAGGACCTATCTGCTACTAAGGCATTCCTTGAAGGGCGAAGAGCGACAAGTTAGTTAACTGGTTGTTAAACAAGTGAACTGTAAGTGGAATGAACGATTTTTGGTTGTGTACATTTATTTTCTGATTTTTCCAACGCCCTTAAACTTTCAAACACGAATATCTCGAAATGCGTTTTTTGCAGTTACGTCCGTTTGTGGTGGTGGAAAAAAGATACGCCACTACGTCATTTTTCCGAAGATATATCTACGACGCTCAACCCCACACTTGCCTGTTTCGGCAAGAAGTCCAGATGGAAATGTGAAACAAGAATACATTTGCGACTTGACATCGGTTGTGAACGAGTTCAGTTCTCTTCCAAGCAACAGCCTTCCGACTTCCTAATATTGGTTTATTATTTGCAATAATAAACCTTTAGAATCGAGCATGAAAAAAAAATGACACATTTTAACTCCCCCCTCAGTTTTGTGGTTTCCGTTTCAAGGTAGAATCCGAAAATGGCACACAAAAATTTCTGTCCGTCCGCCGTACGCCCTACTTCGCACTTTCCTTAGTTACCATGAACGAAAATTATGAAATTTTGTTTGTAGGTCCCATTTAGGGTCTAGTGGGTTCGGGAAGCTCGGCGTTACCGTCAGTCACATCTGAGGGGTGAAGAATAGGGGTTGAAATTTTCAGAACGCCATAGCTAAAAAGCTTTCAATAGCAGGGTATGGTTTTTTTTAACGTTTTTAAATTGATCTCGAACTTGAGAATTTTTTGAGACCACCCGGAGCATTGTAAGTCCAGCCGTTCGTCGAAAAGCTTTGTCAACATGATCGTGAATGAAACGGTATAAATCCGGCCCAGATATTACTGCTTGGGAACACCTGATTACAATCACGGATGGCTTTATGAAATCGAGATGGTTGTTCCGTGGTATTATTTCATTTGAAGAATGATGGTCTTTTTGGATTTTGTTGACAAGTACTTGTGTAATCTAATGTAACTGTCATTCCCCGGCCGGCTCCAATACTCGATTTTCCCTGGTGGAAGCACGAGGGTACTGACCACAGAAAACAGCGGCCTACGCAGAATGGGCATCTATAAAGGTAAATGATAAACCGTTGTGTAATAATTTGCAGCGTTTATAGTTTATTGACCAACGTCGAACTAATTATTCAAGTGACCAACTGAGGACACAATATTTCATCTCAGCAAGGTCTTTCTCCCGTATAATTTCGTATAGTTTTGGACATAGCAGGGGTCCAGTGTACAGAACATGAGGCAAAAGAGCTACAATAAGTTGTACCGACATTAAAAAATAAATCTTTCTGAATGTATTTGCAGCGTCTTTTCCTGGGCACTGTATCCCAGTGAGCTTTTTGATTTATTATTTTCAATAATGAACCATTGGAATCTAGCATGGAAAAAAAAATTCTAACCCCCCCCCCCCCCCCCCCCCCTCAAAATTTGAAGGTTTACTTTTCAAGGTGTGTAGAATCCAAAACTGCAATAAAAAAATTTCTGTCTGTCCCCCGTACGCCGTACTGGCCACTTTTCTTAGTTACCATGAAACAAAATTGATGAAATTCGGGTTATAGGTTCCGTTCGGGGTCTAGTTGGTCCTCGAAGCTCGACGTTACTGTCAGTCATCTCTAAGGGGTTCAAAATAGAGGTTGACATCATTTTCAGAACGCCGTAGCTCGAAAACTTTCGATGGAAGGGTATGATTTTTTTACGTTATTAAATTTGTCTTGAGCTAAACAATTTTTGAGACCACCCGGAGCATTGTACGTCCAGCCGTTCGTGTACACCAAAAAGCTTCGTCAGCACGATCGTGAATCAAACGGTATAAATCCGGCCCAGATATCATCACTAGGGAGCACTTGATTATAATCAAGGATGGCTGTATGAAGTCGAGTTGGTTGTTCTGCGATATTATTTCATTTGATAAGAGTGATGGACTATTGGATTGTGAAGGTAGGTACTTCTGAAACTTGAACAAACGTTGAAGTATTGTTGATGGGTAAATTATTACACTATGGTAAATTATTACACAACGGTAAATTATTTCATAGCGGTAAATTATTACACAACGGTAAATTATTACACAACGGTTCATCTACCAAGAAGGGGCTGGATTTTGTTGATCGGTACTTTTCCAACATGAACAAACGTTGAAGTATTGTTGATGGGTAAATTATTACACAACGGCAAATCATTACACAACCGTAAATTATTACATAACGGTAAATTATTTCACAACGGCAAATCATTACACAACGGTAAATTATTACATAACGGTAAATTATTTCACAACGGTAAATTATTACACAACGGTTCATCTACCAAGAAGGGGCTGGATTTTGTTGATCGGTACTTTTGCTACTCGAACAACCATTGAAGTATTATTGATGGGCAAGTTATTACACAACGGTGCATTATACTTCACCACGAAGGTAGGTATTGACCACAGAAAACAGTGATCTACGCAGAAGGGGCATCTATTTCACTCCACATCAACAATTTTCCTCTAGAACTTCATTATTTGCGTTTCTTTTTGCCGTTTTAGTTAGGTACTGTTTGTCATTGACAGAATTATTTTAGCAACATTTAACTCGTGATTTAGATAGGGGTTAGGTACTAACCTACGGAGGGTCTGCGATCTACATAATATGTATAGAATAGTACATATTATATTATATAGACGGTTTATCTATATAGAGAGCTGTGATCTGTAACAGAAGGGTATTCTGTACAAAATAATAAACCGTTGTGCAGGGATTTGCAGCGTTTTTATATTCATACCGTCCAGATGTTGACCTCTCTGTCCGGGTTTCTGGCATTGGTGACGCAATGGTCATCCTACCCCGGAATAGCTCTCGTTGGTGAAACTGACACAGAGCTTAGCCCCGTGCACCTGCTTTGAAAGAGAAGCTTGCGAGTCCTGGAGCAAAAAAATGATTGTTTCCTCTATGATTCACTGATGTCAGCAACAGTTCACCGATAATGATTCACTTATGTCAGCAACAGTTCACCGATACCTGGTCAAGACTTAGAAATGCGCGATCTGCGCTCCATCCCGGGCTTCCCTTCCTTCAAACCCAACACACCTGGCCTTCCAAGCCTCCTAGAAGCCTCCGCCTTTGCTCCTCTCACTTCGCTCCTCCCTCCCACCATCGTCCAATCCACCTTCATTCTTTACTGTTCCATTTATTATAGGTCTTAACGCCGGTCCGGGTATTATGATATTATTACATCCTGATCCGCTCAAAAGGCCACTCCTGCCCTCGCCACGGTCAACATCGGATATCCCCGCAGGTTCTGTTTCTCGTGCTCTCGAGGAATCGAACTCGGGTGGGGACCGTGGATTCTGCTTTTTGCCTTCCTTCCCCACTCTTCACCGCCCCGTCAGCCGTTTTCTTCATTCACAAAACCTGGTCCCGTAGAACAACTTTCACTCTGCTCATTCACAAACCCACAGCTGCTGCCTAGGATTAAGAACCATAAAAAATCTGCTGTTACCTTGTAACAATAGGAAGAAGCATCATCACCTAATATCAACGTAACTTTCTTGAAGGAATCCCTTAGTTTCTCCCTCAATTTACAATTACTGAATTGAACCAAATGCGAAAAAAAACAATATTCCAACTATTTTGTAATGACTTGGTTCGAAAGCCTCACTATACGAGTTAATGGATTCCAACAAAGACACGATCGTTCAATTCCATTTTTGAAACTCTGAAACTGGCGGTACCAGAAATACCTACTATCTACTTACCTATTTTTAAGTACACAAACAAAAGTAGGCATTCTCTTGGTTTAGGTACTTTCACTCTTTCAGTCTCATTACCGAAGGTATCTACTCTTTTCCAGCATGAATAACTAAAAGAGCCGCAATCTCGGTATCTGAATCCTTCAGCCTGGCCTCAATTCAAGAGGACCCCGTTCTCCAAAAATGAGTAGTTTTCAAGGATTTATCAAACGTGCATTTCATTTTACTAAGTGCATGCATTTTACAAATTTCCAATCCGTTTCCTGACCCATGAATTTCCCATACATTATAAGTCAGTTGCCAGGGCTTTGTTTTTAATGACAGCATTTATTTCTTAAATTTTTCTTTTTCTAGTTGAGCTATTCGGAATGATTCGCACTACATTCGCCCTGAACGTGTCCAATTTCCTACCAGAATTGATAAAGAACTAATGACATATTTAATACATTATTATGAACAAACAAAAAGGTTAAAAATGAACAAAATTAGTCGTGTAGGATAGGATTAATTTTTACTTCATTCGGTAACATTGTTCTGTGTCACTACGTCTTGACAGAGATCGACGAACGACGACTTAGCTAGGTTTGGTGTTCAGCAGTTACCTAACAAGAGAATCTTATTGGTCGTTGTAATTTGAATAATGCCCGGAACTTGGTTGGAAACTTCCATGCTCACCGGTGAGCCAGTTCCCAACTACCATTTTTAACTGGATGGAACAGTAAAGGTTTTTGAAGGACACGTTTGCAGATGCAAAAAAATTACCTTTGCCTTCTCATTATTCCTACTATGCGGTCTATGATTAAATCTTAATGACTTTTAAAGACTTTAAACACATCAGAGTCCCGCTTATCCGGACTAGATGAGACCGGACCCCGTCCGGATCACCGAAAGTCCGGATTAAACGAAACTGGCTGTAAAATGCACATAATAAGCATTTAAGCTATTCTTTCTCAGAATTACACCTTTTCCTTCTGTTTAATTTTATTTTCAATATTACATAATGTACCTACCTATACGGAGATCCAAGTTTTCCTTCTTCTCTCATATATGTTAATATTTAATTTCTAAATAAGAAATTTCTGTTAATGAAATCGAAATTTCTGGAACGAATGTAAATTAACAGAAATTTCTTATTTAGAAATTAAATTATAATTACTTTTTTCTTTTTTTCTTATTAATCCCGTCCGTATTGCCCAGGTGTTCGAACAACCGGAGTCCGGGCTGCAACTGATAGTAAAATTACAATACATAACAGATAATGAAAATTTTGAGATAATAAACGTTCCTCGGACTAGGTCCATTAGAACCCGCGACACATCGGGATCCTGATGAGGTCTGCGGCCCGACCGGCGATCGGAGGCCTTACTATAAAAACTAATCGAGCGTTCAACTTGTGGCTCTACTTAAAGTCTTCATTATGAATCCACCAATTACTGATTAATGAAAACCAATGTTTTTCAGCCCTCTTCAAAAGTCATTATTATCGTCATAAAATAGTTTCACGACCTTTTCCAGATCAATGAATCAGAAACCAAGAAGCCATTTCATTGATTTGTTCATTTGACGACGACTTCGCCTTCTCCTGAGAAGTGAGGTAAAACTTTACTCCACTAACGCGAAACCCGTTTTGGTTCATTATTCTCACTATGAATAATTGAACATTTTCTTTTGAAACTGAAAATGAATAATTGAATAACTGAAATAGGTACTACCTTTGAATAATCTATTTCTCACCATTAACCCCGAATTCGACTTTTTCCATTCCTCCCTCTCTTCCTTAAAGACTTCGTTACCTTCCTCCCCCATCCGTTATTCATGAAATATTTTAGTTTTTTCCAAGTTCTTTTTTTGTATTATCTACTTATATTAATATATTTTTTCACTCCTCTTATATTTCTTGAATGTTGTAATGTAATTGGGCTCGCCCGTGAAATAAATAAATAAATAAGTATGAATAATTACTGCTGAAAAATTTCCTCCAAAAACCAATGGTTCAATAACGGGAAATGAAAATTATGTTCCGAACATCATGTAGGACCCCCAGTATACCGTGGACAGGACTTTGCCGAAGGCGTAGGACTTCGAAATTCGACACATGGTTTCATTGTCCGAGACCGGTACACAGGGTTGACAATTTCAATAAATATAAGTAGGTATTATTTCAAAACAGTTTTGTTCTTCATAAATACTTGTGCAGATTTCATTTTTAATGGAGGAAGAGTTGACGGGTGTTTTATTATCCAATCTGCACTTTATGTGATCAACGAGTAGGTACAGGAGATTGAAACAGCATTCTTCCAGACGTTTTTAAATACATAAATATTTCATACGTGCTACCATGCGATCATAAAAGCTAAGTTATAGGAACAGGAAACTCGACTGCATAAAACTCGAGGTATTTAAATTAGCTGTTCGCTTGTAAGAATCAGCTACATGAAAATTAGACTGGTGTTACTATTTTATTAACTCTCATGTTGATGACGTTTTTTCGGTTCAAACTTTAATCAATTAATTTTGACTGGGAGATGGAGGTCTATTTAAATCCCCAAAAAAAGTTTGGCCTTACACAAACTTAAAATACCTACGAATTTTTGAAACTTGACTGCAAATCGTTGAACCCTTTCCACTGACTAGGAACGGACGGTTTTTTTTTCTATGTTTGGATTTTCTCCGCTATTTTGAAGCGTAAGCCAACAAATTTTGAGGTGGGGTTGAAAATTCATTTTTCTCGGTCGATTCTAAAGCATCCAAAGATTCAAAATAATTAATCGAAATAGATGGTTAAATATTATCCAATAATGGAAACTTATTTATTATTAACCTAGACAGGTACTTATTATTATTCAATGTAAATAGTTATTAGTTGGTTCACAGCTGACTTAATTAGTATCAGAAAATGACTCAAACAAAATTCAAAAAATGCAGCAAACTGTATAATAACAATTATTCTTAGACGCTGATTCAGTTTGTGTCAGAGAATTGAATCAGAGAGATTAATCCGAGGGTCTTGCAATTTATTATTAGAAATTCCACATAGTGAGGTTTAGTAACAAACTGTACATCTCTGTTCTACGAGATCTATTATGGCATTGTTATGATTGTTGAACCCGCATGGTACCTAGGTCTTGAAGGTGGGGTATACACTCCGCGCCGTCAATAGGATCTACCGCTATGGAGTCGTGCTCGTGTGTCTAGTGTACTTAAGGCTAAATGCAACGAGTTTAGTTGCAAAATCCGCCACCACGTGGCAGCACCAAAATGAATTAATTTTATTCTCCTTCTTATTAGAGAACGGCGAGATATTTCAATTCGGAAAACGGATTTCTCATCAATATCCACGTAGAATTCTGGGTAATTAGTTTGAAGTGTGCAAAATATTTTTGCCCACTGTTCCAAAAAAATGTTTGATCAAATTTTGAACATTTTCAAAAAGTGGCTTTATAGGCACTTGCATTGGACTCTAGAGAATACAAATCCGTTTTCAGAATTTTTCTAAATTGACTGTAGCTCACCAAAACGTCGTGACATTTAGCCTTAACTGTAGTGCGGTAGTGAAGGAACTCATAGACTAATACTTTATGCAAATGCAAAAGAATGCATTAGTTTTTAAAAAACTCGAACAAAACTCAAGCCAATTTCAGACCCATGTGTTGTCCTCACTGGTGGTGGGTCTCAAAATCCAACCAGCGCTGAACTGGTGCTCGGACTTCTTTGCCTTTGCGACGGTTTTTCCAGCAGATACTTCAATCCTTCAGCCACAAAATCAAAACACAGATTATCAGTAATTTCTAATAAAAAGCTTTGGATCGCAACGGTGAACCAGTTATAACGTAATATTACTGAGGGTCACCGCACCATGAATGAAACTGCGTAGCTACCTACGATATGACTATGGGAATCGCGATCTTATGACTACCGCATCGTGAAGCGGCCTACAGGTGTACGAGCGTTATAAAAAGGAGGAACGTGAATTCCTGTATATTCAACAGCCACGGATGTAGAAATAATAAACCGGATTCGTCCTGCTTTCTGCTCTTCCCGGATCCCTTTTAAAAAAACTCCTTTTTCCAGACTCGGTTATCAATGTTTTGAAAACGACACGGGGCAACAGTTTTTTTTTTTTTTTTTACGTCGAAGGCTCAGCCAACAGGCTGCGAAAGCGATAGGTCGGTTAAAAGCGGAAACAATTTTATGGCGCATTATATTGTACCGAAGTTGATGCAACAATACGACGAGTTTAATGGTCACTGAAGATCCGCTTTGCAAACCCGTCTCTAGTGGGTTTTTTATAGGCTTTCGGTTTATTTTTTTCCAATAATTAACCTTTTGAACTGAACAAGACGAAAAATATTTTAGGTGACCACATTCAAGATAAATGTTATGTTGACTGACGTGCTTCGCGGGGCTTAGAATCGTTCTTGAGTAATTCATGCATAACAGGGACTCCTACTGAACTGTACCTGAGTAGGTGTTACTGCAGTTACTCTAAACCGTTAGGTTCCCGAACTTTGTTGACTAAACCGAAACTCACTCATTTGCTAGAGGAACTGCGACAGACAGATGAAAATAGGAACCTCGGCACCAAATGCCATGAGCGATTCGAAAAAAAGCTGAAACCTTCGCTAATGAGAGGAAACCACAGAATTTTTTAAATTTCCCTCTCGCCTTGCGACATGAATATCCAAATTCCCGAAGCTTATACGAATTAAATCATTCTCGATGAAATCGTGGAAGTCCATTTCAAAGAAAAATTGAGTTACTGAAAGGTTGTCTATTTCCACTAATACGTAACTAATACGTAATGTATTAGTGGAAACAGTCTACCACTAATGCGTAATGTGAGTGGATACAGACAACCTTTCAATAACTCCGTTTTTCTTTTTTCCTTCCCCGAAGCTTGTTGCGCAAAAAGAACCATGAAAATCAATGCGGTTCTACTCACGCAGACGCAACTATGGATTTTTAGGAATTTAATTTTAGAATTTAGGTTCAGTCCGGATTAGATTGGTATCCAGTTTTCTTTCCCCCACTCGGCTTCAAGTCGTCTTCCTCCATTCAAAATCGAAAACATAAATCCTTGCTTCTGTTCCTCTTGAAAATGAAATAAAGAAAAACCGTCCATTCGTCGTCTAATTGGAGGTGAAAAATATCAACAAATTGAAATGAATTTCACTATGTTATAATAGAGAGCGGGAGCTGGTAATCTTATGAAATAAACGATAATTTGGAAGAGAAGAAAGCTTGCAAGGCAAACAAAGTGTTCAAATTCATACACTTTGAAAATGATGTTAACGACTGTCAGTAGGCTGGAGTCCAGTCAGCATGACCTTAAATGCTGCATGACTCATCATCAAACGCCTCATCAAATTCTGACTCACTTCTCGTTTTGTTTACAAGCATAAGATGGTTACCAAGTAGAGATGTAACACTTACATCCCCAATACCTAGATACCATTCGGATTCAACAATTCTCCTCGAAAGCTTTACATACCTAACATTGAGGGGTCCCAAGGAATAACTGAAAATTCCATGCACCATTTTAATCGCTGATTTCGTGGGGTGAGGGAAAAAGGCAAGATGAAGACATCTCCCTTTTGGCGCGGTATACCGATATTACGAAAAGCTTGGGTATACCAGTATCTACTCTTCTTTTAATTAAAAATAATGTCAACATTATAATAATTTAGCTAAAAAATCATAACTAAGAGGTAAGAAATTTGCTTCTCTTAAAATGAACACAAAATCGACAAATCTTGCAAACGTGAGCAACTTTATTTGGTTAATATATTATCGTCGTGCCTCTTAATCAATGGGCTCTTAATTTTCATCACAACACTAAATTTTGTGGCCCCCTTCAATATTTTCCCAAGGTCATCCACGTCGAGTCGATCGACAGCCTTTTCATTGATACGCCTTTGTAGCCTCTGCTGACTGCTAATGGGATGTTCTCGTTTCGAACGTGCCTGGGCGCAAGGTTAAATTTCCTGAGCAGGTACTTGATTCAGGAATTGTTATGTTACTCTTGGCTGTTGAGTCCAGAGTTGACCACACGAGCTTTAGAAAAATTTTGTAAATCGTAAGTTTATTTTAACTGGTAGGTAGGACTGGTGATATGAGCCAGTACTACTTCCTGGAGTTGAATAATTGCAGTTTGGCGTCAAGCGTTATTCCCAACTAAAGGTACTAATTCGATTGCATTTTGTGATTTCCTGATTGATTCTCGATAAGAATATTGCTGTGTGGGAAAATAGCAGCTTTTGGCCAGCCCCTTTATTCCAACCATTGCGAAGTGTAAAAGTCCCATCAGCTAGTCAACAGAGGTCGATCCACGGTCGGTCTCCAGAGCGCGCTCAGAGCCGCACCGCAGTCTTCCTCCACCTCCTTCCTTCTTCTTCCTTCTTCTTGTCCTCCCCACTCCCTGGATGCTTGGTTCATTCATAAGTTGGAAGGAGGCAGTTCAGAAGTGGTCGCTCACGTGGTGTTCAAGGAGCCAGGGCCGTCCCCCAGCCGTTATAGTAAAGAGAGAGGTACAAAAAAAAAACTAGGAGATTCCCCAAGTTCCCGCGAAACCTTCGGATTTTCGTCATTCGCGCTCGAAACAATCTTTCGGATGGTCGTGCCGTGATATGTAGTGGACAATTGATAATCATGAGCTGGGTTAGCAGTTGGTACACCTGCCTCCTTATTTGGATGGCCGAAGCCGCCCTGGCGCTTTCCAGGACCCCGTTGATCGTGTTTCAGCACGAGGTCATCAACTTTGCCTCTGAAGACATCGTACATGAGATCCTTTCTCAAACAACCACCTTGCCTGACAACCACTACCACCACTACAAAACCTCCAAGCACCTACGCACCCTCTACCAAATCGGGGTAAGTTTCAAAAATATCAAATTCTACCCTCTTCCTCCGCAAGTCGTATGTACCAGCTGTTACGACGACCTGTTGCACTGCTTGAGCTCCGGCTCGTCGTCCCCTATCACTACACCAATTTTCCGCTACAGGGACCGTTGTGTATAAATCCTGCCTATTTCGTGCTTCTAGTAACACTTATTTCAAAATAATCAATCTACTAATAGGTCATTTCGCTCGAAAATCATTCGAAACAAGATTACGCGCTCCAGCACCGCATCGCATTCCTGCCGGTCAATATCAGTTGATCCGTCCCATTCAAACAACAAGTATGAATGGGTACCTACCTACCTTCTTACCCGCTTCTTCTCTCTCATGCTCCACTGCGGACCAGCTAGTGTACGGATAGACCTTTTTCATCGTTCCTGAATAATTGCGTATACGTCAAACATTCTGTAAATTGAACATTAATTAATTTTTTAGTAGATATGTATTATAAAATTGTTCGACAACGTTCGCAGCCCACGGTCATTCGATTTAATCCTGTGTTTTGCACTGAAATGAGCATTTTTAGCTTCAAAAGGGCTCAACCAAAACAATAAAATTTTAATATAACAATTCCAGAAGTTCCGTAATCAGCGCGGTACTTACTCACCACGAATACTCGCTGTTATTGAATATTGACGAAAGTGCCCAGTTGATTAACATGAATGAGTTATGATCCGGTGTGACAATCATATAATTTATAATGAAATACCTACGTAATTATATATACATATCGGCTGCCTTAAATGAAAAACTCAACACTTCGAGTTCGTTGCTATTTTGGGATTTATAATTAGTTATTTCCATGTGTGATGAATGATTAATGATGCTAGAATACGGGGACAGGTGAAAAACGACATGAGTTAATTTGTCAGTCCTTTTGCGTTTGACGGGGACCTCTACTTTCAAAACACATAACTTGAAGTTCCTAAACTGGAATAGTTTTGAATAGAGAACATTAAATAAGCACAGTATCTCAGTTTTCTTACTGTGCATTTATTATTATTATAATTCATCAGCAGAGCAGAAGAATTAGAAGTTAGAAGTGTATCGTCATTTCAAAGGGTATTAGCACAGAACAATCAAGTATATTTTTTATTTTCCATTATTTCTTATAACAGTATTCATTCGAAAAGAATGGCTGAATGGAGAATTCCGATGCCAAATAAAAAATTAAAAAATAAAAAATACGTTAAATTAAAAAAACAGTAGAGCTAAAGAGGGCGAGTGACAACCTACAAACCTGATCAGTTAATTATAATGCATGTCATTAGAGGTACACATTTACTTACTTAGCGTCCGTACGTTATCTGAAGCATAATATGCAATCCAAGATGTTTCGTAGTGTTTGGTACCTACTTACCAACCTACCTAACTATATGAATTTTGGTCACACGAAATTATTGATTTACGGTCCTAGTCTCTTCTCAGTGACTGGTTGTTAATTCATGGTGGTTTCCCTTATGTATGTTGGAAAACATTGCTGTAACCGTAATGCATTTGGCACATGATTTATCAATATCACAAGAACCGAGTTACAGAGGGTTAAAATATCCAAAATAAAGCCTAAATAAAAGAAAAAACAGTTTACTGAATAAAATAACGACAAGAGCACTTTGAAATATATATCGAAGCACAAGATTTGGGTCACTTGATGACCAAAGATTAATTCAACAGAAATGGAAGCAGCTGAAAGTTTGACAAATTTTATTAATTTAGTACTACCTGTATTAAACTACTTGTTCGTGGAAATAGAGGAACTGAGACGAGGATGGGGCGGGAAAAGCACACCTTTATAAATAGGTATCATCGATATAATTATTTAGGTATTTAATATCAATAAAAAATGTTTATTATTAATTATTATATATTATTAGATAAGGTTTATAATTTTTATTAAACGACTGAACGGATCTTGGTGCGGTTTTTTCCGGCGGGCTCTTCCAACACCGGAGGGTAACAGGCTACGTAAACTTTTCCAAATCCCTACACTCCTTCATCGTAAACTCGGTGGTCCTTCACGACGACAGAATTTTTGCATTTCGCTGTAACTAAGGGCGTGAAGTAAGCGGTTTCAGACGAAACAGGATTTGATGGAAAGAGATTTTCTCGCTGATTCCAACGACACCGAAACTATTTCTGTGCGATGAAACGTTCGTCGGAATGACGCTTATGGGTAGGTGAAACATTAATACTGGCACTCGGAGTCCTGCCTGTTCACCGTGCAACGCACGGGTAATCCAGCTTGTTTGTTATAAAAGGCATAATAATACCATTAATTTGTAATAAGATACCTACAAATCATTAACCTAAATACACCGTGGGATGATATTTTTGAAGAATACAACCACATCATCGCCCAACATATATCAACAGATTCCGAATGGTAATTTTCCATAAAAACCGAAGTATTCTGTATTATTATTTGGGATCAGTTACACAAATAGGTAACTACGAAGAAATTATTTTCATTACTAAAACAAACCAACTAGTAGTTGAAAACTAAACTGATCGTTCCTCATTGATAAGATAATAATTTACTGGCATGCATCCAGTAATACCCTCAGTATATACCTACGTAACAATAATTCTGGTCTATTAATAACGAACGAATTCCGAGAGGCAAGGTTGACACTACATAATATCTGGACATTTTTCTTATACATTTCTTTAAACTATATGAATAGTGTGGAAATCCGATAAAATAAATGTATTATTATACAAAAGGCATAATACTGCATTGTATGCGTTCCGTAATCAGTGCGGCAACGTCTTGGAAAACATGTGAACACAATAATTTATACCTGTTTATTTGGTAAGTTGAATGCTAGATTCCGAAAGAATAGTTTTCCCTAAGTTGAACACTGAAATTTATCATGCAGTTATCGGTGTCAGATTCCCCTTAATTACTCGTAGGATTCAATGAGACGTAGATACCTATTTCTGCCGGCTTCCTTTGGACCAAATCATGAAACTGTAGATATCGCGAATTATTTCTAGAGCCCGTTAATACTAAACGGTCATTCCGTTAGGCGTAATATCATATAAATGACCCGTTCCCTTGTAGAGGAAACGAGTCGGGTGTCTTGTGAATAAATACTTTTTTCTCTCCCAGGGTTTTGGGCCCATTTCCTCCCCGAGTTCTGATTTATTGCCGAGCAAATGAATTTTCAATCGTCCGAAGACGGAAAAGAAGATTCAATTTGAGACACCGGTTCATGAATTTTATGATTAATTCCTGAACGAGCGACAATTTTACGACTCCCCGGGCACATGGATATTATGACAGACGTCCGCGATACCCCATCTGCCCCTTTGAAAAATAACATCATTCCACTACCGTACCTACCTAATTGATTCACAATGTCATCCTGTGAAAACATAAGGAGGCCCTAAAAATTAGAATTTCGCTCGCTTTTAATGTTTCTGATCTTCCTGAACAAATTTCGTTCCGTTGCAGCTGGTCCGTGCCTCTCTTAAATCCTTGCTAAAATCGTAACAATGGCAGTAAATTATGCGATATATTAACAAATTCCAAAATTGTCTTGTCTGCGTATGCGCCTGCGTGAAAATTTTCGGCGGTAAATGCGACTGTTAAAAAATGTAATTTACACAAGTAATGGACAGGTGAGAACAGCGATGGGTTTGAATCAACAGGTGATTATAGCGATCATAGCTGTTGGTATATAATGCAAAAGCAGGTTTGGTATCGTACCTACTTGTGCTACGTTTGTGAGGCCATCTAGAAGTTGAAACCATGAATCAATAATGCCGGTCTTCTTTCTTTTTTTAAAGCCTGTTTATCGCGTAGCTGCTATATATGATTAAAATGGAAATTATATCCCAAAATCAGACGTTATTTCAATTTTGATTTATTATTTTCAATAATGAACCTTTGGAATCGCCTATGAAAAAAAAAAATTTAAATCCCCCCCCATTTGAAGGTTTCCGTTTCAAGGCAGGTACGTAGTATCCGAAAATGGAACAAAAATTTTCTATCTGTACGCCGTCCGCCGTATTTCGCACTTCCCTTAGTAACCATGAACCAAAATTAATGAAATTTGGTTTGTAGGTTCAATTTGGGGTCTAGTTGGTCCGCGAAGCTTAAGGGGTTGAAATTAACCGAACACCGTAGCTCGGAAACTTTCAATAGAAAGGTATGGTTTTTTTACGTTTTTAAATCGATCTCGAACTAAAGAATTTTTGGAGACCCCGGAGCAGCCGTTCGTTTGCCCCGAAAAGCTTCGTCAATATGATTGTGAGCGAAACGGTGTAAATCCGGCCCAGATATCATCAGATCTAGTTCATCAGATATCATTCCTGATTATAATCACGCGTGGCTGAATGAAATCGAGTTGGTTGTTCTGTGATATTGTTTCATTTGAAGAACGATGGCTCTTTTGGACTTTGTTGGTAGGTAGTTTTGTAACGTGAACAAACGTCACCTATGCTCAATGAATAACAACAATAATTAATAACACTTTATTCCCTTTTCATGTTAATTTCACGGATTTATTCGCATTTTGAGCCATTCTGAAGTACTGTTTTAAAAGTTATTCAACTAGAAAACAATTCTTGATGTCTCCCTATTTATAAATATTGTCTGTGCAAAAATATTTTTTCCCATTGAAATAAGAAAAAGTATTTTTCAGCCTAAAGCCAACGTCGAAATTTCGTATCGAAAAATTTGTTTGACGTTAACGTGAGGTGTATGTGGGTACGTACCTACACTAGAAATGTTGAACGCTCATTTAAAAAGCTTGAATCCTGCTAAAATCCGCTGATAATCTGAAGGGTTGTGACAGAAAGCCCAAGCTTGCAGCCCGTCACAGAGTTGCATGTATCCGTAGTCTATCCCTGGAGTAGTTAGGCATTTAGTTTATGCAGCAGTTTTGCGGTTAGGTATATTTTTAATAATTACGTAATTGATGGATCAGTTCTACACTTTACTGAAAAAACTATGCGTGTTAGGTACCTATATTTCGGATCCCCTATCAACAAGTTAGAAATTGTTTGATAATTAAAAAAAACACCAATCACTAGCAATAATTAAACCATCATAAAAATAATTACGCTTAGTTAGCTTATTCTTATAAATTAACTCCCCCCCCCCCCCCCCTCCGTTCAATTACTGAAGTAATATAAATAATTGACTTGTTGTTGTGATAGTTCAATTAAAATTAAAAGTAAATGTGGCCTTCATTTTATTCGGGGGACTTCATTTGATGCGGGACACGTACCTACTTGAATAAATTTCAGCTTTTTATTAACATTGTGCCCTATGTTTCTTTCTGTTGGTTGGGTTATAAGAAACCCCAGCCGAGTTTCACAGTTAAAAGGGTTGAGGTGGTTTCCCCGAATTGTGAAGTAATGCCGTCTCAGATTTTCATATTGTTATGCACGATACATCTGTGGGACGATTAATTACAACGAATATGATCGAGGGTCCTGACATTTTAGGGGCTAGAGCGGTTATTACAGCGTCACAGATGGGCATTGAGTTTTGAGTGGGCGGGACTCTGCAGGGACTGGGTTAAGTAATACGAAAATTACGTAATCTTTCCTCATTCCCGACGAGAATTTATGTTGTGTGGGATGCGGACAAGGAGGATAAGTTCGCTTTCCGATTAGGTCGATCAGAGATTTCAACAAGTGGTTGGTCGTGTCCGTGGAATTGGTATGGAATATTGGCCAAGCCAACCAGACACAATCTGCGTGGTGTTACTAAACGCTTCCACCTGCATTCTCCATATCCCCGAAATGCATGAAGTACCAACTTGCTGTTCTAAGTAGCACACGGAAAAATGATTTCTGATGTGGGACTTAGAACCATAGAAGAAATTATTAAAAAATTGTTTAACCAGATAGTATAGAGAGGTAATTAGAAGAAGTATAATGAGAAGTACAAGAAGGACTGCTCTTCTATGACTTTGTCTGCTCGTTTATCAGTTTTTTACGATTGTTGTACTGTTTGTACATGTAGTTACCATAAATAGATACTAACTACAATATTACAATGTTTATATCACTGTCAATAAATTAAAATCATCAACACTTTTTCTGGACTGGGGGGGAACTCAGATTGCTTCGATAAGCCTGTATTGGACATTAATGTATGAAGTTTTTCATATATTGCCACACCTAGGGATCACCACAGCCTTATTCCACATTTATCTAAGCGTAACGTCAGTTGAACGAGGAAGATGCTCAAGCACGCCTTTGTAAACAATACTGATCCTGAACGAAACGACATTAAGACCCAAACTGTCCTAAATTTTAATTAAAATGCAAACTGGTCAAAATTTTATGAAAATGATGAAACTTAACGATGGTAAATTCTGTCGAGGAGTTCTTCTTCTTTATGGTTTCGAGTTACATGCAGCATTCATGTTTCGGTTCCGCTCATGTATGTATAGGGTATCTGATCCATAACATTTTCTGCATAGTATTGTTGGGGAATCTCGTCGAATAAGGTGAATAGTTGAAACAATACTCATTGTTTATTTGACGAAACGGCTCCTGGAACCAACCCATGTTTTTAAGGAGCCTCCCTAATCAGCAATTTCCGCTCTACGCACTCGGTCATTACGAAAGTAATAGACGTTTTACTTTACTGCTTTTAAGAAAAGGAAGTTCTTCTACTCCCCAGCGATTAGTCCTCAATCTGGGTTCCCGAAAATGGGTGCCGTCCCTTACCTGGAATCACACGCTTTGAACGAAGGAAGACGAAGAACAAAAAAATCGTTCATTGCCGGAAATACTGCCTGTTTCGCTGGAAAAAAATAAGGTGCGGAAACCGGAACGTAAGGGGTGCGGCTACTGGAGTGCATTCAGTTGAGGTGCACTTTACTGATACCGAACAAATTATGAGGCACTTGGGCGCCTAAGAAAAGTAATCACTTTAAAAAGCGAACGAATGTCCAGCTCGAAAGCCATAAAATGAAACGCATATGCGTGTGGTTGTACCCGGCAAACAGGAAATCTATAAAAAGGTGAATGGAGGCTGATGGGGGGCGCCACTCTGGAGGTTTTTAGGAAGGTATAGCATTTCCTGTTTGTTCCGCAGTTATTTCCGTCCTGAATAGTGAGTTATGTCATTGATCAAGAATGTTCAACTCCCTGAATGTTGTGCAGATGTGCCGGCGTTGACTGCTTACGGGCTGTTCGAACACTCCATCATTTTCCATCAATTTATCGAAGAACCTACTATTTATAATATATCTACTTACCTACACGGTAGCCAGTAGGGACCGAGAAAAAATTACTTACCATTCTTGATACCAGTATCTAAAGGGTGATCTGCTAAGATTTTACCCATTCTTTGAAGGGCTTTTTTTAAAGACTTAAAATTACTATTGAATGATATTATAAATTATCATTATTTCCGCACGGTCTTACGTACCTATGATAATTACTTCCTATTTATTTCGCGGACTTTATCTGCAACATCGTATGAAATACGTCATGAGCCAGACGAGACAAACTGAAAGCCAATATTCATATACCATGGTCATGATGTTTTAAACTGAAATGAGAGCCAGGAAAATATGTGCATCACTATAACATAGTACACCAGCAAACTTACACGCCCTTCGGGCTGAGAAAGCAAGCGAAATTAAATTAGCAGCGTGCTAACAACGTTAATTCACACAACAACAAAAAATCTTCAATTTACAAAATTCAACAGCCAAAATAAAATTCTGAACGTTACTGACAATGTAAACACTTCACAGCATAAACAAATAACTCCGGATGTCGCAAGGAATGGCAAATTGGAAGAATAAGGAGGAATTCAGGTGAAACAAATAGCCATAAACCTTCCTGGGCAGTTCTAGTCATTTTCCAAAAAAACTGCACTAAAATCCGTCCAACCGTTGAAGTGTGTACCTGTCAGAATTACACATTAATAGTACAGATAGAGTAGGTACCTACTCAGACAATAAGGCGAATAACAAATTTTTCGTGAGAGACACAAATATGACTGTGATATTTTGGCTTCTGATGATTTGTTTAGCTTCTAATGGTGTTTTAGCTTCTGTGACACTTTAGCTTCTGATGATGTCACTCGAATGATTTGACTGTCAATCATGGCGCAAGGCATCACAACGCAATATTTTTTTTCTAATGAGAACAAAAGTCAAGCAGAATTGACCCACGACCTACTCAACCTTTTCAGGTAGGAAACCATATTTATACACTGGCTAAAATCAGTCAAAAGATTGAATCAACAAACTTTAATAATTTTCATCAAAGGATGAAAGGACTTTTGTCAATCGCCGACAATAACTTTTTCCCCAAAGAAAATGGGTTAAATTTGAGTCTATAAAATTTTTTTTAAAACCTGAAAGTCGCTGTCAAAAAATTGCTTAAAATACCTAGTCAAAAATAACTAAAATTCATTAAACTGCGTGACAGGCTTTTTTTAACCAACATCAGAAAAAGGAGGAGATTCTCAATTCGACCTGTTTCTACGTCCTTTTTTTCAAATGTTTGTCCAGTGATTATTCCGAAATTACTGGACCAATTTCGATTATTCTTTTTTCAAGTTAAAAAAAAACTAGTACTGGGCCTGTATCAAGCCAGCTACACTTTGACAGTCACTGCACGATCTGACAACAGAAAACAACATGCAAAAGACTGTGGATGCCCCAGTAAGTAATGATGGTATCAGTTTTGATACAGCGTGAGGTACATTACAGAGTTAGTAATGGGTATATTGGCGTTGGCATAGAAAATGTTGGTAATAAAAGAAAGTTCATTTGAAAATACTTACGTCGAAAAACGCACTAAAAAGTATAAAATGATTCATTACCACCATTTCAAAACGTGTTTTAAATAAATCTACTGAAAAACAAAAAAAAATTAAAAGAACGAAAAAGCTATATAAAACTAGAAAGTAACGGATAATTTGTATGCTGAACAAAAGTGAATTATTCAAAGCCAATAAAACAAAATTTTTGAAGCCGGCGACAAATTATAACTAAAAACCCCACATTCATATTGTATCACATTGTTTTACTTCAAAAATTTTGTTGTATCGGCTTCGAATAAATTAAATTTGTAGAACATAAAAATTCTTCTTCACCTTTTAGTTTTATAAGTACAGCTTTTTTGAAGTCGGGGTTTTAAAAAAATATTTTTTAAACAATTTGAGTTGCTGATGTCCGAGTATAAAAATGATACCTTAACTGATGCTTTTTGATACATGGCAGTATTGATGAAAGCTGACAAAAATTATAAAGACGAGCGAGTTAATCAGCAAAAATCTTGATCAATCGGGGTTTTATTTTAATTTTTTTTTTAACCAATTTATATTGCTGATGTCCGAGTATAAAAACGATACCTTAACTGATGCCTTTTGATACACGGCAGTATTGTTTAAAGCTGAAAAAAATTATAAAGACGACCGAGTTAATCAGCAAAAATCTTGATCAATCGGGTTTTTATTTTAATTTTTTTTTTTACCAATTTGAGTTGCTGATGTCCGAGTATAAAAATAATACCTTCACTGATGCCTTTTGATACACAGAAGTATTGTTGTAAGCTGAAAAAAATTATAAAGACGACCGAGTTAATCAGCAAAAATCTTGATCAGTCGGGTTTTTATTTTATTTTTATTTTTTTAACCAATTTGAGTTGCTGATGTCCGAGTATAAAAATGATACCTTAACTGATGCCTTTTGATACACGGCAGTATTGATGAAAGCTGAAAAAAGTTATAAAGACGACCGAGTTAATCAGCAAAAATCTTGATCAGTCGGGATTTTATTTTAATTTTATTTTTTTAACCAATTTGAGTTGCTGATGTCCGAGTATAAAAATGGTACCTTAACTGATGCCTTTTGATACACGGCAGTATTGATGAAAGCTGAAAAAAGTTATAAAGACGACCGAGTTAATCAGCAAAAATCTTGATCAGTCGGGATTTTATTTTAATTTTATTTTTTTAACCAATTTGAGTTGCTGATGTCCGAGTATAAAAATGGTACCTTAACTGATGCCTTTTGATACACAGCAGTATTGTTGTAAGCTGAAAAAAGTTATAAAGACGACCGAGTTAATCAGCAAAAATCTTGATCAAGAAGCCGAGTGATCCATTCAACAGGGCGATCGAGTTACGAATAGCAAACTCGGAAGACGGTCGAGTAGGTTGTGATCGGGTGTTGGTATAGCGTGCGTAGAATTATTATGGCCTTCGGGTGTGAGCTGTATCACGTTCGCTTACTCCCTCGTCCCATGACAATGAAATCACTGTAGTAAACACCTTGACGGGGGTCAATCGATGGTTTTTAATGCGCTGGTGACAAACACTTTATGAGATCTCTCTTGCTCTCGGTTTCTAATGGTGACCGAACAGTCAGAGAATTGCGTAGTACTGGGTCATTAGAATTATCTTGGTTTGACAATATCTGGAAGGACCCATAGTTGGAGCCAAATTATCTCACGCCTGCTACCTCACACTGTCGTACCTCTAAGTTGCGAATCTGAGGGTCTGAGTACCGTTGAAATCAGAAATTCTCCTCCAGTTGGTGGTGTGGACTATAACATCAACCATACTGCCTGTATATACCTCATTTTTTTTCAAAACTGCCACACAGTTGGCTACGAACATTTTGGGAGTGAACGGGCAAGTACATTCGTGCACGTGTCTTTTGGACGATCGAGGATGTATGGGATGCCCACGTGAGCTTTGAGTAAAGCTTCAACCCGAGGTATCTAGTTTCTCCAGTTTCTGATATGGAGGTGCCATTCAAACATATGGAGCTTCGCATTACACTTGATAGAAAAATGAGTTATGGCGATCCTCGCAAATAATTCCACGGTGAGAATGGTGCGTTATATCGACAGGTAGCGTTGTTAAAAATCTGTCCAAATTTCGCCGACTCAAATTGAGCCGCTTTTCACGATGTCCTTATTATACAATTCCAGTAGGTGCTCGTTCTACGGTTGCCACCAAAATGAGGAGGAAAATCATAATCCTACTACTATGTTATTGAACTATCATTTTACTGCAACTAATCTTGTGATTAGACGAGGTAAACCTAACATTCACGTAGATGGATACTACCCGGTTTCATCAGTCATGATTCCCAGTTATTTTCCCAAAACTGTACCCGCCCAGATGCATATACGTTCTATACATGCATGTAATGAAAAAGATGAAGTACCTATAAAATGTTTGAAACCTTTTTTGAAACATTCCAAAACCGAAATTGTCGCATTGTCCAATTCAGATTAAGAAGAACGAATTCGGTTCCGAGCTCTCAGCGATGATATATCTGGGCCGGATTTACACCGTTTGATTCACGTTCATGTTGACGAAGCTTTTCGGTGCAAACTAACGGCTGGTCAACAGTAACGCCGAGCTTTGCGGACCAACTAGATCCCAAACGGGACCTATAAACCAAATTTCGTAAATTTTTGTTCATGGTAACTAAGAAAAGTGCTAAGTACGGCGTACGGCGGACAGACAGAAATTTTGTTATTGCATTTTCAGATTCTACGTACCTTGAAACGTAAACCATCCAATTTGGGGGGGGGGGGGGTTAATTTTGGTTTATTATTCTGTGAATAATACACCTATGCATTCGCTCAGCAAAAAATTGTTATACCACCCCCTCAAAATTTTTTCTTTTCCGTTTCAAGGTGCGTAGATTCCAAAAATGCAATGTCCGTCCGCCGTATCACGCGTACCGGCTTCATTTTTGGTCTAAAAAGCCGTTCTTTCGCACACATACTCTATTTGGGCCCCAGTTGTGTCCCAAAACTTTTCAGCCCGATCGGAATATACCCAGGGGTGTTATGAGTGAAAATGTGCACAAAAATAGGTACTTTTTGTGTTTTAGTGGCATGTTAGTAACATGAGCTTGTGAGCTATCGTTTTCCATGTTTTTGGGGACGAGAAGACCGATTATGAAGTAGATTTTGACCAAAGAGTGGAAAATCGAGGTTCTACCAAATAATGTTCAGCTCCCAAAATTGATTTTTTATGAGTCAAAAACCTGGGAAATCGTCTGAAATCACCATCAATTTGTATAATAACACTGTAAGTAGTATCAACACGTGGATCAAGACGATTAAATGGCACTACCAATGATCAAAGATAATTTGAAAGAAAAAAAATCGTACCTAATTCGTGTTTTGGGGGCCAAAATTGGTGGAAACCATCAGAAATAGCTATTCGAATTATTTCACGTGAAAGAAACAATAAATGAACAGCCAACATTTCTGTACGCATGTCCAATAGAATAATAAACCCGTGTGACAAGGACTTTGCAGCGTTTTTTTCTCTTTTCATGCTCGATTCCAAGGGAATTGAAAATAATAAATAATAAATCAAAAGAGTTTTTTTTATTAAAAACGTGTTTTGTTCTAATCTCACCTGGTGTATTCACTAAGACAACCACGTCATTCATTACTGTACGAAGGTACCGAGTGGGCTGCCTAGGAGGAGGATCGCTCAATGGATAAGGTCTTGCTGAAATTTCATTTCGGGACTATTCGCTCAAAGATTGGAGGCGGTCGTCCGCTCCACAGGTAAACCCGGGAGGAAGTGACTATTGTTTTTCTCCGGACCGACTCTCTCGCCATAAGGGAAGGACATTCTTGGAAGTAGCAGGTGTAAAGCGAGATGATGATGATGAGGATGAAAGAAAAAGGGAGGACGGAGGATATAGAAAGGTATACGGAGTGTGGAAGCACCTTGTCCTGCCCCGGCCCGGCCCAGGCCTCGAGGGGTATGAATGGTAGGCCGTGCCCCTTCCACCTTCCTATCGACCATCACGGCTTGCTCAGACTACTTCTCTGCCCGCGCACACGCGCGCTACCATTGATAGCCTCACAACTGGACTTGTAAGTTACGTTGATAACAAGGTTCCAGACCTACTTCCGTTCAAGCCCTCGCCATTCAATTATTCCCCCACCCCTGCCCCGATCCTTCGTTCCCTTATCTGCCTTCTCGCCAACGCTCAGATTTCGACATTTTTCTTCTTGTCAACATCGTTCTGACAGGAGATGGAAATGTGTAAATTACACCTATAATTTAAGTAACTGGCCAGAATGGGGAAGGGTTTCATAGGAGGATAGGATCCAAGATTAGGATTTGCCAACTAGGTAGGTACCTAGCTGGCAAACTTCATTTCAGTTAGCAAATCATAGACAGCTGGTAACTTTAGTCTACCAGGCCTATACCAAATTATTCAGGCCAGACAGTACCAATCCTAGATTATTCATTCCACTACTGAGTCAACCGAATCATGATTTTCCAACGAATGGCGCGACTTGTAGATATCCATTCTTCCCGCACACAGGGATTAAAATACCATTCTAGCAGATCACAATGATGGCAGAGAATCGAATTTTGCGTCGATTGAACGCTTCTCCTTTTTCTTCTTAGTTCGACGGAACGTTTTTAATAATTAATCAGGGTGGATTTATTGCCACATTAACAACAAATAATATAATTTGAGAACATTAGGAAGGTAATACACTGTTTAGCATCGGCGCTGAATCTCGGTTTAGGACTAATGTCTGCTTGAATCGTATTCTGCACTATCGTCTCGCGTTGCAGTGAATTAATGAGGGAGGGGGTGGAGATATTTTGTTGTGGTGGGTTTCTTGAATACTAAGATATGGAGGTGACAACTTATGCCTCTCCTCCCCGTCCCATCTGGTTGTTGATACATCGCCTTGTCATTCCATACAAATGAGGGCTGTATCATAATGATGCGTAATGATCCAGTAAAACCCTACACTTTTATAGTCTCTGATTTTGGATTTTTTGGGCTTAGTGCGATTGTGGAATTATCTCTAGGATGTCCACATGAATATATGTCAACTGCCACCACTGACAATCGCTACCACCTAAAAATGTGCGTCAATCGCCACCAGTCCATACCAGGCTTCGAATTCACATAGTTATATATTTTTGCGTTATTCTTCTGCCTGAGTAGACAGGTGGTCTGAATGCTCGCACGCTCGCATCTCCAAAAGGAAAAAATATCCTGTATAAAATACATCGGTCCTTAAGTAAACATAATTATAGTGGGGTGAGTACACCATCAAGTGGTCTGGACGCTCGCACGCTCGCATCTCCAAAAAGAAAAAAATCCTATATCGGTTCTCAAGTAAAAATATAGATTAGTGGGGTGAGTATATCAAGTGGTGGGTAGCTGTAGTTTTGAACAGACCCAACTGGTAGTGATTGTCACTGATGGCTATTTACAAGACACCGTCCATATCTGCGTTCGAATTTTTTTGGACGTCTGGATTTTGAAGGAAAAACCACTACCGCGTGCAGATCTGCATTCCAAGATAAGGCCTGACTGGGCGTGCGAACGGCTAGTTAATGAAGGCATTATGTAGGTACGTGTTGATTCCCTCCAATCTTCAAAAACCCAGGTGTGCCAGGTGACATGTTTACCAACAAAATGTAAAACACAGCCAAATGTTAGGTGTTCAATTTTTGGAATTTCACCCTTCTCCCCCCTCCCCCCCCCCCCCGTTCTCGAAACATTCAGATTTCGAAACTGTTCTTCATATAAACACCGAAAGAGGATGGAAGAGGATGGAGGAGGTATTTCATACAACCCAACTTGAAACTACTCGAAAAGTAGTAGGTAGTAAAGTAGGTATTATTTGGGGAATTTTGATAGCGTCACTGGGAATATCCAGCCAGCTATTTATGGTAGGAACAATGAATGGTCATGTAAATCTTTTACTGCCTGTCTCTACCCAAATAAATTCGGATTCAATTTAAAAGTGGTTACTCTAATTTCCAGCCCAAAACTGTTTCAGTGAGAGGGCCAGTAAAAACAGCAGGTGCCAACGTGTTTGATTTGTCATTTCGGAGTCTCAATTGTTCTCCAATAATTTTTGTAGGGTTTCCCCAGATTTGGTGTGAAGATCAAACATATTGTTAGATTTAGATATAGAAGTGTCCAAGGTCATAAATCTAACTCAATTGTTCTGTTGAACTTGATAACATAATGAGTTAAAGGTAGGATTAAGGCACTCATCGGTGCCACTGATGCCGGTAAAAGGGCGCATTGTTTGGTAGGTTTTCTGGACTCAGTATAATACCTACACCTGCAGGTTTTCGAGGACCAAATCTCAATTGGTTAAATGTGTTATGAAGTCTCGTAGATATAAAGACGCCTTTCCACAAGATGGGGGACATTCCACGTCGTCATAACGATGAATATAATCAATGGACGCTGATATTTCAAACGATTATCCGATTCAGGTGTCACCGTCCCAAAAATACCAACCTCGCACCACAATAGCCCCCCCCCCCCCATCATCCTCTGCTTTGAATACGGTGAATGGTAGCAGGTGGTTTAATTCAGAGCCCTCCTGGTTCACTACCTACGCAAAGTTTTGTTATGATTACACAGGCCTGCCAGCTGTAAGGAATGGAAATGGGAAGACGAGTAGGTTGGTAGGGGTGGTGGTGGTGATATTTTATCTCGGACTCTCGGTCTGGTGATGGATATCAATTGCATAGCGTGGAGCCTGTCGACCCTAACAAGAGGGAAGACCTGATGGGAGGGAGGGGATGGGGACCCCCTTTGTCCGTCGATGGGCTGCCCATTGAAGAAACGGGGCTCGTCTCGGAGGTACACGTGGGCCTTCTCTTCCTCAACAAAAAAATCTCCTCCTTCAGTTGTTGTAGACATAGAAGAAGAAGAAAGAGGATAGAGAGAAAGAGGAAGAAGAAGATGGGCCCCAAACAAGTTAAGTCTTAGTTCCTGGAACGAGGAGAAAAACCCGGTTCGTCAAACAGATACATTCATCAAGACCCCTATCAGAATTTTCCCTGCTTACATTTTTGTTCTTAGAACTGCTACCGGTTTGAAAGACAGGGTGACCGAAGAAACTGAACATCGTCAACTCCACTGTGAAAATTTGGACTTCTTGAAAACTAGACCCCCAATTTGCTGACCCAGGTCCGTAACAGGGTGAATCAGTGGCGGACCTGAAAGAGCTAAGGGGCCTTTACTAATATATATAACGGGAATTGGACCTAGATTATCCCACAAAAAAAAGAAGTTTCAGTCATGCAGCATGGCTATGAGAGCAAATTTTCAAAGAAATTTCGCTCTATTTAGTAAAAAGGTAATAAACCATACCTACCTACCATTTTTCGTAAATTTATATAATTTTTACGAAAATTGTTTTCGTGATTTTAGCCATTTTTACCGATTTTTGACCCTTATAAAGTCAAATTTGACCTATTTTTTTAGAGAATATTTTAGTCATCGAAATAATCCCTCCGTCGTGAATCACCACCACACGCAACTTCAGGTGAATTAATATTGATTTTAGCCCTTAATACCAATTTTTGACCGCCAAAACCCCAAATTTAACTCCTATTTTATAGGGAAAACAACCGGAATTGTATTTTTCTGTCTTCATTCACCCTTCCATACCACTTTCAGTGATTTTATATAAATTGTTCGCAACTTTAGCCGTTTTTACAGATGTCTGACCCCTAAAACCTCAAATCTGACCCCCTTAAAATTTATGAAAATTGCTCATCTTCGAACTCATCCTTCTGATTAGCAATACGAACGTTTTGACGAAATCGGAAATTTTATCATGTACCCAAGGACAGATATCGTCTAGAGTGACTACAAAATTTATTTAATATGTATTAACAAATTTATATATATAATTAATTATTATTTATTAATTTATACAAATTATTTATATAAATATAAAAAATTTACCTACCTATATATAAATGTTTGTAAAATCTAGGGATGAATTCAGGATGCTCTGAAACGAATTTCGCTATAATTTTCTAAAATTCCTGTCGTGAAAGCTTTGGACCCATATTGCAATAGCTTCGTTTTCTTGATAGCAAAAACCTATCTATAATACTAGGTAGGTACCAACACATATTATGACTTCCGCGCTATAGTACCGTCTTCGCTCAACACCCGATTTTAATTACTATTTTGCGCACACCTTGCACTTGAAAGGAGTCGTTATCGACTACACAACAGGAAATACAATGTATTATTTTACTATGTACTACCTATTTACTATAACAGTAATGATAAATTAATATTATTTATTTATTATTACTTATTTATTTATTTATTTATTACAATTTATTATTATTTATTAATATTATTTATGTTGGCAGGATTCGGAGAAAGACCTCCCCGAATGCGAAGCGAGAGCCGTCTGCAGCAAAGTCGACCTGTACGACTCGCCCTGGATCGAGCGGCAATGCCGGTGTCCAAAGCAGCAGAAATGCCCCAGCTCGCTGTCGCCCAACGACGGCCACACGATCGCCGATCGAACAAGGCAGTTCAAGGTAAACTACTCAACTAATGATCAATTCATGCCGACCGTAACACAAGTATAAATGAAAACGATTCACCTGGATGATGGCGTACGCTTGAGACAGGTGTCGCAAATGCGAAATTATTTAATCAATTTTTATTTTCGGCAGTCTAAATTTCTTACCTTCAACAGCACATACTTAAAATTTGGTAACAAAAATTATTAGAGCTAAAAAACATATGTATTTACGAACCTAACGATTTTAATTTGAATAAAAGTTTAGTTGTTTGCACGAGATCCAAAGAATAAGTAATTATTTCTTATAGTAAGAAATATAGAGTTAAAAATTGCTTTTGCAATAACAGGTAGGTAGGTCTATGTTATCCTAACTGGCCACAAAATCGATCGGGAAAATTAATACAGTCCAAAAAAAAGCCTCTCAAAATAAACGGAAATACCCGAAATTCCGAGGCCCTTGAACACCGTCATGTACATTTTAAAACAATGTTAATGAATGATGAACCTGTTGATAAAATTTAGATTTAGATGTAGGCAGGCTCACGTTAATTTCTTCCACAAGGTTCAAGGTAGTTGCCGTATTAATTAAGGATAACGTTGATTAACGGAAAACAACAAAGACTAGCCGATCAGTGCCAGTGCAAGGTGCAAATAAGAGCTGAAAGGCTGCTAATCAGCCCTGCAAAATGCTTTCTGATACGTAGACTTGATTCAAGGCCTTTCCAATTATAAGGATAAGGAAGTGCGTACTAGGTCTTCTCAAGTTAAGTTAGGTATCCGAAAGACCGAAAATAGGTGTTTTACTTAAAATGGGCTAATAAGAGCCAAAGGAAAGGGTTGAAAGCTCCTATCTGACTCAGATGCAATAACCCGTCGGAAAACAACGATTTTTTGCTACTTTCAAACGAAGATTTCTCTGAACAAAGAGCTGACCGAATAGCATCTGAAACCTTAGCACAGTCTCTGGTAAGAAGTTGTTCATGTGCGCAAGCTCATTCCTTGATTTTCCCCAAATACAACACTTTGAAAACTTTGGTAACTACCAACTATCGTTTTTCCCTACAAACAACTTCAGTCCTGTTGCTCGACCATTTTTCTGGCTGTCTCTGGCAACAAACTTTATTCAGGCTCATTCGAGTGGTTCCCTTGAATTTGCTTTACAATGAATTATTAATGAACTCACAGGAGCTCCACAGTGTAAAGAAAAAATAATATAAATATTAAAATTAAATAAATAAATATTATACATAAATCGCCCGTAGCGTGAAACGAAGCCGGTATCCCGCTCAAATTCTTCGCATCCCCGGCGCACCTCCATGAATATGCCCACATACCTACGCATTGTGTTCTGACACTTGTTAAACGATAAGGGTCCGAGAGTATCTAGAAGGGTCTCTGAGGGGATGACGAGCCATCTTATAAGATTATGCAAGCAACATGTATTTTATCGTTGGGAGAAATCTCAGTACAAGGAGGTGTCAAGTTCAGGAGTGGGCCGAGCGGGGTACAGCGTGTGCCTTACTACGATCCAACGTGGAAGAAACCGTACCGCTCAGCAAACTCAAGATTTTAAATTATCTCTCCACTAACTCATCACATTTCTT
This sequence comes from Leptopterna dolabrata, assembly GCA_954871275.1. Classification (NCBI taxonomy): domain Eukaryota; kingdom Metazoa; phylum Arthropoda; class Insecta; order Hemiptera; family Miridae; genus Leptopterna; species Leptopterna dolabrata. Next base: position 41,546,183 of record OX940979.1, on the reverse strand, counting down.
CGCCTATTACAGAGCCGGAACATTTCGGCAAATCCGATTTCCCAGACGGTCTACTCACGGCAGACGAAATCGCAAAATCCATCGTCGTCTATCGTTCGCCCATTTATAGGATTTCGTCTGTCGAGATGAAAAACACTTAATTTTGAGCTGGATGGCTGTCTGGATTTTTAGTGAAATGCTTAACTATTGCAATTTGCAAATATCAGTCATCTACCTAGCAATATGGCTTCGAAATCACCACATGGATTTAGTATGTCATGAGCATAATCAGACTGATCTTGAATGGTACGTGTAACTATTCCAATCCACTTTCCCGCCATCAAGATTTTGGGTTTAAAAGGTGGATGTTGATTTCAGCGGGCAGATGTTAAATAATAGTTATTCATCATGTTTCAATCATCCATTTTTCGTTCAATGTTCAAAATGACTATCCGGTACTGGACTCCGTGGACCGGTTTTTTCGCTTATTATTGTCGATTTACAACTATTTAGGATCCGCTCCATTTCTTGGTGAGCTCCAGGCTTAGTGAGACTAGTGATTCCGTCTGGATCGCATGAAATGTCGATAGGATGAAGATTTCTTAGTGACTTTAATGATGCGTAATTTGGTGGGCCCCATTATACTTGTACGAGATTTTCAATGGGCTTCAAGATGAAGGTTTTTTGCCGCTCCCTTTTGTGAGTTCCTACTAATAAGCTACGGCTAAGTCTCCGAGGTACCTACCTGATATATAGCATTTACAAATTGATTTCAACCCTATACAATTTTATGTGAACCATTTACAGTTTTATTTAAACGTTTCACCATTTTATTTCAACGTTTTGCAAATGTTTAAACCTTTTGCAAATGTTTTTAACCCTGCTATAAACACTTTTGGCGGAAAACTATTTTGAGGTTCAAGGCGAACAGTAACTGTAGGTACATTAAGACAACACGAATTTAATAAAGTGGATGCCCAGTAGCTGAATCAGGCAATAACAAAAACATGTCCATAACATAATTGGCGCAATCTTGGGGTGTCATTGAAGACAACCTTGTTTGATTCACTTCCAAAAAGGAACGCTCTCCTCGGCGGCTTATAATCTCTGTTGCTGTAGTTTTGATTTTAGAAAAAGCCTCCTCAACAGGTTTGAACATTGGTGAATATGGCGCCAAAAACATGAAGGCCATTTGCGATGAAGCCATAAAAGCTGTTACTGCAGTCGATCGGTGAATCTGACCATGTCAGTGATCAGAAGGACACGTTTAAAAACAATTGTAAAAAGTTTAAAACCATTTGTAAAAGGTTTGAATACATTTGTAAAAGGTTGAACTAAATTGGTAAAATGTTTATAGTTCAAATAAAATTTTAAAGGGTTGAAATAAATGTGTAAATGCTACATTAAATCCAAATTTACCTATATCGTAGGCAAAATTTCCAACCGAGGTGGTAACTAATGTTTCTAATTGAAAATAAAAGTATCCTTTATCCGCACATGAACGTTCTTTTAAACATTTCATTAAACATTGAAAGAATGGCCGGAAGTGGGAAGAGGTTTGAGATTTGTCCTAGATATTCCTAAAAATATCCTCTTTTCGAAAACAGAGAGAAATACAGGGAAAAACTAAAGGGAAGTGCACGAAAAATAATTTGATAAAGCCCTGTTCAATCTTGTGAACAATATGCGCACACGAATTCCACTTGAAACAGCAGTCAAGGCAACAACAGAGCGACTTAAAATTTGAAGTGGAGGTAGGTGCACCTGTGACCTGTGAGTCCATTTGAATTTTATCGAATTATATGTAATAGCCAAAGCAACGGCGGATTCCGTACAAATAATCATCGCCTGTTCCTCCGACATTTTTACGACGACGCAATAGGCAGGTGCCCGTGTTTACTGTAACACGTGTGTTCCTAAATCATTAAGGCCCGTCACATCATACATAATTCATCAGGTAATCACTGCCACCTATTCGATTATTACAGGTGTAAGGACTACCTACCTACGGATTCCGGGACTCGGATGTGATGAGCTTCAAAACACTATAACTTGTTTCATTCAACCCGCTACTGTAAAGTGAACTAAACAACCGTTATAAAATCAGACTAATATCAACTTTTACTATCCATTTAAATAAATATGCGCAATTAGCTAAGTGGACCCACAGGTTGGTGATTCATAAATAAATTAATAACTCAGTTATTACTGATAACTTCATATAAATAATAAAGCTTCGGCATTGACTGGGATTTTACATCATTTCATCCGTTACTCAATTATGAATTATAATTAAAGGAAAATTGTGAATTTGTAAACACTGAACAGACAGCCTGTTAATCCCCTGAAGCTTCAAGCTTTACATACCATCATTCAGCTTTAAACTTCCTTTTAGGTTTACTTACCAAGTTTCTTCTGAAGTTTAATGGGGTCCACTCACGTATTTACTTAGTTAAGTTTTTTTAATTGAAAGTAGGTTCTATCCTGAGAACTTTGACATGCCCGTATAATAGTAATAAATAAATAAATTCCACACTGTCCTACGATAAGTTTTTCTTTTAATATAATTTTTCAAAGATTCCAGAGGTTCCTACGTCATTGCACCCCTCTCGCCATGGCGGGACCCCCCTGCCGTCTGTGACGTAGAAACCTTTGGAAACTTCGAAAAATCATAGAAAAGGGACTACTAATCGTAGGACAGTGCGGTTGGTCTCAAAGTTCTCAGAATGGAATCTAGTAGCATTAAAAAATAATACAAACCGCTTTTGTCACCCATGTGCATACCCCATTGTGCCTTTGAACTCCAAAGCGTACGGACAGAATTTTTTTTTAATTCCGTTTTCGGATTCTACTTACCTTGGAACAGAAACCATAAAATTCGGGGGGGGGGGGGGGGAAGAATTGGTTTTTTTTTTTCATGCTCGATTCCAAAGGTTAAATATTGAAAGTAATAAACCAAAAGAGGCTTGGCAGACGACATACAAAAATAATATATTAATAATGTACAAAAATAATGTAATAATAATGTAATAATAATAATAATGTATAATAATGTAAATGTATATAAATAATGTATTAGCAGCCTTTTATTGAAAAAAAGAGAAACTTAATAACTGCAAATGAAGGTGATCCAATTCTTTTTAATGACGGAATGGTCCTCTGGATAGATAAACAGGTTTAGTTGGGGCCGAATAAATTGTCCTAAGAACGAGGAGTGTTAGGATGATCTACTGCAATTCGTTCATTTAGGAGAACATTCTGCGCCGTCTCTTCAGTTTCACTCGAGATGCATCAACGAAAACAAGTCCCTGAATTCAATGCAATGGTTGTATGCCTCTTCAGCCGTCTTCTAGTCCTAGTGTACTGGAGTACTATACTGCCGTAGTGCCGTATGAAGGAAATATGACTCAACTCAAAATTATTGAGTTTTCAGAAATCAGCTTCGAAGTTTTCTGACGAAAACTCGCTATAGGTTCACTACAGGGCATTCCCGCAACCCCCTTTTTTTCCAAATGTCCAATCATGTTCAACTTGATCGATAGCTGTCAAAAAATACTCCAAACACACGTTTTTTCAATCGATTTATTGCAGTTGAGTCGAATATCGATTATTCGTGGTTGATTTTTGAAATGGTTGTGGAGTAAAAACAACTCAAATCCCCTTTGAGTCCAACGGTTTGGACCCCGATCCTGAAGACAACGGTTTGGAGGAAAAACGACTCAACGGCGTTTTCAGCTAGTTCAGTCTTTTTCCCTCAACAAATAAATAACAAAACTCGCAAGTTAGGGTGTTTCAATCGAGGCGTTGAGATGTTTTTACTAAAAAAACACGGAGTTGAGACGTTTTTCCTCAAAATTAAGCAATTTCCAGATTTCATCCCTAACAATTTCAACCCCTTCTGGGTCGAATTTTGGAATTTCGATTTGACCATCAAAAAGGTGGGGTTGAAATTAGGGGGGTTACGTGAAAATCCCATTTCCGACAATTGTTGAGTTGAGTCGTTCTTCCTTCACACGGCAGTATAAATACTACTACATCTGACGTACGTGTCCGTGCGACTATAATCCTTCCAAACTGCTACCTCCTCGTTACGTAACAATTTTTTTTTTTTTTTGAAAAATGAAAAAAATACGTTTCCGGTTGATTCTAGTTGTGCGAGCCCGTGAAGAAGCTGCCCAAGTGCCGTTACTTCAGGGACATCACGTGGAGCCTGCGGACGGGAGCGGACAACATCACGAGTCAAGTGGTCCGATGTCACTGTCCCAAAGGGTCCGTCGCCTACCTCATCAAACGGCAGCCCATCGAAGGGCCCCAAGGCATCGGCTACCTCTACTCCTTCGCCTGCTCCCCTCAAAGTGTGAGTTCTACCAACTTTTTTTTTTGTGTGGATTTCCCTTTATTTTTATCGGGACACAGGAAAACTTTCCGTGGGTTTCCTGATCAACGTCTGCCTATTCGGAAACTCTGCCACACGAATATGAGTTGAGTACAGATATGGGCATATTAATATTCGTAAATACAAATATGAATATATTCACACGGCGTATTTTCTATGAATACGAATACAAATATATCCATATTCACACGAATTCATGGTATGGATGGTATTTAGTCGAATTTCAAGGGGATATGATAGGAATATGTTCATATTCACACAAATTTCGTGTAAATATGGTAGACATATAGGTATAATGGTATTCTCTCGAATTCTATATGAATATGATAGGATTATGTTCATATTCATATAATTTCGTGGAAATATGGTAGGAATATGATGGTATTCCCTCAAATTTAATGTAAATATTGTAGGAATATGTTCACATTCACACGAATTTTGTGTAAATATGGTAGAAATATAATCGTATTCCCTCGAATTTCATGTGACTATGGTAGGAACATGTGTTCATATTCTCACGAATTTCGTGTAAATATGGTAGAAATATAATCGTATTCCCTCGAATTTCATGTAGATATTGTATGGAATTTTGTGTATATATGGTAGAAATAAAATGGTATTCACCCAAATTTCACGTGAATATGATAGGAATATGTGCATATTCACACGAATGTCGTGTAAATATGGTAGACATATGATGTTATTCACTCGAATTTCATGAGGTGTTTTCAATATAATGCACAAATACGCGTATTTACTGAAGTAAAGTTGAACTGAATATTAAGAGTTTACTGAATTGATCGCTTGGCTCCTATGTACGTGGGAGTTTCATAGTTTCTCTTTTGTATTTGGACTGAAAACACCGTAGCTGCTACCTACACACAAAGAATGTGATCACAAAGCTTCCGCTGCTTTAGTAGGCTCGGAAGGAAAATGAGTAGGTAGCAGCTACGGTGTTTTCAGTCCAAATACAATTTCCTACCGAGCCTACTAAAGCAGCAGAAGCTTTGTGATCATATTCTTTGTGTTTGCCTCCATAACATGAACACACTATTTCTACTGAATTTATTGTACTGTATTTACTCGAAATTTGTGTGCATATGAACATATTCCTACCATATTCTCTTGAAATTCGAGTGAATACCATTATATTTCTACCATATTTACACGAAATTTGTGTGAATATGCACATATTCCTATCATATTCACAAAAATTCGCTTTAATAACATTTTATTTCTACCATATTCACACGAAATCTGTATGAATATGAACATATTCCTATCAAATTCACATGATATTTGAGTGAATACCATTTATTTCTACCATATTTACACAAAATTCGTGTGAATATGAACATATTCCTAAAATATTTACATTAAATTCGAGGGAATACCATCATATTCCTACCACATTTCCACGAAATTTACATGAATATGAACATATTCCTATAATATTCATATAAAATTCGAGAGAATACCATTATATATCTACCATATTCACACGAAATTCGTGTGAATATGAATATATTCGTATTCGTATTCATAGAAAATACGCCGTGTGAATATATTCATATTCGTATTTACGAATATGAATATGCCCATCTCTGGTTGAGTACACAATGCTCAAAAGGGCGCGTGATTGCTGATTTTATAATTATATTCTTTACCATAAACCGGCTCAGCACCCTCAGCATGCGTATCAGCCAATTTTCAGCGCCAAATACCTTTAGGTCAAGCCAGAAAATGAATGGAAGGAAAACCTGTGTGTGACGTCAAAATCCCCCTCCCCCCCCCCCTCCCCCCGGTCATCACTATTAACTTCCACTCTCATTTGGAAAGCTATCGATGAGATGTTAATTTGGAAAAATCCCGTATAATGCATGCATTACAGTGGACGTTCCTTATGGTGGTGTACAGGTCATATCGACGTGACGTCATGATCGGCAGGCAAGAGGTTAGTAACAGCTGAAACTGAGATAACCGCCATCAAGTTCCACGTCATCTTCGTTGTTCAGCCTTGGTTGAATGAGTTTCTATTGGAAACGAACGAATTTCGCTCAAATCTTTCTATTTTGTGGTGGGCAAGTTGGATGCTCCTAGTACAAGATGTATAACTGTTCGAGCGAATGGCAACAGGAAAGGAGTTGTTTGGCCTGCCGTCGATCGCAAATCATTTGCGTGATAACATTTTAAAAAATCGAGCAAAGCATAGGATTCTCATCCCCTTAGAACCCCCGAACCTTGAAAACAATAAACAAGTCGGCAGAGTAGATACGCGTAGTCAAAAAATAAATACCTACACGAAAAAAGGAAGTGGGCTGATTGATGAGAGACCGGTTAGCAGGGATGCTTAATTCAAGTATTCGGTAAAAAGTATAAAAAGTTAATTTTTTGCCTAAATGGGGCAATTTTCACCAAAAAACTACATTTATCAAACATAAACTGACTTGAGCGGACTGAAAATATTTTTATCGTACTCTACGTCGAAAAACCCACAAATTAGGCCTCTCAACCATCTCGATCGGTTATTATTTAGAGGGGATGTCAAAAACCCTTGGCGAAAAACCATGAAAACACAAACAACCCATTCTTACCATACCAAGGCTCAACGGACGGAAAGAAAAACGCTGCAAAGTCCTTGTCACATGGGTTTATTATTCTACTGGACATACCTACAGAAATTTTGGCAGTTCATTTATTGTTTCTTTCGTGTGCAATTATTGAAATGGCTATTTTTGATGGTTCCACCAGTTTTGGCCCCCAAAAACACGAATTAGGCTCGGCTTTTCCTTTCAACAGATTATTTTGTATAATTGATAGTACCATTTAATTGTCTTGATTCACCTGTTCATACAACTTCTAGTGTTATTATACAAATGCATGGTGATTTTAGACAATTTCCCATGTTTTTGACTCATAAAAAATGAATTTCGGGAGCTTAACCTTCGTTACAGCCTCAATTCTTCACTCTTCGGTATCAAAATCAACCAAATATTCGGTCTTCTCGCCCTAAAAAACATGGAAAACGATACCTCACAAGCTCATGTTCACTAAAACCTCAAAAATCCCTCGAAAACCCCTATTTTTACACTCATTTTTCTCCCATATCACCCGTGGGTGTATACCGATCGGGCTGCCGTGTTTCGGAGGACAACTAGGAGCCAAATGTGTCCCCGTATGGGGACCCGAACTATGTGCGAAAAACGACGATTTTTAGACCAAAATTTAACGTAAATTCAAAGCTGGAACTTCCTTAGAACCTCAATTTTCCACTCTTTGGTCAAAATCGTCTTCATATTCGGTCTTCTCGTCCCCCAAAACAAGGAAAACGATACCTCAAAAGCTCATTTTACTAACATGTTACTAAAACACAAAAAGTACCGGTAAGTACCTATTTTTACATACATTTTCACTCACAACACCCCTGGGTATATTCCGATCGGGCTGAAAAGTTTCGGGACACAACTGGGGCCCAAATGGAGCATGTGTGAGAAAGAACGAATTTTTTAGACCGAAAATGAAGCCGGTACACGTGATACGGCGTTCGGCGGGCGGACATTGCATTTTTGGAATCTACGCACCTTCAAACGGAAAAGAAAAAATTTTGAGGGGGTGTTATAAAAATTTTTTGCTGAGCGAATACATAGGTGTAATATTCGCAGAATAATAAGCCAAAATAAAAGCACAATTTTAAAACGCTTGTTATTGCAATAAAAATGGGAAGTTACAGTCACCGCCTAGACGTTCCAGGCCGAATCTAATGAAGTCCTCCCTCACTTCCTGGACTTACAAATCAGCTCGTGCTTTCAGGCTCTGAGCTGTTAGACGAAACACTCGGTACCTACGCCGGTGCGCTACCTGAGAGCAGAAGGAATTTCGGCTTCTTTAGAAAAATAAAATCCCCCCAAGAATGGGAGGGTTTCGAAGAGAAAATAGTGTGGGTAAGGGGCACTTGAAAAACCCCTGCAGGGGCGCTCGAAAGTGCGAGCTGCCCGAGTGCGGTCACAAAGCTGTCAAACGCACACTCCAAAATCGGCGGGTTCGTCGAGTGGCTCTTTCCCTCGATGAATGGTTCACACAAAAGGGGATAACAAGGTGGCGGCGGGTGTGGATTTCAAAAAAAAAGGGTTTTTTTTCTTAACCGGAATTCCTCCGATGGAAACTTCGAAAAAGCGTTTTTGAGGGTTGAAACTTGTCCAATGAAACGTAAAGTGTAAGAAGGGGACAAGAAAACCCTTTTGTGTTTTACTAAACTCACACGTACAGTCGAGTGAGTGAAATCAGTGGAGTCCTCACGTCTACACCATGACCATCGAAGTATGTGCCTGCCTACCCAAATATGGAGTTAGAAATGTTCGTGTTAAGTACGTTCGTGAAAAATCAGAAATCAGTTAAAGTAGGTAGGCACCTTAGTTAAACAATTAATAAGCATATCATCACCCATAACGGAATAAAACTAAGGACCTTCTCTGAGTTTCTGCTTAGTTTTGAGTAGGTACTTGGATAGGTAGGCAGTTTGTGTCGTGATCAGTTTTATTTCGTCATGGGTGATGATACGCCTATTATATTATGTTTAATGAGGTGCCTACCTACTTTAACTTCTGATTATTCACGAACATACGTTTTAGAACTCCATATTTGGAAAGATAGGCACCTACTTCGATGGTCGTGGTTTAGTCGTGAGGACTCCACTGATTCACTCATTCGACTTTATGTGTGAGTTTAATCAAACATAAAAGGGTTTTCTTGTCCCCTTCTTATACTTTACATTTCATTTGACAAGTTTCAACCCTCAAAAATGCTTTTTTCGAAATACTCGTACGAAGCAGAAACTCAAGAGACTGGTAGGTTATTTTTGACGATTATCTAACCAGTAGACCAAAATGATCTCAAGTCGGACCAAAATCAGTTGCTTTCGGATTTAGCGACGACCTTGCCCGCACTGCGACGCCATTGTCTGGCACCGAAACTTATGTAGCGAAGTCTGATGGCCCAACGAGAAGTGTATTTCACGTCACCAAAAAAGACCCAAAGCTAACCGTTGAGGCCAAAAAGAAGGTAGGTTATATCATCAATCGTAAGAATCTCCATCAGTTTTTTTCTGCAACGCCACTGTATGCGGCGTATTCTTATGGATACATAATTGTGCTCTATACTTCGAAATCAACAAGAAAAGAGTACATACATACATACATACATGTTATGGAAAGAATTGGATTTTCTATCTTGTTCAGTGTAAGCACCTTTAAGAGTGATAAACATACTATATGATAATATATAAATATAAGTCTTACAAATAGAAGAAAATACTCTAGGGGGTGGAACTGGACCAAAAATATTGCTGAACGCCGTCAACCGCACCTCTCTATCTCAATCCGTTCCAGAGACAGGTAGACGGTATCGAGAAAACCACGTTTTTCTCGATATGAGAAACCTAAATTTATCCATTTTACATAATTTTTATCTCAACTTTTGACCTCATATTCGGGATCAACGTTAAATTTCATGTTAGATTTGTGTACTTTTGGGTTTGTCTGAGTACCTAGGAACCTTAATAGCCGTTTAATAGTCAAGTTTCTAAAAAAAGTAGAATTTCGAAAAATCTTTGAAGGTTTCCTACGGTTCCATAAAACATCCTGAAAACTGCCAATCTCACGAAGTTGTGAAATTTAATCAGCTTTAAAACGGTATACTCGAAAATGCGATTATCTTTCAATCTGATGGAGAAATTCAAGTTTGAATGCAACAAAAAAAGTTAGTAGGAACCTACAAAAGGCGAGGTAGGCAAGGTGACGTGAACATTGAAGAAAGACACGAGTTTCCGGAGTGCAATTTCTTAGTTTTGTTTGTTTACTGAATAGATGTCGACAGTGCGTTTTGCAAGGAGGAGGTCAGTTCCAGCAACTATTATTTTTTGTAGGCACATTGCATTTACTTTAAAAGTAAGCAATTTCGAGTACCGCTGGAAAGCTAATTAAATTTCACGACTTTCGTGAGATTCGGCAGTCTGCAAGATGTTTTTTGAAAACACATGAAACCTTCAAAGATTTTTGAAACTGTTAACTTTTGAACGGCTATTAAGGTTCCCATGTGGTACTTTTCAAACACCACATCCTACTCCCTTAATCAGACCGCACACGATCAATATTATTGCCAATATCAGTATTGTCAATACAGCTATCAATACTCGAGTCAACCCTTTTCAATACTACCCCACCGCACACGATCGATAATATTGAAAATAATTCAATCAATAAATGTTCTCAGTTCCTTTTTCTGCCGAGAACGAGCAGGGTGATAGCTGCGTGGATTTTCTGGTTTTTTGGTGTTTACTGGTTTTACCTGTAATGGACAACCGTAAAAAAGCATGCATTGCCATAATTATGGGAATGGGAATGACAAACCATCGAACAACAAGAAAACGCTGGATGAGTGAGTGGCTCAAGAAGAGAGAGGAGTTACACTCATCTGGTTTTGTTAAGACAAATCAGCCCAACCGATGAAGATGACTAAAAGAATTATTTCAGGATGGGCGAAGACAGTTTCCAGAAGTTGCTCGGGTTGGTTCTACCATTTGTAAAACGATATGATACGAACATGAGAGATTTTATATCTGCTGATGAGAGATTGGCATTAACTCTCCGATATCTCGCTACCGGAAGGACTTTTGAAGATCTGAATTTCTCAGTAATCATGTCGCCGAGAACCATAGCGGAATCGTCGTCAAAACTTGTGAAGCGCTGATATATGTATTACAAGACTAAGTTTTTCATAGTCATGGCTATTTATTTATGTTTAAATTAAAATAATGAGATTTGTTAACTTTAGCGAATTTCCATGATCATAGGGAGTAAAGTAGGTACCTACGCATTGAATGTAAAATGTGAAACAGAAAAACAACCTGTTGCTCAGACCACCTTCATCGCGTTTCTATTCGAGACGAACTGAGGGTTGATGAAAATATTGAAGTTCACCCGCACACGGTGAACCCACCACTTTCCGATATTGACGACCGAAGAACAGAAAATCCGGATATCGTCAATATTCTCTTCAATATCGGCCTTCAATCCATTTTCGCACCCGCACACGATCAATATTCTTGACAATACTTATGAATATTGACAATAATATTGATCGTGTGCGGTCTGCAGAGTAGGTGCCTACTTACTCAGAGCTAGGATTTAATTACCCTCTCTTGTGTCTCTTTCGGATTTTGTTTGGTTTAAGAGCCTTTGCTCTCATATCACATTAACAGGTAAACAATCGGATCTTTCAATATCACTCATTGCTTTTGCAGAGGCTGCGGTGTCAAAGGAAGGAGCCTTGCAGACTCTTCACCGTCCGCAAGAGGATGGAACTCCTCGACGAAGTGAACACCAACACTATCTGCCAGTGCCCACACAATCACCATTGTCCAAAGCACCACACTCACCCGGGAGTCCTCCAGGGGAAAAGCTACGCTGAAGAGAACATACGGACCTACAGCGGATATTGCATCGGCTGATGAAAAGTTCTCATCTCCCGGAAAACTGAACATTTCAATTTAAAATGGACATTTTCAAAATAATAAGGTACCCAGGTACATGGTCTTCAAGACGATTCAAAAGCCTTGAACATGGCCTTGTTACCGGCCAATATTTTTAGTCTTTCAAGGTGCGACAAGCAGAATTGTCGCAATCGAACTATCAACATTTTCAGACATGAAAATGGCGATGAATCTTTAAAAATCTTATTTACAGCAACATTCCATTACAATTATTAGACTATCACAACTAACTAGTCTAGATATCTAAGATTCGAGATCTTGTTCTCTTACGGCTTGTTCAAGTATTCTAGTTCAAAAGTGAGATTTCGAGCCAGCCATATTTGAACAGTTTTTTTTAAATACCAGGAATCCAGTAATGAAGAACGAGTACCGAGTTAATATGCTGTAGGAGCTGGAAAGTTGTTCATATTCTGAATATGGGGTTTTAGGTCTTACAGGGCTCTCCTGCATACTTTTTCGAGAACTACAGACAATTCATAGGATATCAACCTCATCGTTTATTGGTTCTCGTTGTAAATACAGCCTACTAAATGAATGCAATCGGTGCATATGAGGTAGCGGTGGCGGCCATATTCATGCGTGGTTTTCAACACTTACTATCGTACGATATCAACAGCAGGAACTGAAGAGATAAATACCTAGTTAGGTAGGTACATCATATTCAGGACATCAAGATGGAGGTCATGAGTTGGTTCATACTTTTTGGAGAAGTATAAACACGTTCACAGATGTCAGCTTCAATTTCCTCACGCCAACCCACCAAATCAATGCAAGTATAGTGGGGTGGATGTGAATGGGGAAGAAAAGCAATCACATTTTGACAATTAAGTGGGCAGAGCTACAAAGAATGGCTCTCTAAAAGAAGCCATTTGGCTTCGAAACCACTGTTTAACGTTGACTGGACAGATATTGCTCGACCCACTAATATCAACACGCTACAATACCAAAATAATTAGATGTTCAATTGTTCAGTCGTAAGGGACGATTTTTTTTTTAAATGTGTGAACGGTGCGCATTGTATCAAATTCAAAGTCCAAATGCTGACAAACAGCTGCAGAGGCAGTGATGAGCAGCGCACATCTACGACAGCCATCAAATCGTTCCTTGTTATTATTGTTATGGTGCTCCCCTGAGATGCAGGCCACAAAATGTTGAATCAGGTGCCTCGATAGGCCTGGAAGTGGCCGGAGGAGTCTGCGAGCGAGCGACGAACAGTTAAAAACAAAGAAATGGGGATAAGGACCTGTCAGACATGGTGACTTTAACCGCCGCTACCGCAGTTGGTCGCCACACCCAAGTAGCAGGCTACAAATTTATTGCCCGGTCGCAGCGATGAATAGTGCATGTTCAATATTCCGCTCGCCCCAAGGTGGGAGCTGCTTGGAAAAGGTGCTTAGTGTTTTGTTCTTGCTTCCGTTGAGGCCAAACGCTAATAGGATCCCCCCCACACACACACAATCACAAACTCTGTTGAAATTGAATAAAAGAAAAACAACCCAACTTTTTGAAGAGTTGTTAAGATGCTACCGACAATACTTTTTTTCCTCTCTTTTTTTTATTAGTGAACATAAATTATGATGATTTGAAAATCGGACTTCAGGAGATTGCCGATTATAATCCTTTTCAACCTTGACCGCGCAAGTGCTATTTCAAATTGAATTCACCAGGTTCACCATATTGCACCAAAAGCGTCTACCTGTTACCTTCAACGAACGCATCAAACGCTTCAAATTTCAAAACTGCTTACTTTCTGAAGCAATAGTACTCCACTGACTGAGTAGCTGTATAATTATAGGTATAATAATATAACCGTTCAAATGGAAAATAGGTAGGTACCTACCACAAAATAACCAGGTGCTGAGTAATTTATTTATTTCGAGTATCTCAACTCCTCAACGGTATAAAACGTTTTAAAAAATTCAGTTTTACGTTCACGACATCAAAACGTGTTTTCCAAAAACGAATTATCTTGAAATAAATCTTGGTGTCAATGATTTCTAGACAGCAATTTACTGGGTGTGAGTGCTTCGACTGGAGTTGGCCAACAAAAGGCGTACGACTAAAACAATGTCCTTTTTATTCAATAAAGGGGGGGGGGAGGGGGAGTGTTGCTTCTCCAAAAGCTGCGTCTTGCTACGTTTCTTCAGTACTACATCGATATTTACGACCAACATGCGCTCAAATCAGTGAATGCTTCAAACATAAATGGAGCTACCGTCAAATGCATCGTTTACATTTCGGTTTCATATTGCAGTCAGTTGCCTACTAAGTACGTACTTCAGCATTATGATAAATTCAAGTTTGTACCTAACGACAATACTTATTCCCAGCCTGTATGGAACAGCTGTCCTCATACTCGTTCAACTCACTGGCTCCCAAAAAAAGTAGGGCAGTGCTCACAGATCAGTTCAAAGCCGAGTTTTCTGATAAGTAAAGAACACTACGTCTTCCTATTAAGGAGAACATGAACCATAACTGCAAGTTGGTGCTAGTATGTGCTGAACCATCAAAGAAATGTCTCGTTTTTAATGCATAGCATCAGTGATGGCCAGGGCACCTGATTCTGGTGAGGCTACCGTTAATCATGGCATTACTCAGAAAAGTAGTTTACAAAGAGGTGTTAGCATTATAAACTTTGCTAAAGCCCTTCTGTAAGTGTCTAGGTCCTCCACGAGTATCTGTGCTTCTCCAGTTTGACTGTCTCCAGCTAATAACAGTACCATAGTAATTATTCACCGCACATTGCAGAGTAACACCGCTCAATCAATGCAACTACTTTGGTAAAACAGTTAGCAAGCGTGGTTCATAAAGCAGAGATAGAGGGTTCAACCCTACCTCAGATACATAGATTTTGTTGTCCTTACCATATTGATCCGTAACTCAAGCAATGGGCAATTTTCGTGGGTTACAAATTCTTCTTTTTTTCTAAATTCTGTTCAATAACTAAAATTAACACTTATTCAGCACTACAATGAGGTGTTTATGTCGGAAAGTATAGGCAGAAAACGAGTGTGAAATTTGAATTTCCGAGTTCCCACTAGAAATGACGTAAGAGGTAAATTGCCGGGTAGTTCAACTCAAACCCCGCTTAGAGCATTAGTGCATCACTTTAAACAATGTACAGCACCACAATGGGTGGATGGAACCGCAAATTTATAAATAAATTTAAAAAACGAGTTCTCAGAATCAGACTGAGGGTAGGTTCCCAAAAGCGTTACATAAAGGTTCTTGAAAGTTACCAATATGGTTTGCCAGGTTTGCTGGCAGCATTGAGAACCTTCACCTGTGAAACTTCGCTCCACCTCCTTGGGCCAACAGCCGATCAGATGTCAATAGACCTGATACGTCATTTCTTGCCACATTTTTACTTTTAATCACTCTCATTCAAAAATACTGCTCATTTTTGAAAACGGGCTATAATTTATTTTTGAAAACGGGCTATCAAACTATAATTTTTCCGAGAGTTCTAAATATTTTTTATTAAAAAAAAAAATTGACGAAAATTTCCACACTCTACAGAATAATGAGGGATTTTTTTTTCTTCAAATTTTAGAGATGAGAGCACTAGCAACCATCCAGACTACTTACCTAATAGGAAAAATGTGCAAGTTACACCAGACAGATTTTTGACACTTAACACAGTTGGTAGCAGAAGACAAGCCAACCACATTGGAGAAACACAGAAACGAACTGTCACAGGATCCAGACTCAAAGTGGAAACCTGTTCGAACACCATTCCACATACACAATAAAAGTGTATTACACATCATGATACCAACTATGTTGGTATCATTACATCTGGACAGTTGAAATTTGGTTCATTCTCAACACAAAAGAATTATAATGGGAATTTTCACAATATTACTGCAGTGATGGAGTCGCAGGTACTCAGGTCGAATTTATGTGAAACTGACCCCATCTTGAATGCAACAACAATAGCCCGGCATTCTCGCTTACTGAATTTGATGCTCAGAGGAAATAATATATATTTGTAATTTATAAGGTTAACTGTCAATATTAATGAAGATGGAAAAACAAGAACGAACTATTTAATCTTCGTTGTCTATTCAAACAGTACAAACATAGTTATAGTTGATATTGTTATGTTTCAAAAATGTATATATATTATTAGGTTTATATCGAAACTCAACACGTGACGGAGTAACGTGTTTTGTCAACGATGGAAAGAAGAAGGAATGTGAACGTTTTCAAATAACGTCCTCTGATCAAATGAAGGGGGAGAGATACGTACCTCAAACAAACCAGAAAACAAATACCTACCTACAAATGCTTTTATGGCGATACATTTTATGGTACGTGATAAATGCTTCCAATATTAGTCACTGAAAGTCTGTTAATTACCAGTATGAAGATAGGTAGGTAGGACCTATTTCCCTCGAACCCAAGTATACGAAGCTGTTTAGTGGAAAGACACTTGAGTCCTGCGTGGAACACCAATGTACAATATTTATAAAACTCTGCAGCGTACTTCGTCGTTTTTCATTTCGTTCCAAACTTCCTTCTTCTGATCGTGCAAAATTCTCCGGCAACATAGTAAATAAATAATGTGCGAACAAACTGACTAGCTATGGCGAAGGTGGTTATTGTATATTAAGAAAGAGTGGTAATCCTTATTCTGTATAGGTTAATATCCTATGTACATACCAATGGAAAATAAGCGGCTCAATTAGGGTTGTTCTGTATATTTATGTAATGATTTTTTTATGTTATATAGTACATAGTACTTTACTGAGACATTATTTCCTAAGTGATATATTGTGAACTGTATTAATTGTGCATATTAAGGTTACCAAATAATCACATTTGAGCTTTAATATAGCTATAAATAAATATTATTACTCTTTATTCTTATTTATGAATTATTTCACCTGGTTTCTTGAGACTGACGGCTACATGGATACTATATAATCATAAATGTGATCATAGTAACCAAGCATCCTACCAAAGGTAGATTTAAGATACTTGAGTTGGAAGTAAGAGGAACAAATACTTAAGTCACTGTGAGCTGTTCGGAAATGTTAGTAAAAACTGCTGGAGTTCTAGTTGAATGGAGAGCTAATCAGGGTGGATACTGCAATACTATTTAATTTACATACAGTAACTTTTCCATCCAGCGTACTGAAATTGACGTTCTCATGCCAGGGTTAACAACTATTATATCAAGCTGCAAGTTGAGCCGGAAACATTCTGCTTGGGCGCGATAATCCGCTAAACAAACTGTTTAGACAACTGCCTTTCAACCGTTCATTCATTTCGAGAATGCAAGGTCCGTGAGATGAAGATCGAGGAAACCCAAGAAAGGGACAGAGCACTCAAACATATACCTACCTATTACCCAACATTACCAACTAAGAATATGGACCAATCATATTATGTCTCGAGGAAACCCAAGAAAGGTATGAAGCACTCAAATACAGCTTAACCGATCTATTATCCAAAGAGAGTTTTAGCAAGCCACCAACGGGCCCCGTTGAGGCGACGTCATGGATACTATAATACCGGGCCCCATGGTCTTTGGGAAACGGGCGACGTTAAACTCGCACATTCAGCGGGCGACGTTGCAAACTCAGCGGCGGGCCCCGGCAGATCCATAACCTTCCCAAGTTATAACCAACATTCAATCCGCCAATTCTCCTGCTAGCGTCACGGACTACCAAGGCAACAAAATTGGAGACACCACCACCACCACCACCTATCCTGTTAGCCGTGTTTTTCGTTCACTTTTTGTGGGTTTTTTTTTCCGTTCTCTTTTTGTGTTGTTTTTTGTTCTCCTTTTGTGTTGATGTTCTTCTCGTTTTGTCTTTCACCCGATGGAGGGCTATTATTAAATCCTGGATATCCATTATAAAAGATGAATAAAAAATCACAAGCAACACAAATCACAATCACGGGCTTGAAATCACAATCAACACAATTGACGTGACTTGAAACTTCAGTCGAAACGGGTGTCCCTCCCCAAGACGCCAGATAACGTTAGCATCTCACTTTGCTCATTCTAGGAGAAGTTCACGGGCCCCGTTAACTTGACGGGACCCATGGGCTGCTAAAACTCTCTATAGTACCTAGGAAGAACACCAATCATACATTATCATTTCTCATGACTAACGTAGAGTTGCTAATGTCGTCAATACTTTTCTAATAACAGTAGAGGAGGCTTTAATTTGTATCCACTACCCGCAGAATAAACCACTGAAACAAAAAAACTCTGCCAAGTTTACTGGCACATAGTATCACTAACATACAGACACATAGCACCTTGTATCGCTAACATACAAACGCTTCGACTACGATAAGGTAAGAGGGAAAAGAAGGGAAAATTGAACAGATCATTGGGTTTAGGGTTTGTGTATGTGCAGTATCTGTACCAATTATTCCATCGCGATGAAATTTATAGGGGTCCACTTGAAAGCTACAACTACCCACCGAATTTGAGCGAAGTCGAGCCATTGGTTTGTGAAAGATTCATTACTTCGGATTTGGTGTTTGCGCATACGCAGTGGATTTACCAGTAACCTTATCGTGATAAAATTCATATAGGATCATCTAGGGCCCGAACTGTATGATTCCTGGAAATTTCATCGAAACCTGGCTACCGGTTCGTGAAAACTGACTAAGTAACTCAGATTTCGCGTTTGCGCCTGCGCAGTGGCGATGACATTCATAAGGGGGGTTCATTTAACAACCCGCCTAATTTGAGCAAAATCAGGCCATTGGTTCGTGAGAAATTAGGTAGGCTAGGATTTCGCACATGCGCAGTGGCCATACCAATGACCTGATCGATTTCTGAAATTCCATAGGGTAACTTGTAGGGCTCAATCTTCGTGATCCCTGAAAATTTCATCAAAATCGTATTTGAACTGAGGAAGTTACGGGTGTGGTAACGATTTCTAGACACACAGACAGACAGGTGCTGAACCAAATTTGCCCAGAAAGCTCTAAAACGTAAAACGAGTTAGAACGAGTGGAAATGTTGATTTTGGAGATAAAGCATTTTTTTCCCCCTCTCAAAATTGAAAACAAAGCTTTCTCTACATTCCATCAATTCATCGAATTTCGTCTTACACCTTATGTGGTAAGCCATCTTTCAATGTGGAATAAACAAAAATTAAATAAACCTTTAGCTTACCACTCATTTATTCAGTGCAAAGCTTTTCACTCAACTTCTGAGCATCATCAGGTAGGTACTCACATAAACACAGATAGAAGTAGAAACCTACCTGATGATGCTCAGAAGTTGAGTGAAAAGCTTTGTACTGAATAAATTAGTGGTAAGCTAAAGGTTTATTTAATTTTTGTTTATTCCACATTTCTCTACATTGATAGGCACAGAAGCAAACTGATAAGTATAGAGTCTGAAGAGCTTCAACCATTTATTCACTTCCACGGATTAGGGTGAGCAACTCATTTTTTTCTGGGTTTTTCTTTTCTCGAATCCCCACTTCCGTCAGTAGTACGTTCACCCATCAATGTCTCCCATTCTAGGAGTTTGGCAATCAGTTGATAATTCGTGGCATTGGCATAGTTAACGGGCTTCCGTGCCCATCTGTCTTTGCCGATAGTCAGAGAGCTGAATTTCTCGCACAAGTACTTGGCTATTTCCGTCTGCCCTTGTGCCACTGCCACGTGCAGGGCGTTCCTGCCGTAGGAATCAGTGACGTAAGCGTTGTCAGGGTTCTCAGTTTGCCGTACAACACCGGTGTGATTCCCGTTGACGATAGCCGAAAACAACTCGCAGCAGCGATTGCACTGTGTGACGACAACGTGCCTTGTGGGGAATTTCCTCAAGAGCCTATCAGACAATTTCTGATAGGGATGGTACCCCATTTCATTGATGAAATGCTCCAAGAGACTGAGGCACCTCACGCTGACTTTGTTTTCATCGAGCTTGGGGCAGAAAGCGGCGACGCCCATAAGTCCGGGAATCACAAGGATTACTCCTCCTGAACTCGAACTTTTCACTGGTTGCCCTAAAACTACCGAGACTTTACCAGAGTATCCACTCATTCCAGAACTAAACATGAGCGACAATACGTATTTAACGAACTTCTGTTTTAGAACCTTTTCTCCAGTGATGGGGTTGATTCCAGAATTGGCAAGAGTGGCAGCCATCACGCTCAAACTCTCGCAGTTGATTTCAATCGATTTGCTCTGAAAGTACAGCTCCAACCCCTGCTCTATGCTACAATTTTCAGGCAAGAGATGAAGACTTTTCAGAAAATGTGCGATTGACTTAGCTCTGTCCCCTTCTTGTTTCTCCTTCATAACTTTTTGGGTGTTCATTTGGTTGAACTCCCCTCCAGTTAACTTGTTCAGATAATCGCAAAACTCTTGATATTTACCAGCAATGCACTCTTTCTTTGCCATGCCAAAGAGCAGACAGCAAAGCGATACCATTCCACTCGTCACCATCCCATTAATTGGTCTTCGCTTATCGTCAAAACACAACAGATCACAAGACTCGTGTGTACCGAAATGACCCACGAATTTCTCAACGTGGTCGATCCCAAAGTTGCTTAAAGTGAATCCCATCAAAAAAGGCTTAACAAGACCTTTCAAAGAAAACTTGGTATCATGGTCACCAAAAAAACACCTCTGCCCGTCAATGGTGCAGACAGCTACAGACCACGATTCCGGATCAATCTTTTCTAGGGGACAAGGATCTTCTGGTACCTGCCCGGCAACATTCGCCTTCTGCACTTCATAGAAATAATTCACTTTCTGGATGAAATCCCTAAAATTCGGTATCACCAAATTATCTACCAAAGCCCTGAGCATGAGATTCCTGTCCACACCGACCATCCTGGCAAATCCTTGCAAGTCCAGTTTGACTCCGTAAAAACACTTCCCACGCCCTCCGATTTCCGCTATGATGTTTTTAATCGCTTTCAGCCTCTGATCCCTCTGGTCCATCAGTCCGGCATTATGAAGCCTTTCGATGAATAATTGGAGCTCGACTTCTCTCCCGTCGGGGGACATTGTATAGAAGAGGCCTTCAATCTTCGAGTCGACTTTTGGCTCACTGAACGATTTGGACGGGGAATCAATCATGATTGTTCAGAATCACAGAGACCTGTGCAAGTAAATGCAATCACAAAACAGTAGGTAATTGATGGTGCAGCGTATCCGGGTTGACAAGGATATATGCAACCTAGCAATACAATATGAGTCTTTAGATTCTAGTAAACTATTATAATAATCTTCAGGCTTGGAAGTGCGAAAATGAACGGCAATACCAACTTTTGGAAGTTCAACCTTCAAGATGAATTCGAAGAGAGACGGCCAAATAGCAACATCATACAGGTGCTCAAACCAAAACAGAAGAATTTTGAAACCTATTCGAATCATCAATTTTGAATGTATGGGGTAGAAAAAAGCACAATGCCTAGAGAAACTCGGTAAATTCTATTACCAGAAGGAAAGAATGGAAAGCATATTGTGAAGATCTCATTTAAATTACAACCCTCGGTGTCAATGCATTCTTCCAGGCAGTGCTTGAAATTCGTCATGACTCTCTGCACCATATCGTCTGAAATCGCTACGATTTCATTTCTGAAATTGACACTGACAACATGTGGTTTCAACAAGACGGTGCTACAAATGGAAACAATAACCTACATACTGTTAGAATGCCCGAACTATTCAGCTGCACGAAACCATCTCTTCCACGATACTGGCGTCCACATCCCACACCCATTCAACACAGACCCTCGCTTCTTCAAACAATGAAGTGCCCAGTGCTACTATATAATTTGGGAACGACCTCATCAGGTGGAATAAACCGGTTACCGTGAGACCACCAAAGTTGGATGGGTGACAGCCACCATGACACGTCCAAGTATGATCCATGTAGCTGTTGGGTGAACCCCTCTCCAGCCAAGGAGGCGAGGCAATGAGTAGCAAAGTAAAGAGCAAAATGATCAGATCAAATTCTGATCCTCTCATCATTGGAGGACAGCTGATCACGTCTGTGATGCTGGCAGGGCATTCGGACAAAAAGCCCCAGCCTGAAATGGCTGTTAACCTTACCTTACCTATCTACCACCTATATAAACTAATTATTTTACTCCTAAACTGTTAATTTCATTCAATTTACTAATGACACGTATGTAATTTAATGAGAAGCCAATAAAAATTAAGAAAAGCGATTTTTCCATTTTAGCATGGTACGTGAACACATTCATGATGACCTATCGGCCGATTCAACATAGGACAGTGACATGTTTAATATTTAAAATTAAATACCAGGTGAGGCAAGCAGCGTTGTTTCTCGTTCAAAATCCCATTGCAAGAAACCAACGGATTTATCAAAATGTAAAAGGTAGAATCACTCAGAGAGCCCAACGAAAAATAATAATTTTATATTTTAATTCGTACCAAACTTGGCCTCGTTAGCAGATGTATACAATACACATGTTCAACTTGAGAAAAACGAGTTACTTACATGATAGTGAATTTGAGTATGCATTATAGTAGAAACGATCTTTCAGGTTTATTCAAGTCCAGAACAATATACTGAACGCCATTAACAAGCAACTGACAGCAACGTATGGGCTCTTCCTCTCGCCGATTCGAGCGCACTTCCAGAAAGTCCCCAAGAACCTTGAAAACGGTAGTATCAGAAGATTAGCTTACTTGTAACAGGTTCTTAATAGCGTGCATAAGGTGACATAATTGCAACAGATGAGGGAAGTTTGTGTATACGGGACAAATGCTCAAGTGTATACGCGGCATTAGAGGGCAGGCGATCATTTCCAGCCTACAGGGTAGCTGGACGTTCAGCCCCAGCTTCAAATGGCTGTTTACGTACTTACTGTTATTGTTATACTGATCCCTACAGACCGACACCGTTTAACATTTCCAATGCAACGTTTACAGTTGAAGGGTTAGTCGAGGAATAGCAATTCAAAAACATGGCTGAACATACCACCCAAGGATCAAATGTGGTGTTGGATATATGATTGATACATCAAGGTACCTTATATCTACCCTCAAGGGTTGCAAAACGAACCATTGGCCAATGACGGCTGAGCGTATCCAAAAGCAATTCAAGTGACTGACCAACAACGAATCCCACTCAGACATCCCTGGCTCACACGGGAGTATAAACAAGATGGAAGGTGGGACGGAGAAGGGCTTGTCTATCAACTCGAGCGCCCAACGATAAGAGCCACCACTTTTCGGTGATTTCGAACCCCACTGCTTGGAAGCCAACTCTGCAAACTTGTCTGAACATCTACAGATATAATCAAGTTGTCACAAACAAAAACTGACGATCTGGAGGGAGTATGCGTTCAAGACTTGCGTTGTCCAGTACCACGTAGACTGGAAAGATGCATGCTGCGCATCTCAATGCTACATAGTCGTAACTCGATAAGTAAACTAATTCGTGGATAACCAAATTTGATCTCCATGACTAAGCTATCGCGTCACCCCGAATTTTGTAGAAAGACAGGAGGAGCCAGCCTTGGGAAGGTTTTCCGCCATTTGCGTTCTCTTTAGGTACATTTGGAAGCCTGCACTTCATTTGGTTTGTGTACCTATTCACATGGCTTTTGAATGGCATTGACATCCAAGAGCATGGTGAGTTGCCTTATATTTCGCAAGTTTGTGGGTATTTGAAATTATACTAAGGAACCAAGGTCTCACCCTACCGTGCCTACGGTTGTACAGGAAAAGGGCACAATTATTGTTCTTCTACAAATGGTTCAAAACTCAAAGAAAACCATCAAAATGGAATTAATTACTATTAATGAATAATTATGTTACCACCTGATATGAGGAAAAAGAGGTTAACTTGACAAATTATGTATCACTGACAAATTATATTAACGTCACTTCATCATATGTCCGGAGTTATGTGAACATGTCCTCGCCATCCTCGCGAAATTGGATAGTTGAATAGTTAGCATCAGAGTTTGTCACCCTAGATCGGATACGTTTTAGCGTTGCGTTTTTCGGAAAATGGTTGTGACATCTCTTTAATAGAGAGTTTTTGCAACACCCTCGCACCGAAACGAAACGGAAAACGACACTGAAACGAAAATGGCGGATAGGGCGACCGAAGTCAGATGCTAACCTTTTTCGGTTCAGTTTTCGTTCAGCTTTGGCATCTACCAGCTGGTGAAGTCATGCTAACGTTATGTTAACTTCTCTTTCATCCATTTTACTCCGTGGTTAATACAAATCTATGTCCACACATGGCGTCAAGTCTGCATTAACATAGAAAGACGCCAAGAAGCAGCTGTGAATACAACGCTCGACATGTTTATTTTCCAAGGAAAACAGAAGAAGGTAGGTAGCGTTATACAGATGTAAGGTTTAATTACGTTTCGTCATCTCAACACGACGAAAGCTGACACCGTGAGATCCAGGTATTTTTCGTCGTCACAGTTCGTCAAACTTTTTCGGTGTCTACAGTGCGCATGCACAGCACTGCTTTCGTTTCGTTCGTTTCGTCATGAGTGTGTTGCAAAAACTCTCTAATATCTGTAAAGCTTTTAATAGAATTATGTAACCCCTAGTTTCTTATCAATCTAATAATTCTACAAGCATGTGACTTCAAAGATTGTCTCGTTTTTATAGGGGGGGGGGGGGGGTTGAAATCACTATACTTAACTTGACAGTGGCTCACGGTGAACGACGTTGAAAGCATGGCCAGTACCCTGAGAAGACCCAATTCGTTATATATAGAAAGAGGATTAACAAAGTGAGCGCTCTATCAAATCTCAATAATGATGGTCACAAGGTAGAGCCTTTCAGTTGTGAGAGATCTGGGGCTGTTCCTTTATCAGCACCTAGACTGGGATGACCATGTCTCACGGGTGATAAAATAAGGTAATCCCGGCTCCTTGTATTCCCTGAGGCGGCTCTCAAAATGTACGCTGTTTCTAGGGTTTGAAACAGTTTGAAACTAGTCCTCGCGAAAACACTCTTATTTCAAATTTTCTGTATGCGTGTGTGAAGTATTTTACACTAGTCTGAATGCCTCTAACTTGGCGTTCATGACTTCAGGTCTGTTGGAATGGGATTACTAAATGTCTTTGGCGTTACAAAGTATGACCACATACCGCTGTTCTCCAGTTGTCTGGTTGAGTGCACCACAGAAGAGTTTCTCAAACAGAGAGTTTGTATATGCCTCCATAAATTGATTCATGGATATGTTCCAGAATGAAGAGGGAATGTTTGGATTTGGGCATTCATAAAGACTCCACGTTTTAAAAATATTAGACAGTTTTTGTATTTCCCGTCATCTTTACACGTTCAACCGTGGAAACGCTGATACGGGAAGATGGACCAATGAGCTTGAAGCATTCTTTTCCCGTAACGTGTAGTTCTTCGCGTACACGGGAAAAGCTACTTCTTCACGTGCACGGGAAGAACTATGCGTATACGTGTAGAGAATGCTTGAAGATCATTGGTCCGTCTTCCCGTATCATCTTGGCGTATCAGTCACACGGTTGAACGTGTAAAGACCATAGGAAGAACAAAAACAGTCTATTACCCCACAGAACTAACGCTTTGGGACAATCGACCCCTGCAGCTGGGGATAGGATCCTGAATTGCCTTCCCCGTACAATCCGCTGTATTAGTGAACAGATACCCATACGAACATCATTTGACCGCCTTCATGCCACTTCATAATTTAAAAAACTCAACTCATTTGTTTAAAAAAAATATATATACTTTTTTTCACTCACCAAGTTTGTTTCACGACGCCATAGATGATTAATTGAATTTTACTTGTTTTTATCCATAAGATATAGTGCACATAACCTCATCTACTGCAATGTGGTTATTGAGAATTGTATTTATTTATTCCTATTCTTCGCTTCTCTTATCTAATTTTATATTAGAAAGAAAAACACAGTTTTATACGTAGGTATCTCACTCACTCACGAAAGAGAAACTGTTATTACCATCATGTGACCATATATGATGATACCAACGATTGTATGGGAACATAGCCGCAATACTGGAGAATCTTAACTTGCTTTCCTACATGCTTCCTTTACCTGTCTTACATTAATGTAATTGAATTATGAATGCACGTTAAGAGGATCCTAGAGATCTATATGCATTGAATAAACCAATAAATAACCCCTCCATCTAATTTATACTTGGAGTGTGAACCTCTCAATCCTGGCCGACAAGACCACAAATCTTATCACAACCACAAGACAATACTAGGTCGCATTGTCATCGCAACAACAAAGAATTATGATATATATATTTTTATTCTGTTGGTGACAGAATCGAAACCAACAAAATATTATTGAAAAACGTCCAAAACCATCAGCAGCCTCAATTTCCAACATGGCAGATCAAACAACCCGAAAACTGTGAATTTCACCTCCTAGCAGATCCGAAATCTGGCAAGCAGCAGCTACAGATACCTAGAGATCGGTAGGGATTTGTTGCCCATGGGACTGTGGAAGGCTGCACAAGACCCTGGTTGTAAAAATCGCTTTTTTTCATGACCTTGCGAACTCCATCTGTTTACCCCCGTTCTGTTTGTATTATGTAGCTATACAACTTGACTATAATATCTAGCCACACACTCGACTATTTTTAGGTGCCCTGCGCTACCGAACATCATACAGGTATATCAGAACTGAGGTGAAGCGCGTAAGGAAGACAGGTACATACCCAGTTTTATTGCGATCGAGAATGGCTGGTACAATAGCTCGCACGTACGCGCAAGTACATATTAGCAGAAGAATGACAGTCAGAAGGCTTTGGAAATTGAAGAGAGCTGACTGAAACAGTGAAATATAACAACTGTATTCGAAAAATTGGGCGAGGTTTTTGGTAACTTCTTAACCATTTACATCACCTAAAATACAATGTCAAGTATACAATGAGGGCCAAACTGCCTATACAAATGGTTTCTTTCTAAAACGAAACTTCTGCCAGAATACAGCTCAATAGATACCTAGCTGAGACATGTACATAAGCTCTACATGTCTACATAAATTAATCGTTGGTTATTAGGTATCTCTATTTTCTTGGATTGCCTATGTATGTTACTTTCTATTTGTTAGCTATACATACAATAATAGCAGAGATTCTCCCGTCTTACCATGTTTGAAATCGCAGAGTTTCTAATTGTTTAAAGAAAAACAGCAGCATAAATTCACTCTGGGCAGTTTGAATGAAAATATTGACGTATTCACTCGATCTGGCCACGCAACTTCCGTAAAAATCTAATAAAGTAACGCGAATACACGATAAAATACAAAATAATGCAAAAATCCACAACCACAACACGGAGCGTTTGTGATAAGACTGATAAGAATACAACTTCTGCTTCACCTTCCTCATTGATCTTGCTGTGTCCCGTGATGGTCGCAGTGGAGGAAAAATACGACGTTTCCGCATTAAACATCCAACCAACCAACTCCAACTCTACGCGAGAATCAGTCAACCTGCAACTCCCATTCAAAACCCAAAACTTCAATACCTACCTGACCTGACCGGTCCCCCTCACGTCTACCACCTTGCCGTTGGTGAGGGGGCTTAGTCCGCGGCGCACACCATCTATTGCACGATCGCACCTCCTTGGAGTGTGCTGATCACCGGATGGTGTGGGCCATTGCACACGGCAACTAAGAGTAGACAACCCTCAAGACCAAGGTGTACACGCCGTGCTGATGGTCTGCATGGTGCAGAGGGCAATGTGCACATCCAACGGCTGCCCCCAGGGTACCGGCCGACCCCCTGGGTGTACTTAGGCTTGCCTATACATGCGGGGCTCTGTATGGGTGGACGACCCCTTTCCCTAGCTACTCGTGGGACCAAAATGAAACCCGTAGTAAACATACCTTTAAAAACCAACGATGCCAGTGAAGAGGAGAGCTGTACTGAACTCTCCTCCTCACTGACAGAAATGGCAATCTCGGATGCTGGGGCTGTACAAACCCCGGCATCTATGGATTGTGAAGGTGCAAGTGGCAGTTCGCAGGAACAAACCGCTGGCACCCAACGGTCTGGCCGCAAACCCTCTGGCGCTCAGCTGAGGAAGGCGGCCAGACAGAAGGCTCTTGAGAGAGGGGAGCCAATTAGGCCTCGGAAAAAAAAGAGGCCGGGGAAGCTGGCTCCTGGTGCTGGGGCGGCGGGGGCTCGTGACGGAGCAGCCACCTCACGAGGGGCAGATACGCTAATCAGCGTTGACCAACCCCTTGTACCTGGTGGCGCCTCTGGAGTGGGTTCCCGCCCGCCTCTGGCGTTGGGACCGGTTGGGGGTGAGGTAGGGGCAAGTACGCCGGGAAAACGGCGACGCAACCCCAACACCACCCCTCCCTCGGCCTCAATTCCCAGGACCAAGAGGGCACGGGGAGGGACCCCTGCCCAATCCGGAGATTCACCCCAGGGTGATAGCTCTGGCGGGTACAGCGGTGCACTCTCCACCACCAAGATGGTCATAATCCATGGCAACCACCCCGTGGAAAGACTGTCGGAAGTGGAGGCCAGCTTGGTCCTGGGAGAAATAGTGCGGGCAACGTTCTTGGAGCCGGCTGGCCAGGGACCGCAGTTCACAAACGGCTACACCAGCAATGGAGTGGTCCACCTGACCTGCTCCAATAGCCAATCGAAGGGTTGGCTGGAGGAAAGGGTTGGGGAGCTGCGGCCGTGGGATGGAGCCACACTCCGGACGGGGCCTGCAAAAGTACTATTGGAGGGTCAGGTGAAGGTTGGGGTCTGGATCCCCACCGACTTCCTTGACCGCTCCGATGCTAGGAAGCTAATTCCCTTGTTCGAGATCCAGAACCCTGGACTCTCAACAAAGGAATGGCGACTACTGAACAGCCGAGCAGACGAGAAGGGGATGGAACTTGTGCTGACAGTAGACAAGGACTCTCTGGAATGGTTGAAGGGGCATAACTTCAAACCCCACTTCCACACCCGGAGAGTCACCTTCAGGCAGCTGTCCACACCACCAAGTGATGCTGCGGGTCATCCAAATAAACCTGCAGCATAACAAGGTGGCAACAGCCGCCCTGTGCCAGCTGCTTGCAGCTGGCAAATACGACATCGCCTTGATACAGGAACCCTGGGTCTACCGGGGCGAAATCAGGGGCCTCAATAACGCAGGAGGTAGGTTAATCTATAAACGCAATTGCGTTGATAATGTACGTGCCTGCGTATTTGTCAAAAATGACATCAATTCACTAGCTATGTCTGAGTTCTGTTTCAGGGACTTAGTAGCGGTGAAGATAACCCTCTCTGAAAACGGCCAAAGGGAGCACATAGTAACTGCCTCAGCCTACTTTCCAGGGAACTCATCTGAGGGGCCACCACCTGCAGAAATGCCGGACCTCGTTGAAAAATGCCGCGCAGACAACGTGCAGCTCCTAGTCGGCGCAGATGCCAACGCCCACCATGTTGCCTGGGGAAGCACTGACACCAACACCAGAGGTAAATGCTTGTTTGACTACCTGGTAGCGAGTAATTTATACGTAGCAAACCGGGGAAACAAACCAACATTTGTCACCACCAACAGGGAAGAGGTCCTTGACATTACCATTATTACCCCTCCACTAGATCAGAGAATAAGGAAATGGTTCGTATCCGATATCCCCTCCTACTCGGATCATAGGTACATTGTTGTGGAAATCCAAGGCGTGGGTAAAACACAGCAATCTTACCGCAATCCACGGAAGACGAACTGGGAGGCATACAGGGAGGAAGTGGAGGGCTGGTTGAGAGGGACTCGAACCAAGTTGCACAACATAGACGATATCGAGGCAGTAGCGGGAGAACTGGAAGAGGCGCTACTCACCTCATTCAACAATCACACCCCTATGACAACTAAACTCTCAACCACCGGGGTTCCCTGGTGGAACAGGGAGATAGAGGTCGTAAGGCGTGAAACACGCAAACTATATAATAGGGCGCAAAAGACGGGCAACTGGGATGCTTACAAGACCAAGTTAGCCCAACTCAGGAGCCTTATAAAGAAAGCAAAACGGGACACGTGGAGGAAGTTCTGTGAAGAGGTGGAAAACACCTCAGAATGTGCAAGACTCCAAAGAGTCCTATCTAAGGCTCCTATCAATCCAATTGGCACATTAGTTAAACCAGATGGAAGCTACACCACAACAGCTGGGGACACTCTAGTACTCTTACTGGAGACTCACTTCCCTGGCTCAGTGGTGACCGACGTTCAGGGACCTTCACCTCACCCACCAACCGGGGCTCAGGGTAGGAGAGCGACCAGAGCAGACTGGGAAGTGGCAAAGGGTGTAGCCTCCATGGAACGAATCAAGTGGGCCATCAGCACCTTTAGCCCATACAAATCGCCTGGCCCAGATGGCATTATCCCCAAACTGCTTCAGGAGGGGGGCCATGGGGTAACCAGGATACTGAGTGCTCTCTTTAGGGCTTGCCTGGCAACAGGTACAATACCCCAAAGATGGAGCAAAGCAAGGGTCATCTTTCTGCCTAAGCCAGGGAAACCTTGGTACAACCAGGCAAAGGCTTTCAGACCCATCTGTCTAACGTCCTTCATCCTGAAGACATTAGAAAAATTGGTTGACAGGTATCTGAGGGAAACCTCTCTCTCAGAGAGGCCTCTACACACCAATCAGTTTGCCTATCAACCGGGCAGATCCTGTGAGGCAGCACTGCACCACCTGATATCACGGGTGGAATCGGTGCTAGCAGCTAAGGAACTTGCCATTGGTGTATTTCTGGATATAGAGGGCGCCTTTGACAACACCTCTATAGACTCAATTATAAACTCAGCGCGCCAGCATGGAACAAACGACACCCTGTGTAGGTGGATCAAAACCATGCTGACAAGCAGAACAGTAGAGGCAGAGCTCCTTGGGGAGTCCGTGGAGATGTCTGTGGCAAGGGGTTGCCCGCAGGGCGGGGTACTGTCCCCCCTTCTGTGGGACCTTGTTGTGGACTCTCTGCTGGAGAAACTCAGCAGTCAAGGCCTCTACGTACAGGGCTATGCTGACGATGTGGTGATCCTAGTTAGGGGTCCCTTTGTCGGCACAGTCTCAGATCTGACACAATCAGCTCTGAAAGCAGTGGAAGACTGGTGTGGCACAGAGGGCTTCAAAGTAAACCCAAATAAAACCACGCTGGTTCAATTCACAAGAAAGAGGAATCTGAGAGGTCTCTCAGAACCCCAGTTTTACAATTCAAGGGTACCGTTTCAGCGTGGGGTGAAGTACCTGGGCGTCTACCTGGATGCAACACTCACCTGGAACAAACACCTTGAATACATAGCAAATAGGGGCAAGGGAGCCCTTATGTGCGCAAAACGCACATGCGGAAAAACATGGGGCCTACAGCCGCGGATGGTCCACTGGATCTACTCCGCGATAGTACGACCCATTCTTACGTACTGCTGCGCAGTGTGGTGGCCAAAGGTCAGTCAGGTAGGGGCCTGCCAAACCCTCACCAGTGTACAGCGACTGGCCTGTCTAACCATCACAGGCGCTATGCATGGTACACCCACTGCAGCCATGGAGATTCTACTGGGCCTACCCCCAATAGACATCTACATTAAAGGGGAGGCCGCAATGGCCTCCCTGAGGCTGAAATGGAATGGTACCTGGCGGGATACACCCCACCCAGGTCACACCAACATACTAAAGGCTATACAAGAACCACTGCTCGACATGGTGGCAGATGTTATGCCAAAAATCCTACCTCAACCACGCCCATATGCATCCGTGCTGATGTGGGCGGGGCATGGCTGGAAAAAATGCTGCTCCAACGATATAATCTGGTACACAGATGGATCAAAAATGGATGCAGGTACTGGTGCTGGAGTGTACGGAGCAGGACCCAGGTGGGAATTTTCCACCCCACTAGGGAATTATACCTCCGTTTTCCAGGCAGAAATATTGGCAATTGATGCTGCCGCCTCTGAGAGCTTGAGGAGGGGACATCGTGGATCCCACACCCGCATACTCTCGGACAGCCAAGCATCGATAAAAGCACTCACAGCCCCCACTGTCTCATCCAGAGTGGTCTGGGACTGTATGCAAACTCTCAACGCCCTGGCGAAACACAACAGAGTTACTCTGGAGTGGGTGCCAGGCCATAGAGGAATCACAGGCAATGAAAACGCCGATTCTCTCGCCAGAAAGGGCTCTCAAACACCCTTCACTGGCCCAGAACCGGCGGTCGGCCTATCAAAAACCACCATCAGAGGGGCCATCAACCGGTGGGTCCGCACTCAGACCACCAAAAGATGGTCACGTATAGATGGACATGCTCATAGTAAGCGAATGATGGCTAGACCCAACTCCAATGCTACTAAGGAGCTTCTCAGATTAAACCACAGAGAGCTGAGGCAAACAGTCGGCCTCTTAACCGGCTTCCTCCCCCTGCGCTTCCATCTAAGTCGCATAGGGGTTACACAATCAACAACCCAGTGCAGATTATGTGAGGAGGCAGAAGAAAAAGTATCCCACATAATATTTGAGTGCCCAGCACTCGCCCAGCGCAGGTACAACCTCTTTGGGGCCCCAACCCCAATGAGGGAATTTCCCAACGAAAATATAATCAAAAACCTAACAACCCTCACCAGGGGCCTGGGGTTATTTGATTAAACTGGGACACTCAGGAAAAGTACAATAAGCCAATAGGCTTCCGTGCTTTGGGGCAACCAACCCCCACTCCTGAGCGATCCCAAATACAATCTACAATCTACAATCTGACCGGCCAGATATTATACTACAGAACGCATGGAAGAAATGGGTCACCACAAAGTAAACTCTTGCACCTTCAAGCAAGAAATGTTGGTATCCTTCGTCGGGAACGACGACCTGTGCTACAGGAAGGTGGCACAACCATCTTCTCTCTCTGAAACACGTGGTTGAAGAAAATGGTCATCACCTTTTCCAAATAGAGCAACACGAAAAATAAATGTAGTACCCAGGGGCGGATCCAGAATTTTTTTCCGGGGGGGGGGGGTCACCGGGTAGAACAATATAAAAAATAACTAAAAATAACAAAATAACCAAACGAACAATACAAACCGAATTTTCAACCTTATGCCTAAACTCGTCCAATTTGTCTACTTAAAAAATTAATTGTATTTTTTATAAAATTCATTGTTTAAGTAAAAAATATTTTTCAATATCTATTAATTATTTAACTGATAAATGTATTTATTTTCAATTTTCTTCTAAAAAAGAGTCCTAATGTGTTTTCAAACAAATTGGCGCATTTTATGGCAGCGTAGCTAACTTAAGAGTTTGCAAATCAAAACATTGAAACCACAACAATCTATTGTTGATCTCAGTGGATTCAGTATCGTTTTTACTGAATCTGGCAGGAAAGAAAACGAGAACGAAACAAAAACAAGATAATGATTAACAAAAATAAGAAGATATAAACAAGGTTTAATTTGACGTATACACAAGGTAAATTAATTGACATAATTGTATATAAAGTAACATTGGTAGGACCAAGTGTACGATTATATTCGACTAATTTTGACATTTTTGATCGAATCTTTTTAGATTTTTTATAGTTTGTGATGAATTTAAAATTCTCATCACGGTGGCGTGGAAGGAAGGTGAGTGAGTGAATTTAGGTAAAGGATAGAAAAGGAGGAAAAGTCGCAGGCGGCTGTAGTCAACCGAGCATCTACGACTTTTGGAGGAGAGAGAGGTGGTGTGGAAGGAAGGTGAGGAAAAGTCGCAGGCGGCTGTAATCAACCGAACATCTACGACTTTGGAGGAGAGAGAGGTGGATGAGGGAATTTCACCTAGGCGGCTGTAGTCAACCGTTCATCTAGGTGAAGGAGAGGAAAGGAGAGGTCCCTTGTCTAGGCGGCTGTATTCAACCGATCATCTAGACAAGGGGGGAAGGAGGAGAGAGGAGAGAGGAGGTGAAATTCCCAGGCGGCTGTATTCAACCGATCATCTGGGAGGTAAGGTAAGAGAGAGAAGAGAGAGCTGGTTAGAGGAAGTGTCGAATGAAGCTTGAGCGCCAGGATCCGGGGTTATATAGTACTTGGGGGCCTCTCCCTCCAGCTCCTTGCTGGGAGCTGGTAGTGGGGCCCCAGGTTGAGTAACCCTGGGTTCTGTCGCCTATCCCCACTCATATCTTTATTCACGGAGCTTTAGTTTGGCGTTTGGATATTGGTGAGAACTTAATATGATAGGAGTGTTCCCGGGAGGGACTCACGACAGAGGTCCCCCCAGTTTGAACCAATATTTGTGGAGCTGAAGGCGCAAGTTGACAGGAGCTGAGGGCTACGGCAAACAAAGGTGGTGCTGAAGGCGCAAGGTGACAGGAGCTGAGGGCTACGGCAAACAAATGGTGGTGCTGAAGGCGAAGAAAAGGTGACAGGGGCTGAGGGCCGATGCAAACAGAGGTTGAGCTGAAGGCGGTCCTTAAAACTAGTAGTAACATAAGGTAGAGCATAAGATAGATAATAAGGAAGTAGAACATAAGGTAGAACATAAGGTAGATGATAAGTAAGTAGAACATGGATATAAGTAAGTAGACAATAGAAGGCAGTATAAGTAGGATGAGATGGCGAGGTATGTACAGTGCGGTGGTCAGGATCCCTAAACATTTAGCGTTTAGGGAAGTGATCGGCAAGGGCGAGATGAGGAGGATGAATAATATTTACAATGAGATGGAGTATGTACAGAGGATGTATGAATATTTACAGCTGGCAGATGATTATTTACAGATGGCGGGTGAGTATGTACAAAAGGTGAAGTAGTATATACAGAAAATACAGAAGTATGTACAGACATTTGGTTACATGGTGGTAGGCGGTTGCGAGGGTCCGCCGTTTCCTGGGTGTGGTGTGGCGAGTGTTTGTGTGTGTGTGTGTGTGTGTGTGAGTTGTGTGAGTGAGGGAGGCGACCCCCTCTAACAGTCTTCACGTTAGTGAAGTCTGATAGAGGGGTCCCTTCACTGCCAGGGTGGCGGTGAAGGGGAAGAGCCGGTGGGAGCCGGTACCCGGGGCGTCGCGGAGAGAGGCGGCGACGCTGGGGTCCGGCGGGTGAAATGGAGGCGATGTGCGGTGTTGGTGGTGTAGGGCTGGGTGTGGGATTGGTGTGGTGAGAGTGGTCGGGGAGGACTGGGGCTGGTTTGCACCGTGCCAATGGCACGGTGTGGGGCTTCCCGTCAATTAACAGGGTAGCGGTGGAGTGTGTTGTGCGGATGACCTGAAAGGGCCCGGCATACAGGGGTTGGAAAGTTTTATGGATGCCGGGCTCTTTCAGGTACATGTGTGTGGTGGTGAAAAAACGTTTGGGATATGTGGTGTCGTTTGTGGGTGTTGTGGAGTGTAGAGGCTCCCTGTTAATTGACGGTGTGGGGTGTGGAGTGAAAATATCGGCCGGTAAACGTAGTGGGTCTTTAAATGCATTTTGCGCGGGGCTAGTTTGGTCTGATGGACGGGCGGATGTTCGAAGGCTGAGCAAAATGTAGGGAAGGGATTTAGTCCAGGAAGGGGAATTTGTTGAAGTAGAAATGGCCTGTTTCAGGACCGAGTGCCACCGCTCTATTTTCCCGTTGGATTGGGGATGGTACGGGGTGGTGTGGATCTTTTGGATCCCGAGGGAGCGTAGTAAATCGGAGAAGTGGGCCGATTCAAACTGCCTCCCTTGATCGACCGTGACTGTTCGCGGACAACCGTAACGGCTGACCCATTGAGAGAGGAAAGCCGTTGCGACGGTGTCCGCGGTGATGGAGGAGAGGGGGATGCACTCCACCCAGTTGGTGGCACGATCGATCATCGTGAGGCAGTATTTCTTCCCCTCGGATGGGGGAAGGGGGCCCACTAAGTCCAAATGTACATGCTCCCACGGGAGGGAGTCGGGGATTGGTTGAGGAGGTACATGCGGGTGGGCCGAGACTTTGAAACGCTGGCACTTCTGGCACCCGAGAACCCAGTTACGAATATCTGTATTCATGTGGGGCCAGAAGTACCGCGTCTTGATGAGGTCCCGGCTCGCCCGAATGCCGGGATGATGGAGGGAATGATAGTGGAGGAACAACTGCCTCCTCAACTCCGGTGGGACGTAAGGGCGCGGTGTATCGGCCGTTACGTCACACCAGAGGTCGAGGGGCGGCAGTTGTTCCAATTTGGAGGCGGAAATGAGGTTGGAGAGGGCGGGGTCGGAATGTGGAGTTTGTTTAGATTTGAGGATTTGGGGTGAAGGGAAAGGCAGTAACTCCGCCACCGGCGCGGGGGTAGGGGTGGGTCGGGATAGTGCGTCCGCCACGCAGTTGTCGGCCCCCGGCAAGTATCGGATATCGGACGTAAATTGCCCGATAAACTCGAGTTGCCGGAGGCGACGCGGGGAGGCGGATTTGCGATTTTGTAGGAGGGCGTGGGTCAGGGGCTTATGATCAGTGACGACAGAGAACTGCCTGCCCTCCACGAAGTCACGAAAGTGCTTGATGGCTTCGTGGATGGCGAGGAGTTCTCTGTCGAACGTGGAGTAATTTTTTTGGGTGGGGGATAGCGTTTTGGAGAAGAATCCTAGGGGTTGGGGGGTGGCGCCGGTGTGCTGATGGAGCACTGCCCCGATGGCCCAGTCGGACGCATCGGTGGTGATGGATAGTGGGGCGTGAGGATCGGGATGGGCCAATAGAGCGGCGTCTACTAGGTCCTGTTTGCAAATTTTGAAGGAGGAGATAAGTTGTGGGGTCCAGGTAATGGGGCGGTTGTCGTTCTTTTTGGAGGGTTGGGGAATGGCGTGTATGAGTGGTTGTTGATGTTGTGCTGCGTGTTTGATGTGTCTACGGTAAAAGTTTAGCATACCCAGGAAGCGGCGGAGTTCCGTCACGGTGCGGGGTTGCGGGAAGTCGGAAATGGCGTGGACCTTGTCAGCGAGGGGTTTGATGCCCTCAGACGAAACGTGGTGGCCGAGGCAGCGGACGGAGGGTTGGCCGAGAACGCACTTCTCTGTATTTACCAAGAGGCCTTCGGAGGAGAAGATGTCGAGGATCTGTTGGAGATGGCTGAGGTGTTCTTCCGGCGTCCTGGAGGCTACCAGGACGTCGTCGAGGAAGCAAAAGACGAACGGTAGGCCTCGCAGGATGCTGTCCATATAGCGCTGCCAAGTTTGTGCAGCGTTCCTTAACCCGAAGCCCATCTTAACATACTCAAAGAGTCCGAACGGGGTGATGATGGCGGTTTTCTGGACATCGGGGGGGTGAATGTTGATGTGGTGGAAAGCCCGTGAAATGTCGAGGGTGGAGAATATGGTAGCGCCATGGAGGTGCGACGAGAAGTCTCGTAGGTGGGGAACATTATAAAGGTCTGGTGTGGTCTTTGAATTAAGTCTCCGGTAGTCCCCGCAGGGGCGGATATCCCCATTGGGCTTCTGCACGATGTGGAGTGGAGAAGCCCAAGGGGATTTTGAGGGGCGGATGATACCGTCGGCTATTAGTTTATTAAAATGTTGTCGGGCTTTAGATAGTTGTAGGGGGTGGAGTCGTCGGGCTTTAGCTGTGATGGGGGGGCCGGAGGTCTCAATGTGGTGTTGAATGGTGGAGATGTGGGCAGAGGGGCGGCGCTGGGGGCGGTAGTTGAGGAGGAGGCGTTCAAATTGCGTAGGGGGGTGGTTTATGGCATGGATGAATCCGGGGATGGGTGTTTTTGTGGCGGGGTCGATCAGGCGCGCGTTCCGGACGTCGACCTGGAGACCGAAATATGCGAGAAAATCGGCCCCCAGGATCGCCTTCTCCACGTCCGCCACGGTAAACTCCCACTCGTACGCGAGTCCGCTCATATAAACAGAGGAGCGGTACGTCCCGTACGAGGGGATGGTGGTACCGTTGGCGGCGTAGAGAAGCTGCCGGTAGCAGCGCGCCTGACGACGGAGGATGTTGTTAGGGAATATTGATAGCGCCGCCCCTGTGTCCACCAAGAACGGTACATTGGTTTTCCTGCAGCGCAGGAAAAGTCGCTGGTGGGTCGGAAGGGCGTTGGGCACAATTGCGGAGGTGGGTACGTTGGTGGGTGTAGGCTGGTCCGCTGCGAAGGAGACGCGAGGCGGTTTCCCGTCGTTCCGGGGAGGGGGAACAGTAGTGGTGGGCTGTGTGGCGGTTGGAGGGATTTGTGCCCTGGAGGCGGGCGTGGAGGTTCCGTTCCGTGGTGGGGGAACGGCTGCGGCGGCGTGAGTGGCGGCCGGGAGGTTGTCTGCCCTGTTGACGGGCAAGGAGGGGCGGTTCCGGGGTGGGGGAACGGGAGCGGCGGCGTGAGTGGCGGCCGGGAGGTTGGCTGCCCTGTTGGCGGGCGTGGAGGGGCCGTTCCGGGGTGGGGGAACGGTAGCGGCGGCGTGAGTGGCGGCCGGAAGGTTGGTTGCCCTGGTGGCGGGCGGGGAGGGTTTGTTCCGTTTGTGGTGGGGTGAGGGTTTTGGCGGCGCTGCAGGCGCGGCCGGAAGGTTGGCAGCCGTGGCGGCGGCGTAGGAGGGGTAGCGCGGCTTGGTGGTGGTGGCTGTGTGAATGCGGGCGGGGGGGATATGCGCATGGTCCCCCCCGTGTTGGCGAGGAGGGGGGCCCGCCGGATTTACCGGCGGGCGTCTTCGTTTCCCTGCTTAGGGGCGAAGGAGCAGGGGGGTTGGCACTTGCGGGCCTCCCCACCGAAGTTTACGTGATAGAAACAACGGTTGGGGTGGTCCGCAGGTAGGTAGGTGGGGTTGGTGGGGCGGGCTGAGGTGGGCGCGCGCGCAGCCGCTGGGGATCGGCCCCTGCGCTGGCGGGGAGGGGATGCGTTGCGGCGCTCGGGTGAGCGCTGGCGGCGGCGGTCGGCGGACGAGTCGCGTCGGCGATCCGTCGAAAGGGGTCGACGTCCGTCGAGGGAGGGTGCCCGGCCGCGGTCCCGGGATTTTGTGCGGTCCCGGAAAGGCGGGGGGTGGCGCGGCGTACGCACCTCACTGACGGCGGCCGCAGCGGCCAAGTCGTGCACGGTGTCCGCGAGCCGTAGGAGGGGCCCGTCGGGACCGTCGAGATGGCTGGCAAGGGCCATCTGGATGGGGTGGGGAAGGGCACGTAACCAGAACGTGCGTGCGATGTCGGCGGTCATAATTCCTTGCAGCTGGTGACGCAGCCGTCGGTAGAGGTGGGAGGGCTTCTGGTCGCCGAGGTGTTGAGGTTGGGAGAGGGCGGCTACTCGGGCGATCGTCGACGGCTGGTAGGTGTTGATGAGGCGGCTGCGGAGGTCGTCGTACGCAGCGGCGGCGTCGGGGGAGATATCCGAGGTCTGCAGCAGGATCTCGTAGGGCAGAAGCGAAATGATCCGGGAGTACCGGGTTTTCTGGCTGCGGATGTTGGCGGCCGAGAATGCTGCGTCTACTTGAAAAAACCACAGCGCCGGGTCGTGCGTGTAGAAGGGGGGCAGCGACAGAGGGAACGCAGCGGACGCCGTCATGACGTCGGCGGCGGCTGCGGACGTGGCGGCGGCGGCGGCGGCGGCGGCGGCGTCTGATGACGCAGAGGTCGGCGGGGAGAGCGTGGAGAAAGGGTTGTCGGCCAATGCGTCGGATGTCGCAGCGGTGGGAGGCTGTAGCGTGGCTGGTCGCAAGAGCGGCGGCGTCGGTGAGTTCGGGTCCATTTCTGTAACTAAAATTCAAAAATTTGACTTGGTTTTGAATTTTAAAATTCGCAATCGGCGGGAGCGGTGGTGCGTTGAGTTGAGAGGTGAGTGTTGAGGGTTGGGCCAAGAATTGCGAATTTAAACTGACTGGTTAAAATTTTGAATTTAAAATGCGGGACACCGAACTACTTGACTGGGGCGACACATGAGGTGGGAAGGTGGGAAGGAAGAAGGTTGAGTGAACGTCGGGTTCACCACTGTGATGAATTTAAAATTCTCATCACGGTGGCGTGGAAGGAAGGTGAGTGAGTGAATTTAGGTAAAGGATAGAAAAGGAGGAAAAGTCGCAGGCGGCTGTAGTCAACCGAGCATCTACGACTTTTGGAGGAGAGAGAGGTGGTGTGGAAGGAAGGTGAGGAAAAGTCGCAGGCGGCTGTAATCAACCGAACATCTACGACTTTGGAGGAGAGAGAGGTGGATGAGGGAATTTCACCTAGGCGGCTGTAGTCAACCGTTCATCTAGGTGAAGGAGAGGAAAGGAGAGGTCCCTTGTCTAGGCGGCTGTATTCAACCGATCATCTAGACAAGGGGGGAAGGAGGAGAGAGGAGAGAGGAGGTGAAATTCCCAGGCGGCTGTATTCAACCGATCATCTGGGAGGTAAGGTAAGAGAGAGAAGAGAGAGCTGGTTAGAGGAAGTGTCGAATGAAGCTTGAGCGCCAGGATCCGGGGTTATATAGTACTTGGGGGCCTCTCCCTCCAGCTCCTTGCTGGGAGCTGGTAGTGGGGCCCCAGGTTGAGTAACCCTGGGTTCTGTCGCCTATCCCCACTCATATCTTTATTCACGGAGCTTTAGTTTGGCGTTTGGATATTGGTGAGAACTTAATATGATAGGAGTGTTCCCGGGAGGGACTCACGACATAGTTCTTTTTTGTTTTCAGTTTTTTTAACACTGTCTACCGTTTGTGTAATTAGAAATTACAGTAATTAGTGGCGAGGGCATTGGAATTTCAATTTGACGGATGGTTTATGGTAAATATTTACACAGATGTATATGACGCAAAATTGAGAAGACCATGTGGCCAAATCAGTTTTTAATTTAAAATTCAAATTGCAATAATGTTTTGTTTATAGAATTTCTCTTAAATATTTATCACTTTTATTTGAGGGGTTCCCCACAAGAACCGAATAAGTCCAAAATTGGCAAACGCCAGAAACAAGCATTTTGTAAAACGCTCTTCTCAGAGGGAAATTTGTGAACAATCGTTCAGCTCTGCTTTTGGTTTATTATTCTCTGAATAATACACCTATGTATTCGCTCAGCAAAAAATTTTTATAACACCCCCTCAAAATTTTTTCTTTTCCGTTTCAAGGTGCGTAGATTCCAAAAATGCAATGTCCGTCCGCCGTATCACGTGTACAGGCTTCATTTTCGGTCTAAAAAAATCGTTCTTTCGCACACATGCTCCATTTGGGCCCTAGTTGTGTCCCGAAACTTTTCAGCCCGTTCGGAATATATCCAGGGGAGTTATGAGTGAAAATGTGTATAAAAATAGGTTCTTTTTGCGTTTTAGCAACATGTTGGTAACATGAGCTTTTAAGGTATCGTTTTTCATGTTTTTGGGGACGAGAAGACCGAATATGAAGTCGGTTTTGACTAAAGAGTAGAAAATTGAGGTTCTACCAGATGTTCAGCTCCCGAAATTGAATTTTTATGAGTCAAAAACCTGCGAAATCGTCTGAAATCACCATCAATTTGTAGAATAACACTGGGAAAAGTGTCAACAGGTGGATCAAGACGATTAAATGGTACTATCAATGATCAGAGATAATTTATTTAAAAAAAAAAGAAGGAGCGTACCTTATTCGTGTTTTGGGGGCCAAAATTGGTGGAAACCACCAGAAATAGCTATTTCAATTATTATTTTATATGAAAGAAACAATAAATAAACAGCCAACATCTCTGTAGGTATGTCCAATAGAATAATAAACCCATGTGACAAGGACTTTGCAGCGTTTTTGAAATGCAGGCTGATTCTGGGGGGGTCAAGACCCCTGTGACCCCCCCCCCCTTGGATCCGCGCCTGGTAGTACCTACTCTACCTACTCGAACTAGATGGAAATGATGGAAGAAAGGCCAATTCATCAAGGTTTTAGAAGTTTAGAAAAATGAAATCTCGACAGTGACAACAATTTTCAGGCAATTTCTGAGAGTTTTTCACCAAAATAATGCTAGTCTTGTAAACGAGTTACTTATTAAATCTGAACATAAGCTTGTCTGAAACTTGGACATTTGTATCAGGTTGGGTAAGAGATCCAAGTATGTTCCAGACAATTTTGTTTTTTCAATCTGTAGGGTAGGTACCTAAGAGAAGTAAAAAAAAAGTGTCAATACTCTTGATCGTGAAATCGCGAAATACTGTGAAGCTGCTTGTAATTAATTAGCTGCCTACCGTAAAATGTAAATATTATAACAATAGTTGAGTAGGTATAGGTAATCAGGTATTCCTTAGTTTTGACTTTCAATACTACTCCTTAATTTTTATTTCGCCTTCATTCATAATAGATACTCTCACAAATAACGAATGGTAAGTAAGATGCACAATTCGTTACGTGATTCAATAGGTAGGTAGCATATGGATGAAGAAAAACTATGTTCGGTAGCAAGATTCCTAGCTGGTAGCAAGGAAATCTTGCTACTAATAGGTACTAACTGCATGTTGCTACCCACTTATTGAATCATGTAACGAATTGTGCATCTTACCATATTTGTGAGAGTATCTAACTATTATGAATGAAGGCGAAATAAAAATTAAGGAGTAGGTATTTAAAGTCAAAATTAAGGAATACCTGATTACCTTTACCCTACTCAACCATTTTTATAATATTCACATTTTACGGTAGGCAGCTAATTACAAGCAGCTTCACAGTATTTCGCGGTTTCACAATAACATAACAACATAAACATAAACACAGCACACAATAACATAACGTCTGGAAGGCACTTGGGTCTTTACCCAACCTGATACAAATTAACTCGTTTACAAGACTGCATTATTTTCGTGAAAAACTACCAGAAATTGTCTGAAAATCCTCATCTGCGGAACACTGTCGAGCTTTTATTTTTCTAAACTTCTAAGATCTTGATGAATTTGCCATTTATTTTTTCGCGTTGCTTTATTCAGAAAAGGTGATGAAAATTTGAAACTTTCCCGAATATAAAAACTTAGGATGTGGTAGGTACCTACTCAACAACTTTATTTACCTACCACAAGTTGAAATCCCGGACTCAAGAGCCTTCTAGTATTAAGACTGCGCTTAAAGAGACGGCTTGGGTAACGTTTTGTCCGAAACGAGTCAGTTTGCAGAGGAGTTGAACGGGAAAGGCTTCAACATCCAGGTTCAAATCTGTCTATAGTAAGATGTCTTCAGCTTGTAGTAGAAGGTTCTTCAGTTTTGACGTCATCAGATCGCTTCCAGCCACCCATTGAATATCCGCTGCAATATTTTCTCTTTTTCTAGATAATGTTGCTCTATTTTCCCTTTCACTGTAATATCGCTGCGACATTTTCTCCTTCTGTGATCGCCCATTGCAGTACGTCCAAAATACATACAATTTTGGAGACATTTTCAGAGCGTACGACGAATCCCTAGATTTTAACATCTTTTATAGCCTATATACGTATACCTACTATGTCCTGTGAACGGTTTGGTTTGGATCGGCAGACAGAAAATGGGCAAATTTTCCCATTTTGACTGAAAAAAAAAGTCTTATGCTCAGTTTCACACACCTGTAACTAAAAAACGCTTATTCCAAATGAAAAATATCATACAACTTGAGTTGTAGAGCATCAAATTCCGCGCCCAGAGCACCCCTATTTTCATTAAAATATTCAATTTAAAATATCAAGTTTTTAATGAATTAAAACTTTTAATTGCAAAGGTACCTGTTTTAATAAAAATAGGGGTGCTCTGAACGCAGAATTTGATGCTCTACAACTTAAGTTACGAATATGACATTTTCATTTGGAATAACCGTTTTTTAGTTAGGTACAGGCGTGTGAGACTCAGCAGAAGAAACTTTTCAGTTAAAATGGGAAAATTGGTCGAATTTTGAATGCCGATTCTGACCAGACGGCTAAACCACATTCCACATTAAATGTTTTAAGGAGTCAAGCTAGGTTCACATGGAGACACAATTCCAGACGGCAGTCCGGCACGGCTATGTGTTCTGCAATTCTATTGGCCAACACAAAATGGATTATTGCAACACAGTGCCTTGGATACTATATCAAAATCTCCAGATATTTTCCACTGTCGGATCCGTTGCTGTATCTGCGCAGACCTCTCCTCTTGGGTTGTTCAGCCATATTGAAATTCGACATAAATGTGGTTGACTTTGCGGTTTCGAGTTCGAGCAACTGTTTGTTTTTTGCG
Organism: Leptopterna dolabrata; assembly: GCA_954871275.1. Lineage (NCBI taxonomy): Eukaryota > Metazoa > Arthropoda > Insecta > Hemiptera > Miridae > Leptopterna > Leptopterna dolabrata. The sequence continues at coordinate 41,502,268 of OX940979.1, read as the reverse complement.
ATTGTTTTGTTATGATTCCGCTGCCATGTGAACGCCTCTGCGGCAAAAGTTCCGGCAAACGCGTTGCCGTCCGGAATTGCGTCTCCATGGGAACCTAGCTTCAGGCGGTCGTTCGACGCAGCACTGAACGCTCTTTAATTCTGGTATGATTAAACTTTTCTGTACGATGCACCTTCCTGATGTAATAAGATTTTTTGGCTGCCAAAATTTGTCCCGAAGTAGCTGTTAGTATTTTTGTTTTTTACGTGCTTCCACCCATAAATACAGTTAAAAAAATGAAAGCTTCTGCACCACCTTGTTTCGGTCCTCAACTGACTGGCATACTATTACTCAACACAGAAATTATTATTTCCAAAATGAGGAGAACCATGACTTGTTTATATATTTAAATGAAAGTAGGTTCCAGTCTAAAAATTTTGAGACCAACCGCCCTCTCCTACGATGAATAGTTCTTTTTCTATGAGCTTTCAAAGTTTCGGCAACAAGTGACGTCACACCGGGCAAGGAGGTCCCGCACGGCGGGAGGGGAGCAATGACGTCACTTGTTGCCAAAACTTCGAAAGCTCATAGAAAATGAACTGTCCATCGTAGGAGTGCGATTGGTCTCAAAACTCTTAGGAAGGAACTTACTTCCATTTAAAAATTGGAAAGTAATATAAAGATAAGTCATGGGTACTCCACGTTCACTTGAAAGGCATCAAAACTTACCAAGTACCAACGCCTGGTCTGAGCAATAAGCAAGACTGAGAATGTAAACTCCGCTTTAATTATATTTCTTATGTTACTGGAAATAAGAGATCTCAACACAAGACCTTCTTGAACCACCGGATTTGGTTGGTGATTTTCTTCCATAACGACTTAAAAAGTATTGAAAAAACAGTCACTGGAACCTTTGAAGTAAGATTCACATCATTCCAAGGCGTGATAACTTCAGGAGTTTTTATTTTGTGGGGGCACGTACTCAACACATCGGGAAGGATCAGTAGGGAAAAACTGCTGGCATTTGGTCATCAACCTCTTGAGGCCTTGGATGTACTTCCTCTGCGTTTCATCGTTGAGAACGTGAGCAACGTTCTTGGAGAAGATCTTCTCTCTCCCTGTACGTGCGTGGATGCCAACCATAGTGACTCCGATGGGCCATGGAGCATTGCCTATGGCCATTTCCAGGTACGCATCACTCGCTTGTATGTAATTCCTGTCCAAGAGGTACCTGTTGGAGGACAAGTTAAGAATTACTTGACAGGATTACTTGGCCTAATTAATTGGGAGCCCCAAAACCAGACAACATCAAAACCAGTCAACCAAGGGATATTGCAAGGCACCTGGGTATATTGGTCTCATTCTCAGATACTGCATAGTACAGATTAATAATTTCAACAAAGGTTAACACATCGAGGGTTGTCAGTAGCACTGAAGGGCGTCAGATACAACGCACCATAGTTGATTAGGACATAGGGCGGGTACCGGCCAGGGCACAGGAGCACGTCCACCCCCAACGAAAATTAGGAGGGACAGTTGCAGATTAAACATCCAGCTCTACAAAATATGTAGGACTGATTAGGTAGGTACGTCGACATTCAAATTCGCACGGGACCAGCGGGCTGTGGTTGGGGAAGGGAGGCTTCTATAGGCCGAGGTTGACGAGCGGACGGCATCAGTAGAAGGAAGCCATGGAAATGTCTTTAAATGTCTTTAAAGGGTCACTGTGAATGGACAACAGGGATTGGCAACATGAAACGGACTTCCAACCAATGAGAGAGGATCTTGTATCGCAAAAAATGAATTTTGTTAGTTGGAGAGCACACCGCTAGATCTGCTCCAAGCGCTGCCTGCTATGAGTAAACCATGGAGGCAAATGAATATTCCTGGCTATTTTCTCGCTAGATTTTTTCTCTTTGTAATTCCATCACAACACAAATTTATCACAAGTGAACCAACTCTCCAGGTCTTCTCTCATAGCACATTTTACAGTTTTTGGTGTTTTTTTTTTGGTTCTGACACGGACTTTACGGCTTACTCTCTGATTTCGACCCTCACTGTGCACTCAGCTTTCGTTCTGTTTTGCCTTCCTGATCTCGACCCTTTTGGAGGTATTCTGCATACGTTCCTGATCTCGACTCTTGCTTCTGAATCAGCTTTCGTTTTCAATTGTGTTATCAAAATCAATAATTCGGTAATTTCCATTAAAAAAAAATTCGCGATTGACTGTGTCAGAAAACGCGAAGATTCGTGACTCAGGCCGGCTACAACACCCGTTGTGCGAACTCAAACAACTGTCAAAGTAAGGACTGCTGCTTGGTCTCCTAACGGAAGTTTAATAATGTTAAACAGTATGCCAAAATGGAGAGTGGTTGTGTGGATGCCTGGTAAGTGGCAAGTTAACTGTTTCGCATGCTTATGCTCAAATGGTCTTAATGATGCGTGGATGAAGGAGATGCTATAGTAGATTTAGCCCATTTACCTATCTGTCAACATAAAGAAGCATGACTCTTCATTTCACACATATATACATTTACATTTACAATTTTCTACTTCACGTTCTTACATTTATACGTAATTTTATTATACAATTTTATGTACTCCATGGAATAATTTTTATTACCATTTCAGTTACCTATTAATTTAGTTATATGTGTAGGTAACATTTTAGTTACAAGTTAGTAACCATTTTCCAGTCTTACATACCTACTGTATCTATACCTAAACCTTAATTACACACTTCCACGTTATCAGCTCTGGTAGGTGGGTACACATTGTTCCTACAACTACTTGACGGACCCAACATTCCCTTTGTGCACCTCCTGCGGTTCGAGCTACGAGCCGCCACTGGATTAGGGCTACTTGGATAGGGTTAGTTCTTTCTTTCCCCAGGCCAGGTTCGAATTCGGCTATTAGGATTTGTATGAAAATGTATTGAAGATCTCATATAGGTGATGAGGTATCTATACCACAACTAGCCAAAACAAATTACTTGGGACAGAAATACCTACAACCAAGCATGGCCTTGCTATACAACTGTGTGCTGAAGGGATAGCAAACGAGTAACTCAGCATTGCAAAGACCAAGCACGCAGATCGAGATCTTGGGGCCTGTTCACTAGCTTTGTTCGTGCTGTCCCCTTGGGGCTAGCTCCGAGCAAGTTCAGTTTTCGCTTGAACACGCTCCCTCAGAGCAGGGTGAGCCTGGAGCTTGTTCGGGGCACGGGCAGCTCGAACGGGTCGAGGGTGCGTGCGTGGAAGAGCAGTGCTCAGGTGCACCTGGTCTTCTTGTGGGGTACGGGAGGGCTTGTTTAGAGCAGCTCGGAGGAAGCCCCGTGGCCAGCACGAACACCGAATTACCTGCCCCAGGACAGCATGAACACCAGACCACTTGGCTCAGAGCTCGCCCTGGGTCTTCACAAACAGCGAATCTGCCTCACCCTTACTGCGCATCCCCGGGTTGCTCTGAACAAGCTCTGAGGGACTGCACGAACAAAGCTACTAAGGCCCACTTTCACCAGACAATTATTTAACGGAGTTTAGCCAAACTCCGTTAAAGTTAACGTCGAGGTTTAAACCTGGAAAGGCAGCTGGCGTCTTTCACCAGCCCAAATGTCGGTTAAACCCAGTTTGAAATAATGGAGTTTGCCTGACGGAGTTTAGTTTAAAATGTCCAAGCAAAAGTTGGACAATATGGCGCGCCGGGACTATAAACTCGTCAAAACAACAACAACCACCACCACTCAGCTGGTGTCGATTCCCGCTTCCATTGTTCCGCTGTAATAATAAACTGTAATTTGCCAAAGAGATTTCTGATTTACAACGACTCCAGTCACAAGGTAAGGTACCTATATATCATTGTGGAACACATGGTATAGAGTAAATACCAATACAATGCCAACTCGCGTTAATTCATTTCACAGCTCTATAACAACGGAACCGAAAATCAGCTGTGAGCTAGGCGGCCATATTGGGATCTCATGGTTAACGGAGATTAGCAACTTTAACTTGCCGGATTTCGGGCGTTTAAACTTGAGCCCCCTCGGTGGAAGTTTAAGCTCGCACAGAGCTCTGGTGAAAGACAGTGAGCGGTAAACTCCGTTAATTTGCAACCTCTTCCGGGTTAAACTCGTTTCAAATTTTTGGTGAAAGTGGGCCTAAGCCAAAGAGACACAGAGCTCTTTTGGCAAGAGATTATTATAGTATCCATGACCGAATTATTCAGTAACTTCTAACAGAGAGTTGGCAGCCATCTTGGCATTTTTGATCTCTTTCAGAGAGACATCTAATTAGATGTCTTTTCTCGAAAGAGAGTCTCTTTCTCATTTTTCGTTTGTTTGATAGCGATATCATGTATCATCCTTCGTTCACCCTCTACCATATCGGTCATTATGATGTATGTTTTCAATCTGTTAAAGGTAAGTCTATTATAACTTGAATCACTTGCGGCGGAGTAGTGGAAATCCATAGCAAAAAACTACAGGATAAAAATAGAATAGTCAATTTCCACGTAAACTAACAAACTGTAGACCGGTTTCGGTTGTTAAACCTTCATCAGTACGTAGAATACTATTTACAATAGAATTATATTAGCTTCGTTCGCGGTGTATTTTTCTGACGGTCAGGGAACCGTCTGAAGCCACTTTTCTGATCGTGCCAACACGCATGCGCCACCAATACCAACTTTCAAACTCACAATGGACCGGGTACACCGCGAACGCTTGGGAAGGAAATCTGACTGCAACCGCTGTGCAACCTGCAAATGTCTAACCTTCCTGATTGTGTGGTGTCGTCGTCGATCTTGATTTTTTTCTCCTTTCTGACGTTTGTTAATTTGTTATACAAATCATACCTATTTAGGTTTATTGAAAGGCTGTGACTCGTGCATGTGTGAGAAGTTCATAATGTTATCATTGATCTCTGCTAATTTATTTCTTCTTTTTATAACAATAATACTAACGTTCGTCCTATAGGTCATCGTTGATTTCGGCTAATTTATTACTTTTTTCATTCTTCTACTTACTCAAGTCTTATATTACGATTATTCCTATGCTTCTGATGAATGGGTAGACTATCTTCTATATATGTTCCTAGTTGTAATATAGTTCCATGTTTTGCTTCGAGTATTCATCTCTTACCAATGTTATGCATTCCTTTATCTCAACTTGTACTTAGTCGAAGTACTTTTAATAAAAATAAATCGAAATCTCTGTAGTTTTCTTCCTAACTAATGACCTAATGGGATGTTTATCAAATTCGGTGATACCAGTGTACTTCTGTGGAATAATTGGTGACTGAAGAAATACCTAATCGAAAGTTTGAAGTTCGTTGTTAGGTAGGTACCTAACTAATTTTGCTGATAACTGACTACACACTACACATTCTTCATGTACTCATTTTTTGTTAATATAGCTATGCATTCGTTTTCCTCAAGGGTCAATAATCTGATAAAACGGCTGAAATCACCGGAAACGTCTACAAAAAAAGGTAGCATAAACTGTGAATTCAGCCAGAAAAATACAATTTCAACAATCGAAGATAATTTTTCAAAATTAGGAATCTTCGAGTGGGCCAAAATTGGCAAAAACCAACAATAAATTGCTAGGCCAGTTCTTGGAACACCCACCGTAATCGTAAAATTAGGTAGGTAAGTGGCACTAAGTTTTTCAATTGGGATGACCACCGACGCACGAAATAAATCTATAGGCAGCAATTTTGTATGTCCATTACAATTTTTTTGTTAACCCCTCTAGTTATTTGTGCCAGTAGAATTTGCGGCGTTTATCGTTATGGTAGGAAACTTGATTCAGGGACATACTTACCTACAAGTGCTCACTATAAGATCAGTCGTTGAAGGATATGGTGATTGAAATACAAAAGCTTGGGTAGTTATGTAAACAATACTATAATAAATGAATTCAAGACGCTAGTAGAGATGCCAATCTGTCCCTAACAGAACGGCCAGTGACGTCTTCTGGATGAGAATGAACAAAAAAAGTTTCCTCGCCGAATACAGGAAAAACTTCTTCCAGATAGTTTTCATTTTTTTTTCACTGGATGGAGTAAGTCCAAATCATCTTCCGATGACACCTCGATAGGAGTGATCGACCCCTCATCACTGGATGAACTCATCGCGAGAAGTACCAAAACGCAAGTGAGAGAAGTGCACAGAAAACTACTATACTACGTAGAATGCTGAGAAGTGGAAGTGGGTAGGTAGGGTTATTAGAATGAACACACAGAACGAATAACAACGACGAACGACGGTGCGATGAGAAATGATTTGATTGGCTTAAACGGGCGAGCGGTAGTGGGGGGCGAGCAGTCAGAAAGGAGTACATCGGAAAATCCGCGGACTGATCTGATGGTCTTGGAACTGTCTTCGAACCGCCAGTAAAACACCGCGAACAGCATCCTATGGATGCTATACAGTCCGAGACGAGTCCGCAAGACCACCGCGAACGCCAAATGATGGATCTGACGGTTTGAAGACAGTCAGATGGCCACCGCGAACGAACCTATTGTGTACTGATGATGGTTCAACAACCAAAACCGGTCTACAGTTTGTTAGTTTACGTGGAAATTGACTATTCTATTTTTATCCTGTAGTTTTTTGGTAGGTAAGTCTATTGTTCATTTAAAATATATACCTAGGTACATATCGATTCATGAGTAAAAACGTCCAAGTACAGGTTGAGAGCTATTCAGTAAAACAGACGAACCCGGGAGCCACTGGAAGAGACTGCCTCCCGAGGGAGGCTATCTCTCTCAGGTTTTCAAAATAGATAATCTCTTTTCACTATCTCTTTTGATGAATCATCGAGTCAGGCTATTACTCTATTTGCAATAAACCCCTCCTCATAGGTCACTCACAAGTTATTTCGAAAATTATTGACTGCATCAAATGATCCGTTGAATCAACTAAATACTACTAACCTGACGATCGACGTCAAAGAATCTGAAATATCTTCAGGGAGAGTGTGGTTCTTGAGCTTGTTAACCAGTGGTTTCAAGTAGAGCTGCGTTTGCTTGTAAGTTGCAAGTGCCATTTTACCTTTCGTCGCCAACTTCTCTGAATCGCCCCGATTATTCAGCTCGTCCCCCCACAACCTCATAAGCAGCTGAAGAAAGTTGACTATCACGTTCATGTCATACTTGGTATCCCCTTTTCCCAATTTGGCGGACATCTCTTGAATCTCCTCATAAGACATCAGCTTTTCTTTGGGCTGCTTGAGTTTCTCTAGATCAACGCTCGTCCCTCCCTGCTGCGGTTGCAGCAACTCGTCAAGGTACGCCTGGTCAACCTTTTCCATCGCCTCTTGAAAATCGTTTCGCAGGCCTTTATTCAATTCTGGTTCGAGGATTTCACACTTACGCAGTCTCTTGAACGACTCCAATTCCGTTTCACCGAACAGCAGAATCGGCTCGCAACGCTCCCTCAGCCTTTTAATTACTTCTTTCCTGGGCAACGTACTAATTTCGCCAATTTGGTCTTCGACTTCGTTCGTTCTATTTGTAGTGCCAGAGGGCTCACCTTGCTCCTGGTTCTGTCTGGACTCACCATACTTCTCATAATACTCCTGCTGTTCCAACTTGACGAGATCTGATCTCTTGAAATACTTTTTTGCAGGCTGAAGCAGTTTTTTATCTTCCAGCTGACGTTTCTTCCGTTCTATCTCTTGCTTCAGAATTTCCATCGTTCACTCGTTGGATACTGCACTCTATTTCACTAACTGGTCACTCAACTAAGGTTTTAACAAACAATGAGATACTACACAGATTCATACGCTCATAAAATGTTAAAATTAAAATAAAATCCAAGTAGGTAACTCCATCCCTGTAAATCGGAGGAAACAATATTATTACTGATAAAAATGATAAAGCGTGGATACTGACAACTCCATGCCCCAAGTGCACAACAAGCATACACGTATTTCTGCTCTGTGCAGGTAGGGCCCTTAATTTTTTGAGGTGGACCCTCCACTTTTCACATTTATACCGTAATTTTTCACTTCTTCTATTTGTTCCGTAATTTCTCACTTCTTCTATTTGTTCCGTAATTTTTCACTTCTACTCATATCTTTCTTTCATACTACCTAAGTATGAGTTTTAAAATATTGCCAAACTCAAAGTGTAGGTACTGATGATGGAGAAACAAGTTTGTTTAGGCCCATGGTTTAGGCCAAGGAGTTGAGTTCTTATCAGTTCTTATCAAGGTGGTGGTATTCGTTTTCTGCCCAGCGTTACTTGTGGATTTTGAACTTGTAGTTATTTTTTTGCTACATTCCCACCTCCAGATCCAGTTACTTATGAGATAACGCGACACTTCTAATCGCGTTTGTCGCACTTGTGCCGACTTACCGACTTTCCAAACTTGATTAGAAAGTGCGTGTGTCCTGTGGTTCAAATGAAATAACTTCGTACATTTGGGTTTCTCTTATCAGAGAGGTGAGTGTCAGATTGTAAAGGTTTTATGCCTAATAATTCATCCGTATTTATAAATTATAATTAGGTATAATTTATAGTAGAATTTATTTTCAGTTTTATTCGTATACAGCTAGTCTCCTTATCTTGCTCAATTTTGAGGAATCCATCGTCTGCAAATATTTACGGCTTCCAAGAGTATGAGTGGGATACAAATAAACTTGTACTGATTAACAATGAATTGAAATAGTGCTATGAACCATCCAGTCTGTAATCAGAAACATGGTTGTTCAATCTAAATACGGTAAGATTTCATCACTACTTTTTGCAGTCCACTCTGTTTCGGGTAAATGTAATGCACAAAGGTGCACTACACCTCAGGAAACAGCCTACAGTCATGTACGAATTACTGAACAATAGAGGTACCTATATGTATCTATTTATGTTTCCAGAATGGCTGCGAATTCCAACTCCACCACAGCTAGCGAGGTAAGTTCAATTTTATTGGAGTTTTATCATGTTTTATCATGTCGGATCAGACTGATGCATGCGGGTCCATTCGGTTTGCCCTGTACATATGTGAGCAAAACAGAGTGAACGCATATTCATTCAGGGCGAATGCTCCATTGTATACGCAGATATAGCATCTCTCGACCCAGTACACAGGTGTGGCCTACAAAGTATCAGGAAATGATTGCGCAAATTGTATATTGCCTTAAACCTTAGAGATGCACAACGCTCAGTTGTTCTTCACCTGTATCCATTGTCCTATTGCTCCCAGGTGGATAAACTCAAGGAACAAGGCAATGCTGGCTTCAAGGAAGGCAAGTACTTAGAGGCCGTAATCTACTACACGCAAGCCCTCAAGTTGGACCCGAAAAATGTCCAGTTATACAGCAATAGGTCAGCTGCGTTTCTGAAGGGGCAGCAGTATTTTCACGCTCACGAAGATGCACTTGAAACCATCAGGCTCATGCCAACTTGGGCTAAGGTAAATACTGCTTGGTCCTTCTAATATTATTGTGTACCCAAGATATTAAAATTTCACGAGTGTAAATGCGAAAAAAGGAATTTGAGTTGATGTCCAAATTTTCTGTTTCAAATTACGTTAGGAAACATACGTGTGTACTTTAGTTACTCATTATATTATAAGTATACTTTATTTATAAGTGTACTTTAGTTACTCATTATATATTTATATTATAATATTACTAATTTTGTACTTCTGCAGGGATATTTCAGGAAGGGGGAAATAGAATATGCCACATTCAACTTTGCTGAAGCCCTTTTGTCATACAGATGTGCTCTCGAGCTCCAACCGGGAGATCCTGTTCTCACCGATGCTGTAGCCCGTGCTACGATCTCCATGAACAAGGAGAGGAAAGGTGAGAACAAACAGTCCTGTTAATTCCACATAACACACACTGGGGTGGGTGTGGACGCTTTAGGGATGGTACTAAAAAGTTGTTGAATAGTGATATATGATTTCTCAAGTTTTCGTACTGTATGCGTTTTATTTTATATGCTTTCCTTTTCCTCTGTATTAGTGTCGTAGTTTTTTGGTGTTTATTAAATTATTGTAGTTTTCTTTAAATTTATTGGCGAAAGGGGTTTTCTGTGAACCATCAAAAAATAAGAAAAATTATATTAATAAGATAATCAAAATATGTATTAACAGTATATGTTTATATATATGAGAACTCCTCCGAGTAAACAAGAGTTTCAAGAAACTTATTCCACGGTGGGCATTTAATTAAAGTTTACATTCGTTTCATTTTGTAACTTTTCTTTGCTTATTGTATTGCTTATACCTTCTGAAATGATGTTGCCAATAAATAAAGTATTCAGTATACTAGCGTATGATGCCATCTGGTCTGGGTCTGTAGAGAGAAACGTCCAGGGCAAGGATGCTGAGGATTTCGCTCAGTGAGTGAAAGGTCTTCGATGCGGAAATGTCCTGGGCAAAGTTCCGTATTCATTTCATACGTGTTGGAAACTTTGTAAGCGGGGTCCGGTCCCAGTATGCTTTATTGGTTCTTCTTCTTCCCTTGACATTACAGTCCAAAGAACTTGGGCCTCCTCATGAGGTTTCATAACATTGAGATTTTTTTAACAGGGTAGGGTCGTTAGCCCCCTACCGAACCCGTAGGTGGGGTCGTCCTCTGGCAGCGTACTCGAGCGGCGCGGCGCTTTGCGCTACACAAGCGGCAACGAGCGACACGCGCTACAGATCCAACTACATTGAGTTATATGTGGTATCGTCCACTGGAAGCGTGTTCGAGCGGGCGGCTATGGGCGTACACGAGCGGCAACGAGCTACAAGCGGCCGATCCAAAAAAAGTTGGATCTGCCGCTCGTAGCAGCTCGTTCAATTCTATTGCTTTGGTAGGAATCCCTACGAGTTTTGTTAGGAATTCCACGTAAATTTATAAACATAGCAAACGGACGGTTCATCGGAACACCTACCTACCTTTGTACCATATGCCATATCCCTGGTCATTTCGAGTCAGTTCACGCGAAAGCCCCGTTCTGAGTAGGTGAAAATTCCCCTCTACGCAGAAAATGGACCATAACATCGACAAATTAATTAGGGCCATTCATTCTCATACGCCTCTCTGGGATATGAGAGACAAGAGGTACCATTCAAGCCAACCAAATTTTCAAACTCAACTTTTCAACTTCAATTTCAACCAACATGTTCTTTGATTTAACATTCGTTTTCGCAAATGGTTGCTACTTTCAAGGAAATAAAATTCCTCTGGGTCCATGACGAATAAAAAGGAAGTCCCCACTTTCCTTGAATACACTTGAAAACAAGCTGAAGCCCGACGCGCGAAGGCGCTTGCAGTGGACGACCCCTGTCGCTCATAGCCGCTTGTTAGGTTGCCGCTTGTGTCGCGTGTAGCGCCGCGCCGCATGAATACGCTTCCAGTGGACGACCACCCTAGGACCAGGTCGTTTTTTGATTGGGGTTTCTCTAGGCAGAAAGCTGGACAGCCCAACCAATGGGAGGTGACATTGGCTCTCAGCTTTCGTTTTGCTTGCATTCACTTCAAGCCCATAGCTTCGGCAGTTGATTCCAGTTCGAATAGCTTAACCTGCATGTCCCGGAATTGAGAAGGTAGCAAACAAATGTCGTCCGCCAAATCCAGATCCTCCAATCTTTCCCTCACCGTCCACTGGATGCCTCTAGCTTTTCTGTCGCCCCTTGAATAATAATAATTGTCTGTGTTTGTATTGTGTGATACATGTGAACCGGATACCATGATTGATTTCCAATTTCAGCGGCTGAACAAGTCCCATGGCTGGGTGCTGGTGTTGGCATAGTCGTTGGTGTCTCTATTGTATTAGCTGACCAAGTTCTCACTGCATCGCCCTCCATATCAGTAAGTTACCTCTTTTTGATTTCACCCCCTTCTTGGGCTGTTCTGTCACATAAGTACTTTAATTTATCAACTACGTTTCCAGTCTGTGTTTGATTCTACCGCTCATATTTCATTCCAGCACCCCATATTGATGGCACTCGTCACCATAGTTATTGCCTTATTTGGATTCGCTATGGCCAAAGGTTATACATATTACGTAGACTGCCGTAAAAAAGGACTTATGGATCCACCGCCTGATTTGTACAAAGGTAGGGATATAATCGTCGAATAGTGGAACAATGCTCCTATATGAATACATACCAGATATCGCCATCCAGTACGGTGGTGTAGTTTCGATTATTTTAACTTGGAGCAGTGCTAGTGGTGGTGCTCTAGTTAAAGCGTAGTGTCCTCGAGGAAGTCTAACGTTTCTGGTGCCAATTCTGACCCGTTTCTGGGATTTAAGGAAAAGGGTCTCATCCTGGGTTTCCTTCGCATGCAGTTTTCCATTTATGCATTATACAAATACTGGCAAGCCCATTTTACAAACTTAAAAATTTCTCTGTAGAGGAATAGATAGGTACATAAGTATCAGTGTGATGGGGAGTTTGTGATGGTGGCAGTTCTCGAGTTGTTTGTTTTTCCAGTGAAGACTGGAACCTAATCGATGTCTCTTCTTAACTGGTGATAATACAGAAGGGGGACTCTCGAGGGTCACATGGTAGCAGAGTGTGGTTTGGTAGTGTGCACTGAGCTCATTTGGAGGCGATTAATGCCATGTCCCAATTTACAAGTCCCAATAGTTCTTCCATTGATGACGGAGTCCCAATAATTGTTCCATCTTAACGATGGAGGTTGACCACCTAGGGGTTGTCCAGATGATCAGTTCACTGGTCAGCAATCTCTGACAACGTTTTTCTCCGCCAGTAATCGTATGTAGGAGCTTTGTTCTCCACCAGCAAATATTATTGAGGTAGTACCATTACGATGGAGGTTAGTCACCTTGAAGTTGTTCAGATGTCTTTTCCTGAACCAAAACGGTTTGCTTGTTATTGTTGAAATACCACGCAACAATTCCGGCCATTGAGGCTACTGGGGGTTTTTACCCTATATCAGTGCGGGGTGTAAGTAATAATTTTTGCCACTCGTTAAGTCGGACTCAGAATCCACCAGCAATATAAATTTCACGCTTGTTTTCTGCCTCTACTTTTTGACATAAAGACCCCTTTGTGTGGTGAATGTGTTAATTTCCGTTATTGAACAGAATAGAGAGTTTTTGCACCACCCTCACGCCGAAACGAAACGGAAAACGACACCGAAACAGAAATGGCAGATAGGGCGACGTAAGTCAGATGCTAGCCTTTTTCGGTTCAGTTTTCGTTCAGCTATGGCATCTACCGGCTGGTGAAGTCACGCTAACGTTATGTTAACCTCCCTTTCATCCATTTTACTCCGTTTTGAATACAAATCTATGTCCACACATGGCGTCAAGTCTGCATTAACATAGAAAGACGCCAAGAAGCAGCTGTGAATACGACGCTCGACATTTTTATTTTCCAAGGAAAACAGAAGAAGGTAGGTAGTGTTATACAGATGTAAGGTTAAATTACGTTTCGTCATCTCAACACGACGAAAGCTGACACCGTGAGATCCCGGTATTTTTCGTTGTCACGGTTTGTCAAACTTTTCGGTGTCTTAAGTGCGCATGCACAGCACTGCTTTCGTTTCGTTCGTTTTGTCGCGAGTGTGTTGCAAAAACTCTCTAATGTGGCCAAAAAAATGGGGATTTGTAACCCAGGAAGTTGCCCATTACATGTTTGCCGCAATCTTTCAATTGTACATTTCCGGATGTCGACATGGTAGGCTAACTGCTTGGAATTTCTGGTCTTCAAACTGTGGAAGAAATCCACTTTGTTATGGGTAGTCAGGAATTATTTAAGTTCCTAGGTCCTAGAGATTATATCAACCAGACGCTAACGTTGTGGTTTTGGTTTTTTGTAGACTTGACTGGTGAAACCGAAGAAGGTAACCAACAGCAGTCAGAGAGACCGTCTCACCAGCGCTACACTAAGGCGCAGGCAAGATTTAAATTCCGAAAAGGGAAAACTTAGTTGGCATTGTTACGATACAGGTATTTCACTGAGTACGTGGACATACTTATTGCAAAGCTTTGAAATTGTTATTTTTCCCCTGTCAATTATGTACAGACTAATACTTCCCTACAAAAACATAATCATTGAGTAATGTTATCCATTGTATCTTCATTATTATTTATTTATATCATAATAATAAAGTATCCCGTCATTGTATATACGAGTATAAATAATGAGAAAGGCAGTGGAAGGAATCGTATAGTAGTAATACTGGCAAAAGTTCAGTCAAGGACTTTGTGAATGTGTCAGTGCCCTGGGACACAGCAATATGCTTGTGTCAGGTTTGAGGAAAGATTTATCCATGTTATTTTTGCAATAGATAGTCATCGAATACCTTACCTACCTATCTACCAATTTTATTTAAATAATGTGAAGATTTGATTCGGTTTCTAAAATCCATCTTGTGGCTTATTGAACAATAAATAATTCGTTTTCGTCTTTTAATTATACCTTCTTTTTTTATCCATGACGTAGGTACAGTGATCCTGGTTGTGTGGATGAGGTGAAATCAAAAACCAGTCGACGAAGAGGGGTGAGGTGTGGAACAACCAGGTCTTAATAAGGTGGTTTCGATTGTTACCATGAACCAAAATTAATGACATTTTAGGTAATTAATTAATGAAATGAAGCTCGAAAACAGTAGGGTATGGTTTTTTTAACGTTTTTAATTGATTTTTGGGCTGGGATTTTTTTGCGCCCATCCGGAGCACTGTACGCCCAGCCGTTCGTACGCTGTAAGCCCTGAAGTTTGGCTTGGACGAGTGTGAATGATGACGGTGTATCCAGCCTGGAAACCATTGATATGGAACACCTGATTATAATCCCGGATGGCTGCATGAAATCGAGTTGGTTGTTTGATATTTCGTTTGAAGAAAGATTGTTTTCTTGGATTTCCTTGATACTTCCGTAACGGTCTTATTTGGTTCTGTCCGCCTGTCCTTGCCACATGGATACATCTCCAATTGGTATCCGATTTTGCTGAAATTTTCGGGTTGGGCCCTAGGTGGTCCACTGTGAATTACAGAACGATCGGATCACTGGTACGGGAACTGCGCAGGCGCAAATGGGAATCCGAGGTACACAACGTTTTGCGAATAAATAGCCCGATTTCGTTCCGATCCGATGGGTAGGTGGGGTGTAGCTTCTAGATGTCCCTGTGAATTACAGTGCAATCGGATCATTATTATGACCACTGCTCATGCGCGAATCCGAGGTACTTAATTTCACACAAATAAATTACCCGATTTTGCTCAAATTCGATGGTTAGTTGGGGCGTAGCTTCTAGATGGTCCCCTATACATTTCAAAACTTGGTTCCTTTATATGACCTATGCGCATGCGCAGACGTGAAATCCAAGGTACCTATTCAGTATTTCATGAACCTATGGCCCGATTTTGATGAAATTTTCCGGAATATTTTTTTTGAACTACGCGAAGGAATTTTCTTTCACCTTTTTTAAAACTAGCTACCCGTTATGCTTCATGCATGACAACAAATAAATAAATTATAGAATTCTTGAATCCACCGCATATTTATGAAACTGTAATTGCCTGGCTGGCTGCAGTACTCGATTTAGGGCTCTCTTGTGGGGAGGACGAGGGTACTGACTACAGAAAACAGCGATATCTAAGCCGAAGGGGCATCTATACAGGAGAATAATAAACCTTAGTGTAATAATTTGCAGAGTTAATCAATTTCGGGATTCTACGTAGTACCTTGTAACAATAATTTTTGAGAGGGTTTCCAAAGGTTCATCATTGAAAAAACAAAAAAAAAGAGGTTTTTAAGCAAAACAGAGTTGTTAGCCAAAATGACACCGATTTGACTCCAGAAAGTAGGAATTGTCGATGAAATATTACGCTGAATCGAATGGTGACACTTTCACACCACAGGGAGCAATGAACTCGTTTTTTGGTTTATTATTTTGTGAATAATACACCTATGTATTCGCTCAGCAAACATTTTTATAACCCCCTTAAAATTGTTTCTTTTACGTTTCAAGGTGCGTAGATTCAGAAAATGCAATGTCCGTCCGCCGTATCATGCATAACTACTTTATTTTCGGTCTAAAAAAGAATCGTTCTTTCTTACGGAGGCTCCATTTGGGCCCTAGTTGTGTCCCGAAACTTTTCAGCCCGATCGGAATATACCCAAGGGTGTTATGAGTGAAAAGTGGGTGGAAAAATAGGGTTTTTTGTTATTTTAATAAAATGAGCTTTATTTTTCCATGTTTTTTTAGGGCGAGAAGACCGAAAATGAAGTAGATTAATGACCAGAGTGAGGAATTGAGGTTGTAACGAAGGTTCAGCTCCTAAAATTCATTTTGGTTTATTATTTTCAATAATGATCCATTGGAATCCAGCATGAAAAAAAAAAAATTCTAACCCCCCTCAAAATTTGTTGGTTTATGTACGTTTCAAGGTATGTAGAATCCGAAAATGCAATAAAAATATTTCTGTCTGTCCGCCATACGGGCCACTTTTCTTAGTTACCATGAAACAAAATTGATGAAATTCGGGTTATAGGTTCCGTTCGGGGTCTAGTTGGTCCTCGAAGCTCGACGTTACTGTCAGTCATATCTAAGGGGTTCAAAATAGGGGTTGCAATTTTCAGAACGCCTATACCTTTTTTTAAGTGAATCTTTTTACGGTTTTAAATAGTTCTTGAACTTGAGAGTTTTTTAAGACCACCCGGAGCATCGTACGTCCAGCTGTTCTTTCACAGTAAGGCCCAGAAGTTTGCACCGACAGGCATTTTCGACAGCAGGGCGAATGAAATTGTATACATTTAGACCAAATCTCGTCACCAGGTACGCGCTAACAATCGGGAATTGGCCCGAGATAAAATCATTGCTGGGGATCACCTGATAATATTCACGGAGTATGAATTCGAGTTGGTTGTTCTGTGATATTATTTCATTTGAAAAATGATGGCTCTTTTGGAGTTTGTTGATGGGTAGTGAAACTTGAACAAACGTTGAAGTATTATTGATGGGTAAATTATTACACAACGGTAAGTTATTATACAACGGGATACCATCTACGTAGAAGGGGCTGGAGTTTGTTGTTGGTAGGTACGTTTGCAAGTTTTTTCACTCCACAACAATTTCCCTTCACAACTTCATTATTATTTGCGTTTCTTTTTTGCCATTTCAGTTACTGTTTGTCATAGACACAATTATTTTAGTAACATTTAACTCGTGATTTAGATAGGTACCTGGTAAAGACTACAGGGTTAGGTACTAACCTATGGAGGGTCTGCGATCTACACAATATGTATATAATAGTACATAATATATTATATAGACGGGTTATCTATACAGAGAGCTGTTATCTGTACAAAATAATAAACCGTTGTGCAGGGATTTGCAGCGTTTTTTATGAGTCAAAAACCTGGGAAATTGAAGTCACCATCAATTTGTATAATAACACTAGAAAATGTGTCAACAGGTGAATCAAGACAGTTAAATGGCACTATCAATGATCAAAGATAATTTGGGGGAAAAAAGGAGGATAATTCGTGTTTTGGGGGGCCAAAATTGGTGGAAACCATCAGAAATAACTATTTCAATTATTTCACATGAAAGAAACAATAAATGAACAGCCAAAATTTCTGAAGGCGTGTCCAGTAGAATAATAAACCCATGTGACAAGGACTTTGCAGCGTTTTTTTTTAGACCCTCGGACACATCGAAAACACTTGCATGGTTTCAGTGGGTGGTAACTTGCAGGCACAACTATGATTGTGGGTGAGGGGGGGGGGGGGGGGGGCTGGAGAAATGAGCCCTTGGGCTTAAGGTTCTCACACACTAGGCGGGAACAGGACAGGAACAAGACGGGAAACTGCCCTGGGGCACGGGTCGTATTTTTTCGCTTCTGGTATTTCAATGGAGATAAGCACACTAGGTGGGATGCGGCGGTCACGGCATGGGGTAGGAACAGGACGGGTTCCGCAGCGATCACTCTCAAAGCGAAAAACGGCGTTTCCTTGCAAGTTCTCCCTCCACAGTCCAATTTTTCTCCACGTCCACGCTTGCCTTCGCCGCGCTCGCCTTCCCCATGTTCACCCTCACACAGTGCCTTTCTTTTTGATGGCCTCCCCCGACATCTTTGTTCTCTCAGATTAGGTTGTTTGGTTGAGAATGGAATTTACTGAAGAAACCCTCATTGTAGAGGTAGAAAAATACAGAGTGCTGTATGATCTATCACACCGTTTGTATTACAATACGAATATCAAAGAGAATGCCTGACAGGTTTGTATTACTATGTTGAATTAAACTTTTATGACAGACGAACACAATAAAATGAAACCACTCTCACTCTGAGAAGCAAATGGGAACTAGGTAGTACCTCGTGCACAAAAATGTTGTTTGAAAACTATGGGAGGTTGAAACGAGGGGAGTATGGCAAGCGGTGGGGGAAAGAGAGTTGAGGAAGGTCCTGATTGGTGTGGGTACAGGCGCAGGACGGGACAGCCGCAGCCGGCCGGCATCCCCCGTCCTACCCACGGCGTTTCCTGTCCTGTTCCCACACAGTGTGTGAGAACCTTTAGTAGGCCATCATCATATTCCGCGTAGTTACCATCTTGGGATTAGCTGCCAAACACTACGGATGAGATGATAGCTAAACAAATGTCATTTGTTCATTATTAATTCCACGATATTTACTCAGGCTGTCTTATTTACATCAGATATTAATAAACTGTTATCCCCACATGCACATCACGTGCGTGCTGGAGAGTCAAGTTCAGTAGAACCTCTTCACAAGTCTGGCTGGTCGGGAGCGAGACGCTGGCCTTCTGCCCGTTTGCCAGGAAAATATTCGACCCCCTCCCCCCTTCCCCTCCAAACATACACATTTACCCGCCAACAAGACCTCCTCAGCCACAAAAAGAATTGATATCCATTTTACCAAAGTAGCACGCTAGGTGATCCGCATCTTGCTGTTGGATGTGCAACCTGTCATGTAGAAACCTGTTCCCCTTCTGTCGGATGTGCATAGAAACCTGTTCTTTCCCTCCAAAACTTGAAATTTCGTTCAGCGCTGTTTGGCGGGGGCTTTTCGCCTTGGGCACAAAAGGCGCTTCCTAGGAGCATAAAAAAATTGGCGTGCAAAATTTCAGCTCGGTCTGTTGTCCTAAAGTTCCAGTCAAATTTTCAAAGAAATATTCGTGCTGTTGTGTAAAAGGATGGTACAGCGAGAAGCCATACCGCTTTTTCATAAAATTATATAATTAGCGAATTTTCGAAGAAAAGGAAGCTATTTTTCTCGGTCCAAAATTTTTGAAACTCGAATTTCCGAAAGATTTTTATACCAAAATCCGTTTCGGACCATCCTGAATTCACTGCCGAAAGACACCAAAAATTATATGTATATATATATATATATTTATATATTTATATATGTATGTCATTCCAGACGATAACTCTCGAAAGAATTGAGATAAAAAGTTCAAATTTGCACGAAAAATCTATCTTGGCAATCGACAGGCTAAGTTCGTAGATGGGCAGAATCGGGTCACTCTAAGGGGGAGTTTTAGGGGGGAAAAATTACCCATAAATTCCCAAAATGAAACAGTCTGACAAGTGACACCTCATTTAAAGGTTTTTGTACGCTGAACACGATGGTGAAATCAGAATTGCGATATCTCATTCCGTTCTCAAACTGGAGCACTTTGAAGATGAAGGAACGTGGTGGTTATTTCTTGAGATAAAACAGTTTTACATAAAATCAGTTATTTCTTCGAAAATTCGCTCTTATAGCCATGCTGCATGACTGTGGTTTTTTGTTTTGTTATTTTAGCCATTTTTACCGATTTTTGGCCCCAAGTCAAGTTTGACCCACTGTTTTTTGAGAAAAAGGTGTTTTCATCGAAATAGTCCTTCCGTCATGAATCGCCATCCCACAGAAAGTCACGTGAATTAATATTGATTTTAGCCCTTAGTATCAATTTTGACCCCCCCCCCCCCCCCAATCCAAATTTGACCTCTATTTGGTATGAAATACAACTGACATGGTATTTTTCTATCTTTAATCACCCTTCTTTCAGTGGTTTTGTCTCAGTTGTTCACAATTTTAGCCGTTCTTGACCCTTAAACACTCAAATTTGACCCCTTGGAATTTTTGAAAATTGCTCATCTTTGGACTCATCCTTTTGTTTGGCAATACGACCATTTTGGCGAAATTTGGGATTTTTATGCCACATATTTATTGTCTGGAGTTCATGTGCTGGAAATTTTGAACCCGTTGCAATAGCTTCATTTTCTTCAAAAAATAGCTCCCCCCCCCCCCCCCCCCTTCAAAGAAGTCAAATAGAAAAACTTGAAAAATACCTAGAGATTTTCAAACTTCCATAACTCGACCTGGTGGTCCCGAGGGTTGAAATTTGGTACAAGTACTCAGGGGCCCCTCGAAAAGAGGTGTACGAAAAATCAACCCTGGAGACACCCTGGGGGCCGAGTTACGGATAGGAGGGCGGGGGAACCCTGCTTGTTCTGTCATGTGAACAGTGTTCTTGGTCGCTTCGAGTTTGTCGGTTTTCTTGGCCGGCGGGACGCGCTCGCGTCTCTAGATTTTCATTCAGAAAGAACCAAATGAACCTACTCAACTGATTTTGTTCATTTGAATGGTGAAAAAAAAAAGAAAAAAGAAAACAACTACTTCTTCAGCTTATTGATTCTCCCTATTTGTTTATAATTTCTAACAATTTAATTAAAATAAATTGAGATCTCTGTGTTGGTCGGTGTCTACCCACAATCGTTCTGTCGACTCCATGGAGATTTTGTCAGTTTTTCTTGTGAAAATGTATACATAAGGATATTTATTCTAATGGGGTTTACGACAATGGGTCAGAGACACTGGTTACGAGCCTGTTGGGGACCAGTAGCATTGTTGCCATATGAGGTTTGTTTGCTGTGGGTTTTACAGGCGACTTGCAAACTGGTTTGAGAACCGTCCAGTGAGCTTGCGCGACCGACGCCAACTTGGAAAACCTCTTGAAAGTCACGAGCACATGGGTTTGGTCGGAACTTAGCAGAACGGGGAAGGGGAAGCTGAAACAACGCGCACGTATAAATCCAAAGTTGACAATTAAATGATAAAATTGGCTACCGCTGACTGGCGATGTTGGGGGCATCTCGACAGAAAACGGTAAGCAGAAAAATCCTCTGGCTGATGTGGCGACTGGAAAACCTTCCACGAGTCGTCAGAAGAACATAGCGAACAGGACGCCATGGATATTGTACAATCAGAGCAGAGCCAGGAAATCCACTGCGAATGCCCAAGTGATTTTAAAGTAGTTTGCGAGTGACTTTTTCGCCAAAGCGAATAAACCTGCGCTGTGGAGTAAGGGTGAGTGTTGACGGGATCCCGGCCAGGATAACAGTTGTCTTTTTAAAATACAATATATATTATTACATAATATAACGGTTATAACAGCCGGGTTAACAGTTACTTAAAAAAATACGATATATTATATATAATAATATTATATTGTATTTAAAAAAATAATATAATAAAAAATTATATATAATATATAATATATTGTATTTGAAAAAAGTAACTGTTGTCCCGGCTGGGATCCCATGTACGGCCCTTGAATGTCACATATTTTTTGTTGGTTTGGTAAAACTGCACTCAAAATCTTATGTGCAGTCCGTACTACCTACTTACCTCATAAATTAGTTTAATTAATTAACATTGTTCTCACATTTTACTTTTTATGGTAGGCACATACTTTTATTCTTTGCTACGAGACACTTGAAACTTACCAACTCACCCGTCCAGTTTGTAATTGGTATTTTATGCCGTGTAAATAAACAGAGCAGGGTTCGAGTATCTCCTCCCTTCGTGTCAGCTCAGCACTCTGAACTCATTTGACTGTGTTGAATGTGATCTCATTGTACCACGTGAAAGAGAATACGAAGCAGGAAAACAGTCCAAAGGCCCCAATGTTGAGTACCTACTGGTTACCCACGAACACTTGAATATTTTCTTACCTCAGCCCAAACGACCTTGGACACTGTTTACGTCTACATTACATTGCGTAGACACTTGGGGTCACTTCAAGTAAATAAGGTATTTGACGACACGTTCTTCAGTTTAATTAAAAACGTGATTGACAAGATTCTGAAAGACGCCCTCATATACCATTTAGTAACAGTCTCGGGTTTTCCTTGATTCTGTAACTGTCAAAAAAAAAACCGACGTCACTTCATTATCCTAGTGTCCGTGGGATGTTTTGATTATAAGTACTTGTAAATAATTAATAATGCGTTCATTTCTATTATATTTTCTTATCTCATACGCTTAGCTCATTGAGAAGAAACTGGTATAAAGCCTTCAGAGAGTTCGGGCGTATGTAGTTCATCCCTTCACATCAACGAACTAAGGTAGGCCTGTTATTTTTGTGGTTTGATTATTTTCACCAAATCGCTAGGAAATATTTTAGATGGTGAATTAGGAGGGTTTTGAGGAACTTGTTTTGCAAGGTTTGAAATTAGTTTTTACACCTATCACTTCAGTGTTGTCAGTTCTAGGAGTCTACGAGGGGCATTAGTGAGGTTGGATATGGCAGAAAAGAGGTATATTTCGGTTCTGCAAGATCCGCTCTTCTTCTACTCTGTCATCTCATTTCCCGAACATTAGACTTCCGGTTTTCCATCAAAATTACATAGGTACCCAGGTGTTGACAATTCTATAATATACCGGTCATCCAAAACTACCCCCCCCCCCCCCCCCAGGGATCTCTCCCAAAGTGTTACTTATGAGCTGAAAATCATGATTACCAAACCTTCCAGAGGAAACCGTCTTCACTAACAGGTCGACTACTGGAGGCGAGCGCTTTCAATGTACGAACCGTCACTCGCCATCATCAGTCCTGGTGATCAGGCAGAAATACCCTTAGGTAGCTTTAATACGGGGGGGGGGGGGGTGTCAGGGGAATGGTTGTGGTAGGGCTGCCATCCCTGTACAAGGGAATCACACTAAGCTGAAATTCGGGACTTTTCGGGAAAGACTTAAAAATCTGGACGTTTTTAAAATCATGCATATCCCAAAATATTGTATTTTATTGTAAACTTACTTAAGGTCTATTGTGTTTTATAACTTGGAAACAATAAATAAATCAATAAACTTTTCAAACTGAGAAAACAGGTACGTAGGTTAAATCACAAAAAAACATAGGCACTACCTATTTTCACTCAACATAATAAATTTTCTTTTCTCCCCAACTGCCCTAAGAACTTCCTGTTGTCATTTTGAGGACGTCCATCAGTACCTAGTAAGAGACGTCCTTACATATTTGATCTGGCCAGAAGAGGACGATATTCAGCCGAGAATGAAAAGAGCCAAATTCAAATCCGTTTCAGACCATCCTGAATTCAAATCTGTGAAAAACCATAGGTTCATATGTGCGACAAAATCTTGTGTGTGCTGCCCAGGGCTTAATTCTCAACCGGTTTGCTTAGTTCTTTTTTTCGATGCCTTGTAGTTCTGCCTTTCGTCGTTGGAATTTCGAAATTTACTTCTAGAAGGGTGGAAGGGGGTTAATACTGAAAAAACGTAGGGTTTTCGGCTAAATCTTGTGTGCCCTGACGAGGGCTTAATGGGCAATTATCATATTATATCCACAAAGAGCACTTTTGATACTGATTGTATAATTACCTTCCTCTACGCATTTGAGAAAGTTGAGGGAAAAGTTGCGGACGAAGAAAAACACACACAAGAAAAATGCGATTCAACGAAGCCGTTTGCTTACATCACATGGCTATAACGCGTCGACCAGCCATCTCCCATCTGCTGCCACCGGCCAACCAATAAGAACCCATAACCGTACAACGTCACA
The DNA here is from genome assembly GCA_954871275.1 of Leptopterna dolabrata. Lineage (NCBI taxonomy): Eukaryota > Metazoa > Arthropoda > Insecta > Hemiptera > Miridae > Leptopterna > Leptopterna dolabrata. The sequence continues at coordinate 41,478,505 of OX940979.1, read as the reverse complement.
GGCCACAGCAGGGCCCCTTTCAGCGCCTCTTTTTTGAAATCTCAAAGTTTTATAGTCCCTCAAAATACGAAGGAGGCATATTTTCCCAATTCAGTCCTATGATCGTCTGTGATCATAAAGTTACTATTGAGAAACAATGCAAACAAAATTCATGATAATTGCCCGTTCTCAACTGATTCACGTGGTTCTTTTTTTGATTGACGCAGAAATCTGTCTATTTGTGGCCTTCGTTGCCGGAATTTCGACTTTTATTTCTATAGTGGCGAGGGGGGAACACGGGATTTTCTGCAAATCTTGTGAATGCTACCTGTATTCTCACTGATTTTGGTGGTTGCTTCTTAGTTTGATTCAGAAATTGTTGTTTGTTCACTGGGGGGGGGGGGGGGGGAGCTGGGTTAAAGATGTATACAATGAGCAATGAGTGAGTGATCTGACACCATCATAAGGGACGTAACTGCATTACTGTACACCTCTACGGCCTACGGGGTGTTATGTAGGTACGTATAGTGTAGTTTAAAAAAAAACTTCGTACCTAACAAAAATTTAGCTTAGTTTTTTCAACCGCCATAGCCGTGACGGTTTCAGGAAGAATCTCTCCTACGTCCACCCGGCGCTAATCAAAGAAAAAATTCTTTCCATGACAGCATTGTGAAACGGGAGAGCCAAATCACGAATTGCAAAATATGGTTCGCGATTTTCCTCAAGATTAAAATTTTTTCCTTGACTCGAGGAAAATGAAAATCGGGACGCTTTCATGACGACCGGTAAGTCGTTTCTGGACGATACAAGAATCTGGAGGGACACCTCAAAATTCGGGACATGTCCATCCATTATGGATTTGCCATAACTTCTTAGATTACATTTTTGCAAGTTCAACAAGAACTAGATTACAAAAGACTGAATCATCAAAGATCTTTGACTACATACCTCTATGTAAACAAATAACAGGGAAGGAAATGATCTAAATATATCTGTTGTTTGTATGTCACTCACTAATCTATAAAACTCGCTTTCAACATTGAGATATGCGAACCTCCATCTTATTCTGCATCTATTTGTGACTACAGTACTGTATTAATACTTCCGAACTGCTGTAGATGAAGCTTGCAGTAATAGGGTTCGCCATCGTCGCGATGGCCCATGCTGGGTCCTACAGGATCCTGGATACAGACAAGATCATCAACGACGTCAATAACGCTCACACCACCTGGACGGTGAGTTGCCATTGCAGTTTTCTTCTAACAGGGAAATCGTAAGTCCAGCTCTGCCGCGTTCGAGTTACTGATCCATTTGATTGCCTCCTTTCCAGGCTGGGCATAACTTCGCTCCCGACACCCCTTACAACTACATCAAGGGCCTGATGGGCGCAAAGATGGACGCCAATGGTCCAACCCCTAAGCGCATATCGTACTCCGGAGTCGAGCTTCCCAAGGAATTCGACGCTAGGCAGCAATGGCCTGAATGCCCAACCATCTCTCACCTTCTGGACCAAGGCAGCTGTGGATCTTGCTGGGTAAGCACAGAATTAAGTTTCTCATTTAGGAAGTACAGCTGTATGATGAACGCCCCAATGATAATCAAGCAGAGATAAGCACATGCTTCAAGCAAAAACTAGCTTAGTTTTACTATGAAACTGAGGACTTGAAACATCCGAATTCAACAAACCAGGAGCCTCACATGAGATTATGGTGTCGATTTTGAGACTTGAAATATCTCTATTCCTACAAGCAATAGAGATATTTCAAGTCTCAAAATCCGAAGTTAGCTGTTTTAATTTCATTTTGGGCGTTCTTACAGCACTAAAACCTACGCTGCAACGGATGGTTCAAGTTCTATGAAGGAACACATCTAGTCAAGTGCTGGTCCATTCAAAATAAGAGCCTCACTTTTATTATGCAAATGTGGTTGTTGTTCAAGAGACTTACATTTTGACTTGCTAGTCATTATAGGTTGGGTGAATTCCCTAATTATGTATTTAACTGATCCTGTTTCTGCTGGTGTCTGCAGGCCGTGGCAGGTGCTTCTGCTTTCTCTGACCGTGTCTGCATCGCCTCCAATGGAACATTCACGACTCCACTCTCTGCTGAAGAGCTCCTGACATGCTGCAACGATTGTGGTGATGGTTGTGATGGCGGCTACCCAAGCGCTGCCTGGGAATACTTCGTCAACAATGGTATTTCCACTGGTGGAGACTACAACTCTGGAGTGGTAAGTAAACACAACTTCACTTTGGATTAGAGAAAATATGGTTTTCAGAGGAGAAGTATAATAAACCGTCAAACAGAAGTTACATCGATACCTTGGATATAATAAGACAAAGAGTGTGAAATTCTTGAAGACAATGTTGATTCGAGCCAAAAACGTAATTTATTGTTTAAATCAGGGGTGCCAACCCTACATGATGGAGCCCTGTGAGCACCATACTAAAGGATCAAGGCCTCAGTGCTCTTCTCTCCCCACAGCCGAAACACCCGACTGCGAATCCCGCTGTATCAACTCGAAATACACCAAATCCTTCGAGCAAGACCACCACAAAGGTAAATCGATATCCGTGTTACTGACTGCACTCAATATAATACATTTTAGGCCTATATTATAGGCGATATCAGCAGTAAACAGTGTCCCAGAAATTCCTCTTCTACTTTCCTTAGAAAACCACCTTATTTTTCAAAGTAAAACCTGAAGTCAAGAGATCAAAGAGGATTAGGTGTACATGTTGTCTCTTCTTTATCAAACTTTGAATAGGTGTCTGCCCTCGTCGTCTTACAGCCTTTTTCAATGTTCCGAAAAATGATTTTCAATAGATAGAAGAGGAAAATAAGAGCAATAAACCATATTTCCTTCCTTCTGATAATGATCACCTTGTCACTCTAGTTGTTTCAGTCACAATAAATGAGTGCCGTATACTTGAAATATTTAATGATTTTCATTTTCAATTTCAGCTAGCCGGTCTTACAGCTTTCACTCAGTTGAAGCTGCTCAAGAAGACATCTTGAAATACGGGTCCATCGAAGCTGCATTCTCAGTCTACGCTGATTTCCCTACTTACAAATCAGGTTAGTTGTACTTCCTAACAGCGTTTTTCGTCAGTTAGGAATAAGGTGACTCGTCACAAAATCCTATCAAACTTTGGGAGTTCCAGGTTAGATAACATCTTGAGAACAGGTGCGATGAACCAATTGTTCGCTCTTGAGTAAAACTGCCACGAATTACTTTCAGGTGTCTACCAACACGTCACTGGAGACTACCTGGGTGGTCACGCTGTCCGTGTTATTGGATGGGGAACTGAGAACGGCTCACCTTACTGGCTCGTTGCCAACTCTTGGAACAGTGACTGGGGTGACAAGGGAACCTTCAAGATCATGAGGGGCACAGACGAATGTGGATTCGAAGATGGTCTGGTTGCTGGACGAATTTAAAAAGGATTTGTTCAATTCCCTCTCCTGTGTAAATAAAACTTCAGTGTTGCGTTTAATGGAGAACGATTTCTTCATTCAAAAGGAAAACCCCGGATGAGACGATAGGTTATTTCGTGATTAGTGTTTGTTCTGATGACGCAGTACATTCACTGCTTCCATCTTGTCAGATGAAGAAGTGCTATTTACTGGAATGGTTTCGAATGGTTTAGGCCCTCTGCTGCCTTCTTATTTTCTGTACCATGTCATAAATATGACAGGGATCACTGGGTACAAAGAAACCTTATACTACTATCGGTTGAATCACATCACAACTTGGAGTAGTCGTTATGATGAGAAATGAACATGCAACTCAGTTGGGGATGCTCAACTCGATAGAGTAATCATCGCTAACAACCAGGCGTGTTGCGTCCATAAAGCCACTTGGGCTACTGCCCTGGCACCCAGAAACACTAAGAGTTGAAAAAAACTCAACCATGTGTTCAGTTGGCATTTGAATTTCCCTCCGTAAACTGTACCTAGCATTTTTCACAAAGTTAAACAGTGACTCGACAGAGTTCTCTGGCTATGGATATTCAATATGTGGTTCCGTCATGTTGGCTCCCTGTAGCTCCACAGATGGCATGTTATCAGAATATAGTGACAGTAATCGATGTCGTGCAATCGAAATCGAAACCTAGGCTCCTGAAACTGGCAGGTCCTGGGACCTGGTGTCGCCATGGCAACCAAGAAAAAGTCCGCGCAAGCTCAGTCGAGTAAAAATGTTGTTTGCCACACCTACTTTGGGTCACTGTCCCAGAATCTGATTTCAACCCCAAAATCGTTCATTTCACAATCGATTCGATCCCTTCGATCCAACTTGTCATCTCGATATGAGATGCTTTTTCTGATTAGTTTTTCTCTGCCAGTTATCTGTTTTCTGATTTGTTATCACATTCGCTTTCTGTCAGTTTAAAATTTTTTTGCATCAAATTTTGCGCATTTTGCGTTCAGTCCGGTTCTGATGACAGATTTGTATTTGTGGTACCTACGTGTGTTTTGTCCTGTTTGCTGTTTGTGGATTGATTGGCGTCAACACACAGATAACTACCTAGCTTCCAGTCAATAGCTTCTCCATTCAAGATTCAGGTAGGTACCAGCCGACTGGTCATTGTTTTGCTGTATTTTAGTTTACTATATTTTTGTAACACATGCATTCGGTGGCTAATTTGTAGTAGAAATTGCCAACATTTTCGTACGACGATAATGTTGATTAAAAGAGATAAGCTTTGCTGAATATCACTGCTATCAGTGAATAGGGGAATATCAGTAATATCAATAAACTAGCTGTGTACCCGCGCTTCGCAACAGTAGAACAGACACCCCCTGTATCCCCCCCTCCTCAACTGATCAGAAACCTTCCCCAATGCCAACCCTAACTGCCTTTAACCCCCCCCCCCCGTATCCTATGAACCCTCCCTACCTGGTTAGAAACATTCCACAATGTTCACACAACAAATTCCCAAAGTTGCACTCCAATTGGTCAAGTAGTTTTGAAATTTCTGTAGACCCCCCCCCCCCCCCCTCTCGTAACCTGTACCCCCCTCCCACTAACATCCTGATTGAAGTACCACTTGAATGTACTCGTCGAGCTGAATCCAGAATCTAATTACAATCGGATTTACGTCCAACCGTTCAGTTATTATAAGCATAAACGTCCTCATAGAAGTGATTATAACACGTTTTTTAGTAGTATTTCATTCATAGCGTTTCAACGGATGGACAGATTCAAATGCGGATTTTTCATAAACCTTCCCAGATAAATTCTGCGTCAAATGGTACCAGCCGCAACTTTCTACGTTCAGCCGTTCTCAATTGATGCCGAGACAAACAAACAAACAAACAGACAATGTTTTATATCAATAAATAAGGGGTGTTGTTGCCTTGGGGTATTTTGTAGACATGTCTGTTGGTTGTGTTTTGTCGGGTGCCCCACCGTTTTCAGACCCCACGCACCGCTACTGCTAACAACGGTAATGGGTAAAACGCATCGGTCAGCATAAATGGAAATTCTGTGTACAGGGTGTCCCACAAGACATGCCTGTTCTTCTACTTTCCGCAGGAGGTGAGTTAGAAAAACAAATCAAACGGTAGGTAACTCCACACGATTTTTTATGCAGATCTCAAACGCAAAATTTCATGAAAATATTATTTTTCATTTTCTCTTATAACCCTGGATTTGACCTCATTGGGTATATCCGAATGGAGGACTTTTTACTCGACGTTTTTCAGTCTTTAGTCCCTGTAGGCTTCACATGATTATTATCAGAGGTGAAGACCTAATCACTGGTCCAGCTAAGCATTTTTGGTGAGTGCCCAAGACAAGAACCAGAGACATTTTTACCCCAAACGGTGATATAAAAATCGGACCCCCTAGACACGCTGGCCCCTTTCATAAAAATATTCAAAAAGTTAATATTTCGACACAAACTTGTTTTGGATGGTCTTGATTTCATGCAGAATCCGAATCTGCAATAACGCATGATGGCTCTCATTTTTTAAAAATTTGGTGTCAAAATTTAAACTTTTTCATTCACATTTTCATGAATTTTTGAGAGCTAACTACTTAAGAAATCATGAGCAGTTACCTAAGGAAAATAGAGGGGAAGGGGGTTGGTTTCATGTGACACCCTGTATTATCCCACTTGATTATAGTATCCATGCACATCCACAGCCGCATTTTGAATCTGCCTCAAAATTTGGAGACTAAATTCAGAATTTTTCTACAAAACAAGGCAACGTTGGGCACCCATCTTAGATGCCACTAGTGCCAGTGACGGCGACGCTTTTACAATTATAATACACTACAAGTTCCCCATTTCAAGGAGGATTCATCGCGGTTTCAGGGAGGAAATAACGGCACCAATGACAGTAACGATAGACTTTAATCACGTAGCGTTACAAATAAGAAGATGTTAAATTGGCAGACTTCTCCATACTTTTCGTAAGTTTTTGAGGTGGGGTCTCGAACAACATTGGGTGTGAAAATTTAATGGAACCAACCGAATTCGTTTTTTTCCATCGGAAGAAACTACTTCAATACAAAACAAAACAGATCATGAAACCCTCAAAAATGGAAGGCCCATCAATCGATTAACAACTACACCTAGAGTATACGATAATTAAACGACAATATACAATAGATACATTACATAGTGAACAAATCAGGCAACGAATAATATTATGTTTGGCATCGAGAGATTTATCAACTTCACATCAGAGAAATGTATAGGGAGGGAGGGGTGTATGAATATATCAAAGGTTTCAATCTGATTAGTTTCTTCAGTTCACAAAGTTAGACTAAGTTATTACTTGACTAGGAAGTGGATAAATGCATTTTAAATGGTTACAATAGAGTTTAGACACTATATTAACATAGGCAATTGATAATGATTACATCAGAATTCAAGAAGAAAAAAATTCTATCACAGGCTCTTTTAGCTTTATGATACGAGATGTATCACGGTTCGTCAAATTAAATTTTCGTCAGGAAGTACACTCTTAGAGCTGGTTTTCTACGAACAGGATGAATGAAATGATGGAATGAATAATTCGGATTAAAGGAGCCGCCATTTTTTATCTTGCTGGTTGACGATTGATTTTCAAGGTGTTGGTATGGAACAGGGGCTTTTCACAGATCCATCTGTTGCAAAACGTCTGGTAGGTTTTTTATTTTTTTAAATCAGTCTGGGCCCTAGTACAGAGGAACAAAGTTATCCATCATGAAGTCTCTGGACAACTTTCGCTGGCTGGAAAAATCGAAATGTTCGGAATTTTTTCTATTTTTGCCATTCTCATTAACTATGCGTTATAAGGCAAAAACTGAAAGTACAAAAACTGTGTTTTTTCGTCCACCAAAATTTGTCCAGGAATTTTTCGTGTAGGACAACTTTCTTCATACTAAGGACCCAGAAGGACCGATTAAAAATAAAACCTTCAACCGGACCTTCTGCAAAGTAAAATGTGTCCCTGGACAGGACTATAGTGATCAGCCTAAGGTCTTTGTCTGGGAGGGAAAAGTTAAGGTTAACTTTGTCTGGTCAACTTGGATCCCACTTCCCAACATACAGGTTGTGCTTCAAGATTATTTTAGACTTTCAAGGCGTGAAATGTACTACTTAATAAAGGATAAAAGAGGAGAAATGTAAAGTCCCTTCAACTTCAATGCCTTGGTGAGGAAGTAGCTTCAACGTAAAGTTGACTACCATCCAGATGGTACTGAACAGTAGTGTTGATGAACGAGTATTATTGGAATAACTTAAACACAGATATCCCTAAACAGAGTTGTTCTCCGTTCGGGGGCCACAAGCACCTTTAAGGGCCGGTTTCACCAATGCAGTTTAAACCTCGTATCAATAAATCCTGAATTCAAATTTGATCTGCGGTTCAGAGCTTCGACAGTTTGACCAACGTTTTTGATCCACGGTTTAGCCGATCCTGGGTTTAAGCCGAGATTGTTTAGTTTGCATCAGCATTGCTATCCCCAGAAACACTAATCCCGTATTGCAGAAGACATGGAGGAGAGATGCTCATCCGTGAGTGGTGGATCTGTGATATTTCTTCTATGGATACTTATGTTTTGTCTTCCATACACTGTTGTGGAGACGTTAAACTGTGAGGAACGACTCTGTCTTCTAAAGCACTTAACCCGTTCAACAAATTCTGTACAAATTTTTTTCTTCAAAATCCGACCAATTTTTTCTCTCGAAATATGAACCCTTACACATGCCCCTGAAGAACTTATTAACACATTGTGTAAGTACCACATACTAAGAAGGTGTATTAGGTACTCCAGGAAATAAATTGTCATGATGGGTCCGATGTTGTTGCCTACCTGGTTTGGTGTGAAATTAAATTTATTACATATTTTTGGTCTGGAAGAAGCTCATCCCTTCCTTGGGAAGGCGGAACCTCGCGAAAAAATCGCCATCATCCCATTTCTGGAAATGGTCGACCCTTTCACAAATTATCCTCCGTCTTGGCAGGGCCACATCCATAAGTTCCTTGAAATCTTCATCGGAGGATGACTCAAACACTTGAATGAAACAATTCATCGCACAAAATGTTTGATGAAAATGATGAGTACGAAGAAACACACAAAAAGTTTTAAAAATGGTGATGGCCACACTGAGAATCTGAGATCAACCGCAGATCTGAGGTTTAAACTACCTGAAAGGAGGTATTAACTTAATGCGCCGATAGTGAGAGTTATTCCTAGATCAGGCGTTTGTGAAACTGTCTTTTCTCAGAATCGATGGCTTAAACCTCAGTCAAGATTAATCTTTGGATAGTCCGCGTTGGTGAAACCGGCCCTAAGGGTGCCTCACGAATTTTCAGAGTGGTGTCGTAAGAAAGGTGTACTTCGTACTTCCACGTGACAGGACGCCCTCTAAGCCCACAGCTTGTTCGGGGTAGCCAATCACACGGCTCTTCTTTGGATTTGAACTTCTGCTGATATTTTGCCTATTATTTCTATAAGTGAAGTATAAACCCGATAAGCTGAGGCGGTCAGGGCCCGAACAACACCGGAAGCTCAGATAATTTGTATTAAGATAATCGTGTTTCTACTGCATTAAAAACATGAAGGGACTGTGAATCACAGACAAGTGGCAAACTGGGGAAGACCTACCTGTGGCTTTTTTTGTGGGATTTTGTGACGTCATGAAGGGATGCCGTACCAGTAAATTTGTGGCTGAGGGGTCAAGAACACTCTTGCTTATCTCGAAGGAGCCGCACATATGAGTGAAGCCACATGCATTGGTGACATCTCACATATTGGCGGCTTTACGAGACTATGTGCACTTTTGTCGATCAGATGCCCCTCCCTTCATACAGATCTTAGGTCACCGATGTGCTAAATACTGGGTTTTGCAAAATGTCCCATCAGGATCTGAGGAATCTTGGGATGTGCAGAAGGAAACGTTTAAAAATCTATTTAAATAGGCTATTCATGTCGTGCAATTATGAGGATGAATGAATGACAACTAGATTAAGCCTTGACAATTAGGTTCTACCGATGTGTAAGAGGAACTGAGACATTTAGACATGGCACAGAATTAAGTTCACCAACAGAATAAATTGGCAGTCGATTGTTCCAGTTAACAAAGGAGTATACAGATGACTTGGACTGGGGAAAGAAGCTAGAGATTGAGCAAGATACACACTACTGCCCCAAAATGCATTTCAGCAAAGCACTTTTTCCTCATTTCCATCCAAGGATGTTACAAATTGTCCATAGGATACCTACTGATATGTCTGATCCTACCCACCACACTCAAAACGACCAACTCGTATAACTTGAAGGCGTAAACACATTAATTTGGAATACAGTGAAACTTCCATGTTAATGGACAGCCATGGGGAACGCGAATGTTTCCGTTAGAGCGAAGTGTCAGCTAATGGGTAATCTGAGGAGGGAAACAAGAAAACTTTATTTAAAGGACGTTTGGATTTTGTGTAGAAGATTACAGCTGACACTTCGCTCTAACGAACACATTCGTGTCCCCCATGGCTGTCCATTAACAGGAAGTTTCACTGTATTCCAAATTAATGTGTTTACGCCCTCAAAAAACTACAGGATAAAAATAGAATAGACTGTTTCCACGTAACTAACAAAACTGTAGACCGGTTTCGGTTGTTAAACTATCATCAGTACACAATAGAATCTATTGTGTACTGATTGTGTACTCTTCTATTGTGTACTGATGATGGTTTAACAACCGAAACCGGTCTAAAGTTTTGTTAGTTACGTGGAAATAGACTATTCTATTTTTATCCTGTAGTTTTTTGCTATGGATTTCCACTACTCCGCCGCAAGTGATTTAAGTTATATGTTGACGCCCTTTTCGTCCGCCTGCCCTGCCAGTGTCGCATACATGATCAGGTGGCCTCCAATGAAAGGATCAGAATTCGATCTGATCATTTCGCTCTTGCCTACTCAATGCCTCAACTCCTTGAGTGGAGAGGGGTTTGCCCAACAGATACATGGGTCATACGTATTACGGTGGTCACCCATACAACTTCATGTACATGCTTGCGAGAGGACATCATGAAACAGCACTGTCATCTACGAAAACGAAGGCAAAAACAATGAAAGGCCCATCAAAAAGGGTCCCCTCCACGTATACTGCCGCATTCATCAGAAAATGAACCGGTGCCATCAAGTTCATACAAAAATGGGTTGTGAGCTTGCCGGATGTCCTTCACAGGAAGAAAAAATCTAGTGCTCATTTGCAGGTGCCTGTTCGTGTCCATTACACATTGCCTGTTAGACGATGGTACAAGACACGTTAAAACCAATGGAGAACAGTCGAGAATCTGAAAAAATGTCAGTCGTAGAGAGATATGTCTGCTGTTAATAGTCTCACTGTACTAAGGTTTCACTTTAACAACTGGCTCTGATAGACTTGGGTTCAAGATGTACTGGTGTGGGAACCTTTTCTTTTCTTTCTTACATACAACATCTCACGTTGTTCTTTTCTTATGTGCTTGTGTGTCTATGTATATTTCTATGAAGTATTTGTGGGGGAATATTTTCAGTTGGTTTGAACTGCAACCAAAACGAGCTTTTGCCGAGGCTCTTACTTAGAATCGAGCTTCATTTGCGGGTGGGTATATATGTATCTATGCCTGTACTACAAAATGTGATCCACGGAACCGTCGTAAAAATCTGAAATATCGGCCCCCAGAATTTGCTGTATAGTTTTTGGCGTCTCGATGACGCCAAAGAGAGGTGCTACGGTGCGTGCCATAAGCGGCGCTGCAAGAGCCAAAACACCGGTAATAGTGGGATTTGACGACTTAAAATTTTCACGATATACTGCCCAGTAGGTACAGCTATATAGCATTTGGTACCAAGACAAAGCCAGCACCAAAAAAAAAGAGCTAGTGTGACTTAGGTATGCGTTTCATTAGTTTTACTGGAGATAAGTAAGGCTACTGGTCAGTGGACCCACTAGTTGTAAAGGGATACATGAACGAGATTATTTGTACTGTACCTACTTCGAGATGAGAGGGCAAACTGACCTCAGTCAGCAGCCAGACCACTCATTCACAGAGAAGGCGGATACGTAACTTCTCAATTGATTTGTGATTCCCGTATCTTTCGCCATATCAGTCCACCCAAAGAAACGCACGAAACGTAGAGGATAGAGAAACGTACTTCCTATCAATGCCATTCGGGGCAGTAGCGTTCACTTGTAATTTCTATCACTAGCTTCTCCAATATTCTCGTGTAAGTCTGAAGACATCACTGATTCACCATTAGAGGTCCCATACTGCCTAGACCCAGCATAGGGCACGCTGATGTAAGGAAGGGATATGGATCACTGATTTTTAGAAAAACCCATAACAGCCCTCCAAAAGTCGATTTTTTGTATATATTTAACATTTTAATTGTAATATTGAGTGGCCTACTAACAAACTCAAAACTTTGAACAGGCTTTTGAAAATCATTTCAAAGTGACATCTATACTATGTTTTATTACCATAAAATTCAGAACACTCGCATAGTCTTTTGATAGTTTGAGCAAATTTATGTAGGGAGGACATGAAAAAATGTGGATCTTTCAGCTCTAAAACGTTTTTGTGTGGAACGCCCATTTGACTACGATAAAATTGGGTTTAAAGGCCTGAAGACAATAAATCGATCTTTTTAAAAATATTTAATTTTATAATTAAAACTTTTTAGATCCAATTATATACAGATTCCAAAAAAAATCTATTTTCTGCTAATGATACCCATCCCTACGTCACTTGAAGTTTTAGAACGACTGAAAAAAATGGTAACGTGCCGTGCAATGAGCTGTAAGCCACTCTTTCAAACATATTCGTTGTTCACGTATCAATGCAATCTTAAGACGAATAGTTAAACAATTTCACGTCGACTCAAAAAGGCAGGCTTTTGGCTCATGGCAGTAAATGTCTAACAATGTCATCGATTTTGTGTACTTGTCAAAATTCACATGGTTTAGCCTGAGTTATATCGTTGTGTTGCTTCCCCCTCTGCAATTTTACCGAAAATATTAATATAATCCTGGTCAATATTTTTGAATAAGATTCCTGTGAATAAACCACATGTCGACCGTCAGTTTAAAAATGACTAACATACATTGGGGCCCTACTTCATAGTTTCACTTATTTATACTATACTCGAATGGCTGTCAACCAAATACAGCTGAGGTAACGGTAATAACAATGGAATGAACGAGTGATAGAAGGAATGGATACAAAAAAGACTGTTATAAATCATTATTGCTACACATTGACTCTTAATACTCCAAGGGAGATAGGAAGTGATGACAGCCTCAACCTGTGAACTTGTTCAGGATAGAGAGAATCAAGTTATTTAAAATCCTTAAAGAGATGTTTGATAAATATTGCAACATATATATTTTTATAAGAGCACAACTGGCCTGCAGAATGTTGACAAGGAGGTAGTAAGCCAACACAGCAATCATTCAGAGATGATTCGAAAATGCTGTTTCAGAGTTAAACATGGTGACATTGTTGTGGGTAGGGCTGGAGAAAAGAGCCAGGCTTGCTGAATACTATGATATGAAGAAGAATTTAGTTTGAGGAATTTCCTTGCAAGTAGATGTGTCTACGTTAGTCCGAGCCAATCTTGATGCAGCTCAAGGGAGTGTGATGGTAGCTCCGAAAGTCCGGATGGTAGTACCAGAGCTTGGTTACAGGAAGAAGAGAGGGGGGAAATGGTAACAACACACCACTGTTGCTGAAATACGAGACAGAATTCCCTGGAGCTGCTGGGGCTACTTTGGCAATTGTGAACACCCACCTCCTCCATACCACTCTGGGAGGGATTGCAAGACATGGCAGCTCTGCGGGAACTTCTGCTCCGTCATCCCTCATAAATCAATCTATGGTCCAATCAAGTCGGAGACCCAGAAGTGATGCGATCGGAAAATTCAAGAAGTTCTGAGTAAGTACCGAGGGCAAGGATGAGAGAATTCACTTCAAGCCTGGGCATCAGCATTGTCTTGGGCTACGCCCCCATCCACAATAATATGAACTGCAAGTGAAGTACATCAAACGAGCGAGAGGCCTGGAACGGCTCGTTCATATCCCCTTCGTGTTGAAACAAAAAAAGGTACACAGGCCGTACATCCCCAGCCACTGAAAACCGAATCCCTTCGATTTCCAAGACATCCACAGCACTGAAGGTGCACGAACAAAAATACAGCACCCCACCCCATCTCTTCAGGTGAGAGTAGATTTCCAGGCCTTGACAGCTTTACTCGTGACTTCCACTCAGAGTTCTGCCCATATCACGGAGTCTAACCAAATTACTTCCACAATCCCTGAAACCCCCAGCACCACCAATAACAAACTCCCCAGGAACTCCAGACGAACTGGCTGGTCACTTGTTGGTCTGACCAGGGATTGGTACACAGCCCTTCTCCACCTAAATTCTAGGTAGAACTTATTTCTATTTCAACCCCTGGACTGACGAGAAATATAGCCGTGATCAAGATCAATAGGGCATCCTGGGATGATGCTGAGCATTTGAAGTGACACACGCAGACTGATCATTTTATAATCAATTCATCATGTGACTGATGACGTTAGAGATGAAAAATTAACACATATTTGGGAATACAGTGAATGACTACTAGCTCCCGATACAGGCTTAATCCAAAAAATGCAGCAGAGGAACTGAGGAATGAAGAATTTCTGCCTTCAGCATAACATTTCTTTGCAAATTAACAGAGTTAAGTACTCTTGGATTAAACACTACAAACGCAATCACACCCTTAAGAGGTTGGCATTGGGAAGGTTTTGTGTTTGAAAAACGTTCAAGAGTTTTACCTACGGTGCGTTTGTAACAAAAAAGTGCGCAAAACAGTAAATTAAATGTGAATTGGCACTTGTTCACATTGAGAAGTCCTAAGGTTGAATGGTTTCCATAGGTGAAGTGGGGGGGGGGGGGGTTTCTTAAAAATTACAGGATTCCCATTCCCTTACAACAAACAGCCGGCAGTGAAAATGTCAGCTGAAAAAGCCTTTTGCCTGTATGACAAAGCCATTTCAAAAACTGATACCATAATACAAGCCACAGTCTAAAGTCCGAACCTTCCAAGCCGTTGGCGAGTGAGGAAGTTCTTGATTCTCAAAACGGATTCGTCGCTGAGCTAGGCATCCGACTACCTGATCATTTCGAGGTATTTCTGCTTGTGCTTGCTCAACATTTCCGTCACAGTGACCAGCTTCTTGAGCGTAGCCTGAAAAAAGGTAAGGCGCGTTTATTTAACTATTTACACTGAGCATCAAGTCATTTACAACAGTAAGACATTCTTAGGTGTAGTTTGCTAACACTGATCAAAATTTGGAGCTTCGTATAGATCTGACTCGTGAGTCAAGTATCCCATCGTATAAATGCTTTGACATCCCAAATCTTGACTCGAGAGGTTCGAAGCTCCACAAGCTGATACTCAGACGATCTCTCGCACGTGTCGAAGGTACCTCGTAAGATGCGATTCGCTCCGTGTAAACCAACAAACAGCGACACATCAAAAATGTAACAGGCCCTGTGTATTCAGTTGATGACGAATAAATCTTTCTCCTTCTGAGGAATTTACATTTCCCTCATAATTTAGCGACCTTACCAGAATTTTCCTTGATGAAATAATTTTCCCCGGTCCATTCTCAGCCTTTCATTCAGATACATATTCACAACAAACTAATCTAGTCACACCTTTTTTTGTGTGTGCCACTTCTGTAGACCCTGCAGACCCTGGAATTAACACTAATATTGGTTCATGTGTCTTCACCTATAACAGGGGTTTTCTCAGGTTGTGCAGAAATTAACTAGAAGTGTGCGTTATAATAATGTATTTAAACCATGTGAATCCTGGAATGATATCGAATCGACATTTAGGTCCTGCGGTGTCACTTTCCAATTTCTCAATGAGAAACATTACTTTGGTCAAGAGTTTCAGCTGTGGGAATTTTTCCCCACGGAAAAAATCTTTCCTTTTTTCCTCTTTGGACACAGCAATTTCCTATAAATGAGAAAATTGCCCTCGAAGTGAAAACTGCTTAGTGTTATGTATCTGTCACTTCTCCACAAAATTTTGCGGGAATCAAAATCTGCTGGAGTCATCTGAAAACGGACCTGTCTGAGGGTGAAAGGTTGAAGGGTTTGAAATCTACGTGACTAATTAGGTGTTTACCAGAAGAAAGTTTTTCCAGAACCAAAACCACCTCAATAACGGATTTTCTTGGTGGATTTTATATTTTGGCCATCCTGCATACCCATTCACAGCTTCTCCCACACCCAACCTGCTATGACATAATCAACTGTGAAAGACTAAACTCCGTGTACACCACACCTTCGCAAGAGGATAATGAGTAGGTACCTAAGAGAAGGGGCAGGAACCAGTCTTCGGTATCGCTATACGTTTGGTCAGATCCTCTCTGTGGGAATGGGTGAGAAAAGACCACAGAAGGAGTTGAGAGAACATCCCGGCACAAAAATTCGGGGTGGTGACAATGGGTTCTGTGGGAAATGAGGCTCAGCAGTATTGGAACTACCAAGGAGGAAAATGCGACTCCTTGTGGGGGATAATGCCTGGGCATGGGAGCTTCGGTAAACATCTGAGCACAATCGGGGCGTGCAGACTATGTGGGGAAGAGAACGAAACAGCGTCTCATCTCCTCATCGAGTGCCCAGCACTGGAAGCTCGACGATTCAGAATCTCTGGGTCCTTAGCACCAGAGGAAATCAAGTCAGTAACCAACCTAGTAGGGGGGATCATTAGTCTATTAGATGGTCCCAGTCTTTAGGCTGGCTTACAGGGGAACATTTCGCCCAATAAGCCATTAGATGGTCCTCTCGTAAGTCCCTGAAACCAATCTAATCAAAAGAGGAAGATCCTCCCAAATCTTTCATAGCAGCATCTTACATGTCATGTTTCACACTGGTTGCTCTGTTTACACCTTTGAAATTGCTATACTGAGATACTCAACTTCTCGGATATGGAAGGTCATCTCCCCATCCCAAAGTCTGCTGAGTATATCTGCCACAAGAGAAGGCACCCTATCAAAATGTTGAGCAGAACTGGTTCCACTCCAACTGCTGTCCATTCCGCGTTATACTGTTCGAATTACTCTTGAACAAGAACAACCTGTGTAGGAATGAGAAAGATGTACCGTATCTTGACTAATTTTCACCAACGCGGATATCAGCTTACTTGAGATCGGCTTAAAGCTTGAAGTTCTTTGAGGTGTGAGACACAGATGTGGTGCAAAGTTCCAAGATCTCTAGCAGGATCGCCTTTCCCCCTCTCCCCTTCACTTTCTGGCTTTTCAGGAACATTCTACATGAAACAAATGAGTAAACCGTAACATTCATCATAATAAAAAATAAAATAAAATAATAATGAAACAAGAAAAAGAAAAAAATCTTACCGATAACTGATCAAGGAAAACCACCATCCGCTCTTTGTTTTTCAAAATGAATGGATTGACGACTTCCATGTACGGTTCTTTACCGCCGAATTCGACGAGATTGGCCAAATTTTGTAGACACTTTGCCACCATTATTAGAGATCTTGCTGCCATAGGAGGAGCAGGCTCTGCAAATAAATACACGTGGAGTGAAATTTAACAAGTAATCTGGGTGCCGTTCAGGCGGGAATTTTCTCTCCATTTGAACTTAGTTTGCTGCTGATTTTGGACTTGGTGACATCGACAAGCGGATCTTATAATATTTAACAACTCCGACGCCCACTGATTGTTACAATCCAAACGTTTGACTCATAAACAGTATACAAGTGTCCTATTTGGCCGACAGAAAACTGTACAATATTTCAACATTGATCAACTCACCAGATATGAGATTGAACTGCCTTGGGTTCAGAATTGCCGGACAGAGTAACCTGAGGAAGATGAAGCCGCTAACGACTCGAGTTCGAACGAATCTCTCATGAGGCCATTTCCCCATAACCGAGCGTTGCAAACACCCACAAATGTATCTCAAGGTTCTGCGAATCATGACAAAACGATTGTAGATGTCCATACAAACAAGGCAATTGTGTAGCTCGTACAACAAGTTTACTTACTTAGGGCAAGCTTCTGCAGACATGAAAATGGAGAGCGTGACTTCATCCAGAACTTGTAGGAGGAATTCCGCATTTGCACAAGCGTCATCCGGGGATTCCATTTTCGTTGGATTAAGCTGCGAATCACAATGACTGTTTACAAACCTTGCCTGATTCAAAATGTTGTGAAGAATCAAGTGATAGCAGATGCGTTGAACCTACCTCGCAAGATTGTTTGGCCTCTAGAAGTTTATATACAATGTCTTGAACTGCTGATTGGAGGAAACAGTGGCATATGGATTTCATGTAGAGATCCATCAGGGTTGTGGTGAGGGAGGCTGCACGGAATAACGTCGATGTTTCATCTTCTTTTTCAATTTCAGCGTCATTGAGGGTTCGCAGAAGATCTGCTTCTTTCTTTTCGTGTCTAAAATTTGAGGGGGTTCGAAAGGTTTATGGTAAGGCTTATTGAAATGGTGTTTAATTCTGCATAATTCATGGTTAGCCCACTTTAATTAATAATAAACACGGACCCTGGGCTAAAGAGTCCTATCTTTATACCCCCGATTAGGATAAAACTTAGTGGCGCCTTTGGTTTTCGCATCGGGCATCCGTACAAGCTTTGAAAAGATTGCATGTCTTTACCTGACCAGCGATTAGCTCTTCACCTCTGACATAATCGTGTGAAGCCTACAGGCACTAAAGATTGATACAATGAGTAATGTCTTTGAGTACCCCCCCCACCAATAGATTAGCTCTTCACCTCTGACATAATCGTGTGAAGCCTACAGGCACTAAAGATTGATACAATGAGTAATGTCTTTGAGTACCCCCCCCCCCCCCACCAATAGATCCCGATAGATGAGGTTAAATCTAGGGTTATGTCTAAAAAAAATAATTTAAAAAAATTAAGCAAGCTTTATTATATACCACTGGATTTAATAGGAAGAGCAGTTTTCAAAAAGCACCATTATTCGCATTTTGATGAATTTTTCGTGCTCCTACGGGTCAGGCAGAACCACAGTTTTGTAATAGATAATTTCACATTTTTCCTTGCATTTATCCCAGTATCCCTATTTCCTGGAGGTTTCCAGCTGTTCACAATAAGGTAATAATATTATAAGGTTATGGACGTTTAAGGACAATATTCCAGATTCATTATGGCACATGCGCGTTTAAGGTGCCCTACCTCATCTAATGGTAACCTTGAGTTCTTGCACATGGCCAGCATGAACAGCCCACATTCTGCATCTAGCTAATGCGCATTTGAACAGAAGAACTGGAGGAACAAAGCTACTGATCGTGTAAGGCATTGAGAGGATAATAAAAGATAACAAACAGATCACGATCAAAGTACCTAGAACCATGACAACAATTTTTCACGAAGGTATTGACACAAATTATAAGATTTTGATCTCCTATGCCTATCCCTATACCTAGCCATCGTTTAGAAAAAGGAAAAAAACGATCAAAAACATTGTAGCATTCGGGCGACGAAGAAGAGCACACAAATGCACACTTGACAAACAGAACAGATAGTCACCTGAAAATCCGAAGTAATGAATTAGCTAGTGGCATACGATCTAGATGGCAGATGTCGGCAAGGGCTCTGACGACCTCGAGAGATGGATCGAGAATCAGCTGTTGCATAGGCGAGTATTCTTCTTGGGGCATTATCAAGTCGTGAAGATATCTCAACCGCAGTCTCAAAGCGCCCCATTCGCCAAGAGGAGGAATACCGGTCAGAGGATACCAGTCTTCAACCTGCACAGTCAACGAACTTTTTGAAATCTTCGCTGATAACAGGCCATACACAAAAAAGGTATTTAATGAAATAGTTAGGAAGCAATAAACACAAATGAGATTGAAACATTCAAAACCGTACTTCATCTCCATTCGTTAAGGTCGAGAGCTCTACAGTAACTTCAGCAACCTCAGTGTCTTTGGATCTCTTCCCTTTGTTGTACAGTGTTATAGTAAAACTAAGAACGTCCGAAGGTACATCACTGCAACATGCATCGAAATCGATTAGAACAACAGAAAAAATGGGAGGGGAGAAATTTAGAACCCTATCATTTAGGCACTAAAATAGTGAATGGAATGCAGAATCGATTGCAGCATCAAATTCTCGAAATCATTTGATACATTCAGATTCAAGTACTTATTATTTTCATTCCTATAGCAGAGACAGCATCTTTGCTAAGCGTTTCTGACTGTCTCAGGTCCGATATGCATTCATTCGAATGACAGTTGTAGGAGCTGTTTGTTCCCTCTGGATCACTGTTACTGATTCAGTTACAGTTCGTCTTCTGACAGGTGCCTCACGCCCAATCCAGGGCAAACCCTCGGGAGTCACAGAAGTGCGACATTCATAAGACTGACACGCCAGTTCCATTTCTGGACCCGTAATTCGTATCCTGAACGATACAACATACAGCTAGGGCTAGTAGAAATCATTTGGATGCAAGTATCGAATATTTTTTTCAATTGCAGACACCTAGCAAAGCACCTGCATCTTTGCAAAGCTTTCTGACTAGGTGCCTCATGCTCAAATATTTAAAGATCCTCTGGCCAAATTTGAGGGAGCCCGAGTTTCAGCAACTTTCTTTAATAAATTATTCATAATATATCTCATCTATTCCACAGAACATTCAATTCAAACGAAATAACACATTGCTAGTGGCACTATCAAAAACGTTTCTGAAGTGTGAGATCAGTTCAATTCAAATTTATTAACAAATTCAGCTAAGAAGAAAATGTTAGGAATTAAAACAGTTGTTAACTCTTCAAATTATCATAGAGATCTAGAAATCAGGTGGTCATCTGGTTCCTTATCTCTCTATCCGAATGATCACTTGTTTTTATCATGGAGACCATTTGAATCATCGTAATCGATTCTTGATACATTCGTGTGGCCCATCACTTTACTAAAATGCCAACATAAAACCTTATTCAAAACCTCTCAACGCAATCACAAGTCACATAATCAGCTGATTAACATACAAATAGTAAAGTAACAGCCATTTCAGGCCAACACAGCTGCACAAGGCAAAAAACTGACGTTGCGAAGGGACCTGGACATGGGAGTACTGAGGGCAACAAGGCCAAATGTTGCTTAGCCAAAAATACATCAAGGTCAAGCCCATATAGGGCTGGACCTCAGTTCTGTATCACAAATATCTTAACTGCACAGCTCAAAATCAGGGCATCAGAATACGTAATATAAACTACACATAGGTCTTCAACTCATTTAGCTCATTTAAATATCCAAGGAAACAGCAAGTCTTCTGTCATGGACCCACAAAGACCTATGTATTGTCACTGGTTTCCTTAGTGACCTGTCTATGTACAGGCACGTTAGTGTAGGATACATGTATATGCCGCTGCTGTAACGGCGAGGGAGAGACAGTAGGTTATGTTACTTGCAGTTGGTACAGCCTCAGAGGTTTTTCCTTAGCCCCCCCCCCCCCCCCCCCCCAATATCCAAAGTGATGGCCAGAATTTTGAGCTGCAAGAGGTCTCAGGTCGTCATATCACTTCCACAGAACAGGAAGAGATCAAATTCTTTCTAAATGAATCCACCTGGTGATCTCATTGACAGGAGGTTCACTACAATGAGCGTTACCCACTTGTTTTTACTATTTTAAATGGAAGTAGGGGAGGGGGTGGAGGTGGGGAGCCTCTCTGCACCCCTCCCAACTGGGCGGGACCTCCTTGCCCGGTGTGACGTCACTGGTGTATGAAACGTCTAAAAATCACAGAATAAAAACTACTTATCGTAGAATACTTTTAAACGAAAGTACTCGTTTAAAAATAATAACAAAAGTACATTTTTCAGATCCATGGGTAACACTCATTCGGGAAGGGAGTACTCAGATACTCATAGTCTCACGACACTCACTCTAATACAAATTCTTCATCCCAGACAGGGTCAGGTCCAGATTTAACTTTTGTTCTGGCAACTTTGACTTGGTTCAACGATATAATACAAAACGGATTAGGTACGAGTTTGAAAGGCAATCTACAACAGAAGAATCAACAATCAATGTAAATAAATGAATTCGAAGGAAAAGAGAGACGTCATGTTCATATACTGCAATTTTATCGTAACATTTCAGTGGTAACCTGTGTGCATCGAGGAGGTGAAGATGAAGGCATCTCAATTCACGCAGCCTTTGAACTTTGGGGGATCGGGTGAGTTGAGATACACACAATGGTTTGATTGCTCCAATCCAATCCTGTGGAGAATTTACAAAAATCATATTATATTTTATAAACTATTAATATTTTATAAGCTATGGAACAATGATGGATAAGTGTGCAAAAAGGACTGATTGTACAGGCAAACACCTGGGCAGAATCGGCAGACGTAGCCGACAAGTATGTAGTGGTAGCAAGACAAGGCAAAGCTCTTTCCACAAGTTGGAAGCAGTGGGGCCTCTCAAAAACGCTGTCGTGAACTTGGTACAGATACGCACAACTTAGATCAATCAAGCCCTTCGGTTTGGTTCGCTGAAAAAGCAATAAAGTACATCATATATTTTATGAAGTGGTAGTTTTTTCCATCCAGCAGGGCATAACTAGTAGTGTTTTGCCATCCAGCAGGGTAGGTAGATTACCTACGGATCCAATATTACTAAAGATAGAGGATATACAAATCATCGTATACAAATGTACACAATGTCCTAAATACTTTAAAGTAGCACTACAACTAAAATTGAGAAAATGTTGACAGCATTGACAAATTGAAGAGAGAAACTACGCTCACCTTGGGGTTATCATAGAAGCACAGGTGCGTGTCTGTACCATCCACAATGAGAACGAAGTACATGGATTTCCATTTTTTATTCTTCTCACTCTTTTTGTTCAGATAGCCTTGCATTTTGATACCTAAGAACAAATTAATACAAGATGAGACATCTAATTGGATTAGGGATGAATGGGAAAAGGCATAACCAACTAAGCTTTTACCAATTAAAAGGAAGTTAATACCATCGTCATAATTGGCAACCTGCCCTCCCCGTGGGCCACCGGGTGGACTACTGACTTGTTTTACAGAGAGTAGTAGCTAAAAATATCTGGTACTGGTGGATGCTGACTCTGCAACTACCCATGACAGGTGATGACAGTGTAAGCAAGATTCATCCAAAGAAATGCGTTCTTGTATCACCAGGTTTCCAACATAGCTGTTGCCACCTTTTAACTAAAAGCTTAGGTCTGTGAGAACGGAACAAAGAAGTTTAGACTATATCCACGTGTAGCACTCACCTTTCATCTTCTTCAGCCCAACTTGCTCACGGCATTCTCGTAAAGTAGCATAAATTTTCTCCGCATGCTGCACCTCCTTTGACCTGACCGGACCATCAGTCTCTGATATAGTCTGGAACAACCAGTACCACACATAATCAAACGTCTGCTGATAATTGGACGAGAAATTCTACAAAAATGAGAGCCGTTAGAATTATAAACTTACCCGGCCAACAGGCAGTATCAGCGTGTGTCCTTCTACAATCTGTTCTTTCCTATAGCGATTGATGACTGCGTCCAAACACTCGAATGTTCGTCCTCCCATAAGGTACCGGACGCCTTTTTTTTCTATTCTAAACCGCTGAATTTGATTGTTGATGTGGAAGAAGAGCGAATAATCCCCAGGTGAATTATCACTAGGCCGTACGAGGAAGCTCCCCGGCCCACCTGTATAAATGGAAAGAATTTATCAACAATTCAATCGAGTTGTTCAAAATGCCCAACATGAGTTGGATAGAGCCTTCATTTGTTTAATAAGGCCTAATTTTCCACAGACAGGAGGTCAATAATTATCTTTACTTCCATAACTAAGGACGCCTCTCAGAAAGCAACCCAAAGACAAGAAGGGGAAAAAAACCTCTGCCACGTTGAATGGCACATAGCTTCCTCGTGTAGATCACAAACACGCACAAACCCTTCCACCACAATGACGCAAGAGTGAAGGAGGAATTGTATAGCTAACTGAGCTTCGCGTGCAGAGGCTACGGTTCATGAAATTGTTATGGAATTAATTCTTTCTGAAAGACTACCCACCAAATTAGAACATCCTGGCGCCTTTGGTTCATGTGAGGCGAACTGAGTAGGTACTTCGGATTTGGTTTTTGCATGCGCAGTAGCTATACCAATTTTTATCCTAATGTGATCAAATTATTCACTGGGACCATCTGGAAGCTACACCCCAACTATTCACCGAATTTGAATGAAATCGGGCCACTCATTTGTGGGAAAATGAGTACCTCGGATATAACGTTTGATGCGCAGTAGCTGTACCAATGACCCAATTGTTCTGAAATTCATAGGGCACCATCTTGGGCCCGACCCGCATTATCCCTAAAAATAAATGGGGTATGTGCAGGGGTCACAAAAGCGGTTTGTATTAATTTTTTTTTAAACGAAAGCAGATTCTATTCTGAGAACTTTGACACCAACTTCACTGTCCTACGATAAGTAGTTCTTTTTCTATGATTGTATCAACCAATTCTGACGTCATGGTGGGGAGGGGGGTCCCGCCTAGTCGAGAGGGGTGCAATGACGTTAGAATTAGTTGAAACTTAGAAAAACCATAGAGCAAGAAATACTCGTTATAGGACAGTGTAGTTGGTGTCAAAATTCACAGGATGGAATCTACTTTCATTTTTTTTTAAATTAAATAAATAAGCGCACATACCCCATGGAAGGAGCTGAATGTGTGCCAAGGATTCGTGGACAGACTGACGGACACCAAACAAAATTTGTTAAGAAAGTATGCGTAAAGCGCAGTGGAAATTTTTACTTTGGAGACAAAAAATGTTTTCCTCTCAAAAGTGAAAACAAAGCTGCTGCCACCATGGTAGACTTGGAAGCAACATGCCAACTGGGGGGAAAGTATAGGTTCTTCATAAAATATTTCGATAGTTAGGGATGGTAGCTCGAAGAAATGGAATAGAAAACTGATTTTGCAGATAAATATTTCTCTATTCCATCTTTAAGCCATCATTATCAACAGCTGGAATTATAATTTGACCAAATAAATTCTGGAAGTCAGAATTTGCGTATCATAAATTTACGTACATTTAACAAGCATATCAACAGCTTCACTTTTTGTAACGTTGGGGTGAAACCAGTTGAAGACGGTGTTTGGGTCGATGTTCTCATCGAGGTCATCGACAAGATCTCTGAAAATCATTCCCTGCTCGCCAGTGCGATGGGCAGTGACCCACAACCAGCCGTCGCCCATGTCGTTGTGTACGAAAAAGATATCGCCTTTCTGAAAACTGAAGCACGTACGTTTGGGATTATAAAGTTGCTGGTGCGAGGCGACCAAAATGCAGGCTACTGAGACAGCTGCACATTCTTATAATAAAATCTTACCTCAGTTCGTCAGTATCGGGCATTTTGGTGTATGGGAGAATGGCTACGATCCTCTTTTTGTCATTCACAGGTTCCGGGGGAGGCACAGGATGAGCCAGGCGCTCCCGTTTTAAGAGGTCGGAGCAGTTTGTGTAGTAGCCGATGAGGTCGGAGAGAGAATAGAACTGGCGGCCACCGATATAGAAATCCCCACACACCGCAGTGATTCTGAAGTAATATTAAAAGACAAAAGCTTGTAGCGAGACTATGGCAATAACTTGGGTGTTGAGCTGTGGTGAACGGCAGATACTTAGAGAGGAACTTCTCTAAATATCTGATCAAAGTGGCAACATATTAGTATTCGAGTAGCTACCTACAGAAAACATGGAGGACTAAAACTAGGTATTGACTGAGTATGCAACTTTGTGTAAGTATAATACAGAAGCCTCGTGAGTGACGAAGTAGTATGGATACTGTTGAAACACGATCATGCAGAAGAGATTGTGGAGGCTACAAAACTCTTTCTTATACCGAATTACTAAAAATAATCATCGTCCATGTAGTGAAACCTCTGTAAGGCTCCTTCCATTTGAATACTAAATTATTCACTGAGCTGTTGGAACGGCGATAAGCTTGCGAAGTCAAAAAGAACCACAGGAATGAGGCTGTTTGCCACTGTTCGCTCACTGCGGCATCCAGGTACCATTTACGAGGCACCAGCCCTTCACGCTTCATATTAACAATAGTGACGGGAAATTCAGTTCACTTAAAGGACTGGGAACGAGCTCGTTCTCCCTCGAGCAAAAGCTTCTCCTGAACCGCAGTTCTTGTTCCTACTCACCCCACTCCTGCGTTCAACACTTCGAGCCCATTCCCACGTGGTTCCTGCCTGTACAACAACAACAACAACACCTATACGATCGACTGCGACCGTTCTTTCCTCGCAATTCCCAGTCTGAGCAGTTCTCAAAGAGCACTTCGCAGGCCTCATCACTAATTAATAATCTTAAGGCGCAACCAATGGTGGGTAACAACAGTTCTATTGTGTTACCACAACTATAAATAAGCCAAGCCCAATCAGTTTATTAATATGCACAATCTGACTGCATGTTTGATGCATAAATTATATTGGCGATAAGGAATTCTAACAAACGAAATATCGTCATGTTGGACAGATCAATTTATGGCAATGATCGCAAAAAGGTTAAAATTTTGCGAAAAACATAACACAAGTGCTCTCTGTTGCGGCAACTGTTTATTGCTATTTTCAACTGACGTATTTGGAAGAGTTGAAAACGCGTCTTGCACCGAACAGGGTCTTGAACCAAGAATTAAGGAAAACAGAAAAAATCGTCTCCTACTTCTTCTTTTGAGGCTCTAAAATCCTCGTCGGATCGCGGCCTCCTTCAACAGCGACCATAGAAAAACGCTGCAAAGTCCTTGTCACATGGGTTTATTAGTCTATTGGACATACCTACACAAATTCTGGCTGTTCATTTATCGTTTCTTTCATGTGCAAACACGAATTAGGCTCCTTTTTTCTTTTTTTTTTACGAATCTTCTTTGATCATTTAATTTTTATAATTCACCTGCTGATACTACTTGCAGTGTTATCTACAAATTTATGGTGATTTCAGACAATTTCCCAGGTGTTTGACCCATAACAAATGAATTTTGGGAGCTGAACCTTCGTTACAACATCAATTCTTCACTCTTTGGTCACAACCAACTTCGTATTCGGTCTTCTCGCCCTAAAAAACATGGAAAACGGTACTTCACAAGCTCACGTTACTAATAACCAAAAAACCCTATTTTTACACCCGTTTTCCCCCCCATAACACCCCTGGGTGTATTCCGATTGGGCTGCCGAGCTTCGGAGCACAGCTAGGACCCAAATCTGATCCAAAATGGGGACCCAAACTGTGTGCGGAAGAACGACGATTGTAGACCAAAATTTAACGTAAGGTTAAGGATGAAACTTCGTTAGAACCTCAATTTTCCACTCTTTGGTCAAATCGACTTCATATTCGGTCTCCTCGTCCTAAAAACATGGAAAACGATACCTCAAAGGCTCATGTTACTCAAACACCAAAGAACCCTATTTTTACACCCACTTTCCACTCATAACACCCCTGGGTATACCGATCGGACTGCTAAGTTTCGGGGGACAACTAGGGCCCAAGTGGAGCCTGTGTGCAAAAGAACGAATTTTTTAGATCGAAAATAAAGTAGATATGGATAACACGACGGACGGACATTGCATTTTGGTTTATTATTCTGTGAATAAACCCCTATGTATTCGCTCAGCACAAATTTTTGTATAGCCCCCCCCCACAATTTTGTCTTATACGTTTCAAGGTGCGTAGATTCCAAAAATGCAATGTCCGTCCGCCGTCTCATCCATATCTACTTCATTTTCGGTCTAAAAAACTCTCTTTGGCACAAACGCTCCATTTGGGCCCTAGTTGTGTCCCGAAACTTTGCAGCCCCTTTCGGAATACACCCAAGGACCCAAGGGTATTATGGGTGAAAAATGGGGGCAAAAATAGGGTTTTTTTAGGTGTTTTAGTAACATGAGCTTGTGATGTATAGTTTTCCATATTTTCTAGGGCGAGAAGGCCGAATAAGAATTTTATTTTGACCAATGAGTGAAGAACTGAGATTGTAACGAAGGTATTCATTCAGTATTCATTTTTTATGGGTCAAAAACCTGGGTAACTGTCTGAAATCATCATAAATTTGTATAATAACACTAGAAGTAATATCAACAGGTGAATCAAGACAATTAAATGGCACTATCAGTGATCAAAGATAATTTGAAGAAAAAAATAGGAGTCTAATTTGTGTTGAGAAACAATAAATGAACAGCCCACATTTCTGTACGTATGTCCAATAGAATAATAAACCCGAGGACTTTGCAGCGTTTTTGGAATCTACGCACCTTGAAACGTAAAAGAAAAATTTTGAGGGGGTTTTATATAAATTTTTTGCTGAGCGAATACATAGGTGTATTATTTACAGTATATTAAACCAAAAATGCCCGCAATTCGAACATTTCCTCCTTCTGATGGTTTCCTTGGCACCAACTCAATACCCAAACAACTTGTTATAAAGGGGAATAGGAATATAAACAATAATAGGAAATTCTACACAGGTTGTGTGGTTTGTAGATACGTACCGAAAGTGGTTAATGCCGGTTTTCCCGAGGTATGAGAGGACGTAGGAGCCAGGCTTTCGGTCGCTCTCTCGAACGAGGTAGCTCCCCATTTTCGAAGTGTTCCACAGCCTCTCCTCGGCGGTATAGCGATCCAATCGTCCATGGTACCACCTAAAAAGTGTAATACGACATTAGACTCTTTCAAGTGCGGAGATTCGGTTACGACAACGCTACTAACGACCTTCTGTGAAACTTCTACCAAGATTTGACACTTGCCCTCATATCTTAGGATGACTCATATCTTAGGATAGGAGCTGGTTAGCTATGGAAGTGCCACCCACTTCCTGTATAATTATGAAGGTATTAAAAAATAAAGATTTTTAAAAAAGTGCCAGTAATGCAGCATGGCTATAAGAGCGAATTGTTAAAGAAATATTCGTGCTGCTACTGTGTAAAAAGATGATATAGCGAGAAACCATACCACTTTCGTAAAATTAAATAATTTGTTCGTGATTTTAGCGACTTTTCCTGACATTAGACCCCTAAAAACTTGAATCTGACCCCCTTAGAACATTTTTAAATTGCTCATCTTCGAATTCATCCTACTGTTTGGCAATACGAACATTTTGGCGAAATTTGGAATTTTTATCATCTACCCAAGGACAAATACCGTCTGGAGTGACACATAAATGAATAAATAAATATGTATATACAGGGTATCAGGGTTAAGGTCGTATCACCGGCCATAGGTCGATTCTACAATGCCATTTTTTTACCGCTTAAAATTCCAGTTTTTTTCATTTTTAAGATTTTTTTCTCGTGTTTTTGACCATCAAGTCACTAAAACGGCCATAACCCACTTAATTAGAGGACTAAAACCACATGTGATTGTACCGTCGGGAACAAAACGATAGTCAAATTTTAATGAGATTCATATGGGCCATCTAGGGCCCAACCCTCACCAACCTTTCGAATTTCATCTCAGTAGGTAAGTCCTTGAAGTTTGAAGACACAAACTGAGGCAGAACGAAATTGAACCAATTGAACCGCTAGTGGCAATTTTGATTTTGACAAGGTTTTTCCTCCCAAAAGTGATCACGAAATACCGCGTAGGCATGGTGGCTCAGAAGCAAAAAATCAGCTTATAACCTAAGGGCTAAACAAATAGTAGTAAAAAGTCGTGCCCAATCATTTTGCTTCCTCACTAACGGAAGGTAGGGAAGCCTTCAATTCGTGATATTGTAAAAAAATGTATGTCCTCCAAAATGAAAATTTTCACTACCATTTTTGATTCCGTGTCTGTCTGTCTGCAGTAATTCCTTGTAACACCCATAACTACCCGAAATAATGGTCGGAATGGGCTGAAATTTGAAGGGTAGGTGCGGGTTGGGTTACAGATGGTCCCACACCAAAATCATTGAAAAAGTACTGCAACTTTCGTCTGCGCATGCGCGAACGTGAAATACTTGAAACTCCCCTAACTACCGTGAATATTGTTGAAATGAGTTCAAACTTGGAGGGTCGATCAGAAATAATACATTGATAGGTACATATGAATTTCAATGGAATCGACTGTAACGTTCGCCTGCGCATGCCCATTTGACAATTTCCTTGAGACGCTTCTAACTACGCGAAAAATAGTCGTAGAGAGCTGAAATGTTGAGGGTACAAGAGGGTTGGATCGCAGTTGGACCCGTATCAAAATCATGCATGGATACTCCACCTGTCCGCTGAATGAACCTACCTATTTTATACGTTCATGTGATTCAAGTGAGGAAGCTATACTGCCTACTCGAAGTGGCAGACTTTTTTCCTCCTTTTACTTTCTTCTCCAAACTGATTCCAAGGTACTTTGTTGACTAAACCGTTACAATGTACCTACCCACTTATAAATGAATATTTTTTATTTATTAGCGAGTCACTGCAATGATTAGAGCTTATTCTGGGTTTGTGCCAAACATTCGAAGTTACTGTGTAGAAATTTTGTTGATCTGATGACGTCATATGAAGCTACAGGTGGATTCTTGTCAGACATAATCCATAACTCGGTTGAGGAAGGAGTATTTTCTATGATATTGGTTCAAGATCAATGTAAAAGATAATTAATTTCTGCGTTAACAAGGTTGCATATTGCCATCATTCGATATTATCGAAGCCAAATAAAAATTAAGGGAGGATCACGAAATCCCGATCCTTAACACATTTTACCATGAATACCTTTACCTACCTTCTCCCAACCTTCAACCCATCAATTACCTCGACCTATGTCACCTCGATACAAAAGAAATTCAATCAAGAATACAAAGTGTCCGGCATTTAAGGGACACTTTTCAGAATTTCTGTTCCACTGCGATTAGGCGGTCAGTAGGTCACAGAGTTTGCTACCAGCCCTGC
Source organism: Leptopterna dolabrata (assembly GCA_954871275.1). Classification (NCBI taxonomy): domain Eukaryota; kingdom Metazoa; phylum Arthropoda; class Insecta; order Hemiptera; family Miridae; genus Leptopterna; species Leptopterna dolabrata. The sequence goes on along the minus strand of OX940979.1, from coordinate 41,448,083 downwards.
TTTTTGCAGGATAGTCCTGTTTCCATTCGTTCCAAGTCCAGTATAACGTAGATCCAAAGGTACGTTGTACTACTCCATCAGTAATATTACTCCCATGGACTGACAACTACTATAGATAGGTAGAATAGGTTTGCCTAGGATCCCAACTCTATGGGTTGGTTATCTACACTACCAACTTCATGATCTACTCAAAAACGCATCGTAGTACGTAAGTATACCTACAATACCAATAAAATTTAGCGAGCACATCAAAACCCATAATAATATGTGATATCATAATATTTCGACAGTAGGTAGTTTACAATACTAAGAAAAAGAGGGCAACCTATCTTTCCTTAATAATGATGAATGGGTGATTGATCCTTACTTTTACACGGATACATACTTATAACACATTTACAGTGAGGAGCAACAGTTTACTATCCACTTGATGAAAACTTTGAAATTTCATGTAGCGAGACTAATAGATAACAGGGCTCAAGCGAGCCTATGTAGTTGAGAGAGATCTTCAAGGGAGGGACAATGCAACAGTTAGCAAGATCTCGGGTTGGAGATAAGGCGGCTGGGATAGGAACCGTGGGAAAAAATCGAGATCCTGTAGGAATGACCCAATGAGGGCCAAAAATGATTAGTACTACTCGTAATTATACGTACTGCGTTTCTGGAGGAGCGCTTGGAGCAGTCTCATTGGGCAAAACCTCTTCAGGATCCACCAGAAAAGGGTCGAAATCGTCTTGGTTGGCCGGATCATGCCCTTCATCACTCCCTGTGCTCGGGGACCCGTGGAGTTTCTCTTTGGGCAGGATAATACCAGTCCCGCACCCTCCTCTGATGAACTCGGCCATTCCGCGGAACAATTTTAAATCCGTCGTTGTCTGCGTGAGGGGGAGAAAAATAAACTGAAATTACTTGAAACACGTATGACAAGGGATGTCCATGCTAGGCCATAGGAACGGTTTAGACTTCGCGAAGATGGGATTTTGGATGACACAGGCGGATGATAACAGGGGAACTCCCGTTAGATTAGAGAAACCCACGGCCTTTCAGGCAAATATACCATGCAGTCAGAAATTTCTAAACCGTATAAATATGGAAAATCTCGAGTATTTCACAGAATTTGAGCAATACAAACAAAATAACACAAAACCGCGAGCAACAACACTACAAAGTCTCTTGAGCTTGACTGCTTGACGTGATTCGCGATCGCATCCTTTGTTGCTAACTGGAAGATGGAAGTGCAAGTTTTCTTCTCGATTTTTATCCCGAAACTCACTAGTTCGAACACACACTTCCTTTGTGACGTCATCTGTCACATGCAGAAGGTTTCTGATCGCGGTTAGAAACCTCCCCCATACTATCATACTCTGTGAAGATTCTGTTGGTTGTTTGTTGGCAATCCTAACTACTACTGCCAACACTGTAGTACAGAAGTATAAATATCCGTAGTTTCAAGTTCAACTTTTGTGATACCTACATGCATACTATGTTGGGGAATAGTAGGTACCTAGTACCTTGTTAGTACATTGCCCCGGGGGTACTAACTTTACTCTAAGACCATTAGTGTATTTGAATCACAAAACATTTTTAGGAGCAGTGTTCAAGTTTTGTGATACCTACATAGTAAGGTGGGGAATAGTAGGTATCTAGGTATGATATTCAGGTATGTGGGGAATAATAGGTACATATCTAGGAATATGTAGGTACCTTGCTAGTACCCTGTCACAGGGGAACTAACCCTACTTTAAGACCATTAGGTATTTGAATCACAAAAAAAGGTTTTAGGAGCAGTGTTCAAGTTTTGTGGTACCCACATACATAGTACATACTATTTCTCAACTTACAGCATCGAAGTATGTTGGGGAACCACAGGTGAAAGTCCGGCATCATGTTTGCACATACGCGCTCAAGACCAACCTACAAAAGGTTGCTGATTTCATCAGTAGGAATCTACCTACTTACTCATTTTTCAATTTGACTGCCTTTTTCTTTCAGCATAATATTTTTAACAGACTGATTTCCCCATTTCCTACATACGTACCACCTATTCATGGTGATAATTTGACTCAACACGTCCTCCCCACTATACTACAGATTATTAGGTACTACCTACTGCTACGAAGTACCTATCGAGTGGGAGTACCAGGTAAGTAGTATTTCCCTTCAGAATAATTTAACCTGTTTTAGGTAAGGTCATTATCCATGATAAAGTGAACATTTTCCTTCCAAATGTAGTTCATTATTGAGAAGAAAAAAATCCAAAACAGCCCTTCTATCATGCAGAATCTCTAATACCTAGGTACCTAACACTTCTCTGCGTACCTAAAATCTCCGCTTGCACACGCTGCAGTGGTTTTCTATGTAAAATTCTACCGGAAAATTTAATAATTTTGAATATCAATTGGGATCTACAAGTTTGTTGAAAAGACATTTAGGTACCTACTGGTGGTTTGGTCGGTGGTGTGGGTTAAAAAGCTGGCCATTGATTTCCAGGGAGTCGCGCAATGTGATAGGTAGGTACTGGGGTTTGTGATAAAAACAAATATGTTTTGCACGAGCAAAACACGAAGGACATAAAGCTAGCTGATGAAATATTTCACGGGATTTTAAACTGGAAAACTTTAATTTTTAAATTAAAATGTTGGACGTGTTGGATAAAAGTTCCATTTGAGGAAGTATAAGTTGAAGGAGAGAGGTGGTAGCATTAGTGTATTGGCTTATTCAAGCAAACTTTTCCTCTCATATAAATTTTTTTTAAACTTCAGATTCTACCACTTTTTGAATTGTGGATACTACGGATAAATGCAGCCGAGGCCGTGGCAGCCTTGGGCACAGCTTAACCTCCACCTCAACACTGGATGTCCGATACTTCAAAAGTATCGATATATATTGTATCGATACAACTAAAGTATCGATATGATACTTTCGGAAGTATCGATATGATACATTCGGAAGTATCGATATTTGGAGGTATCGATACTTTTCGATACTTTTTCAAAAATGGGTGGAAATGTCGTTTTTGTTCTCTCTCCTTCAGAGTGACAATAGGCAGTTTTTGTACTTTCCGTTCGACCGTGGAAATGCTGATATCGGAAGACGTATGTACCAATGAGCTTGAAGCATTCTTTTCCCGTAACGTGTAGTTCTTCGCGTACACGGGAAAAGCTACTTCTTTGCTAGCACGGGAAGAACTACGCGTATACGTGTAGAGAATGATTGAAGTTCATTGGTCCGTCTTCCCGTATCATCTTGGCATATCAAGCAGGGTTCACATCCATCCGGAGCCGTCTGGAAATACGGATAGGGGAAGCTAGTGAAAAGCAGTGGAAGGGATGGAGGGGAATCGCGGAAGTTGGGAAGGTGTTCATAACCATCCGGAATTTTGGCTGACAACTCGTTTCCCGCGCTTCCTCCCACAGCTGTTTCAGTTGCCGACGCCATTCTGTATGCGCAGTAGTGAACTGCGCAGATGCGGAGCGGAAATATCTGAAAAATCTGATGCGTACAGTTCGCTTCAAAAGTGCTTCTCCGGAAAGAATATTCCCCCCTCCCCAGCTGATGTCCAACCAATCAGCTGCTCGTACACACTTTCCGGATAGCTTGCCGGATGGATGTGAACCCTGCTTCAGTCACACGGTTGAACGTGTAAAGACCACGGGAAGAACAAAAACAGTCTGATGAATATCCCACGTTTTTACTTCATCTACATTGGTCTATGATAAAATACCATCAACAGCCTATCGAAGAATAATTATTCCAGGATAATATTATAAAATGAATGAAACAATAAATCACTAATTTTTTTACTACTCGAAACTTTTTTATGTTTGGGCACTTCTTTTTCAAAATTATTGACAAGACAAGGCATGACATTATTTCGTCAATTCGGCAAAATCACATCACATCAGAAAACAAGAAAGAACAAAGAAAATCCAATCAAAAAACTATTGAGTTAGGTTGGTTGGTTTAACATTTTGTTGGTCCTTCCTACGCCCATTTACACTGCCCAAGCATTTGTCGCGAACAGGGGTTTCGAGTGAGCATTCCTTCGAGGCTCGGGCAGTCTAAACAGTCGCATCGGGCCGAACAAGGTTCGCGCGAAGGCTCGTTCGTGCTCGGGGCTGATCCACCCGATGTCGGTTTTCCGACGAATCATCAAAGGGATGGTCGTTCGCCGCTCGTTCAGTGTAAACACGCCGCTTCGGCGTGTCCTTGTTCGCCCAAATATATATTTCCAAAAATGAAATTTAAAAATTGTTCTTACCTTAACATACTCCCGTAGTGATTCTACGATGGCCTTACAGACTTCAGGAACAAGTAGCGGAATTGCAGGCTTTGAAACCCTGAAGAGGAACATGAGGCTGCCATACGAGTCACCAGTCGCTAAAAATCGAAGTGTTATTGCCAACCGAACTACTGCAGGAACGCTCTCGCGGAATTGGTGTCGGTTTTGGAGATGCGACATGCGACTAAAATTGCTGAAGAGCCCACTGTCATCCTCCTTCAAATCCTTCACCAATGAGGAATAATTTCTTCCCCGCAGAAACGATGACTCCCACATGCGGCGCCTTTTTCTTTTGCGCTTTTCCTTTTCTAGATGATCTAAAATCAGAACTGACACAGCGGTACTCTCGACAACCCGGGTGCCATCTGTTCACAGCGAATGCTCACGAACAACTGATCGTCAGAAAGGCTCGGGCAGTGTGAACAGTGGGGAATCCACTTCATTTTCAACGTTCGTGCTCGTTGAAAACCGGCGAACAACTATCGCAAATAATGCTCGATGCTCGAGGATGTTCGGGCAGTGTAAATGCGGCTGTAGATGGAGGACAGCTGATTCTCACCAAGAGCTGGAGGTGGTGGTACATAAAATTTCTTTAATTTGTTGAAGTGGTTGGTCTCCCAGCAATCTAGTTAGAGGTCTGTCAACAGTACCTACACGTCTAGGTGTTGAAATATGAATATGATCACATGTGAGGGATAAAAAAAAAGTATCTGCTCCGATACTGGGAAAAAGGTATCGATACTACGAGATATATATATCAGGAAAAAGTACCGATACTGTTTCTAAAAGTATCGATACGTTTAAGTATCGATACTTTTGGGACATCCCTACTCAACACCACCTCCATCTTCGTCTGCCTCCACGCTTCTCGCTTCTGGCTCCTACCCTCCTTCTACTTCTTTTTGGAGCTTGCGGTGTACGAGAGTGGGTTCGAGCAGTAAATTTGTTTCGAAGTTATTTTGTTATCGAACGTATTTTAGCTCTTATTTCAACTAATTCAATCATGACCAGTATGTTTTGGGGTAAGTGTATACCGCATACCAGATTTCGCTTGTTTTGCACGTTGAAACTCTTCGGGAAACGTACGTATGTGTGAAGTCAGTTTGCACCATGTGCGTCTGTTTGGACACATTGCGCCGGGAACTTAATAATATTAGTATTGATTTTGATTCGACGATTTCGCGATTAGTGTTGTCTATTTGGTTCTTGTTGATTACGATGCACAGCATAATATCAGTTTTTAAGTATGATTCATTTTCCCCTGGTACGCAATCTACTCAGGCTGTTATCTACACGCGTTGATGTAAATCGAACACCAACTTGTTGAGTGTTGTCTCTAAAAACCTACTTGTAATCAGTGTCTTATGTTGATGTCTGTGAATGAACGGTTTGGATAGATATTTCGAACACCTGAGTGGAACGTTGATTTTCTGTGGGTATACCCAGGTACCTGTCTAAAAAGCCGATAGTTCGTCTTTTTTCTATGCTGTCCCCAAAAGTAATAATAATAGAAACTATTTATTATGCCAAGGACTCGAGGCCCAAAAATGCATACAAGAACGACATAATAAGTGAAACTTGAGTAGATACCGACCAAGTTTCCTACCAGAACCCGGGGAGCTGGAAATCTAGATATACCTCGTCAAAACACATGCCTTAACCAGAACAGAATACATACATTGGCAGCAAATTATACAATTCCTTTACCAAATTTTACCCTCATATTCAAATCAATCTTTAAAAAATCATAAAAATATCACTACTAGCACTGTCAGACCCTGGATCCAAGGTTCGCATAACTTCATTGCTTTCAACTTGAAAATCAGGTAAATGATAACCTGTAATTTCTGCTACCTACCGTCACCCACCATTTCAAGTACCATTTGTTATACTTTGATTTTGTAATAAATTAGTCATTAACATCAACATGCGCCAACAATAATAAAAATAGTTCTGCCCGCCGTATGGCCTAGCCATTGCGGGATTCTCCCTTATCTGATATACTATGAGCATGTTTTTGTAGTAGCTGTAATCTATGTATTATTTTTGTACTATTAACATGTCTTGAACAATGTAATTTACTCCTCGACTGGGAATAAACCATTCATTCAAGAATTCACGATCATGTTTTGATTCTAATTGAAAATCGAGACTGCAACTCGAACGTTGATTTTCTGTAGGTATACCTAGGTACCTATCTAAAAAGCCGATAGTTCGTCTGTTTTTTATGCTCTTCCCAAAAGTAATAATAATAAAAGCCATTCATTATGCCAAGTACTCGAGGTCCAAAAATGCATACCTACAAGAAAGACATAAGTCCAACTTCCAGCTCTAATGATTCCTACTTTAATGCCATTATTGCGGCTAGATACTTCATGATAGTTAATGATGATAAGATCTGGGGGTAACCATACTGGGTATTATGTTGTAGTCATGTTATTATTTCATGGAGAAATAACCATTTGTCCTTGTTTTGTGCCAGGTCTGAGGCTGGAGCCCGGTAAACGGTACAGCACCACCGTTGGTAAATCATTCCATGTTTCTATGGCTGCTTTGGATTGCACCTCCGTCAAAAATGGTAAACTCTTTCGTTTGCTCTATAAGGATTTGGTTTTTAAGTTCAACTAAATGAATTAGGTATCACATTGATATCAAAAGTTCATTAAATCTTGGATGAGCGTGATTGTATCGTGTGCATCATGCTGATGCGATGGCCTTCAGTTTGGAAGTTACAAACGTTTGTTAAATTAGTGTACTGAGGCTGTGATCTCATTAGGCTCTAACACGATTGGACTCTGAGCAGTTGTGGCCTCCATGGAGGTAGGAGGGGGACACAGTTTGAGGTGAAATAGGCTAGGAGTGGCTCGCCTGTGTAAATGGGCCGAATGTTTGTGACAGAGTGTGACAGTAGGGGTGGACCCTCGAGAGTCCCCCTCCTAGACCAGCGAGATTATCACCGGTTAAGAAGGGATATCGATTAGACTTCCCCAAGCGACCCCGTCTTCACCGGACCAGAAACTAATCGAGAATAGCCACACTGTCACACTCCTCCCCACATGACATACTTCTGGGTAGCAGAAGTATGAGAGGAAATTGGGGGAATCAAAAGAAGTATGAAATTCTGGTTCAGGAAACGACATGTGAACAACTTCAAGGTGATTAACCTCCATTGTAATGATACTACCTCAGTAATATTTACTGGTGGACAACAAAGCTCCTGCATACGAGTATTGGGGATAATGTTGTCAGAGGTGGTTGTTCAGTGAATTGTGCTCATCTGGGCAACCTCTAGGTGATCAACCGCCATCGTTAGGATGCAACAACTATTGGGACTTGTAAATTGGGACACGGCATCAATCGCCTTCAAATGAGCTCAGTATATTTAAATATAAGACACTCTAAAGGGGGTGGGGAAGCCAATAGATGTATGTATTATCAAAGGGACATATTGTTTGTAAAGGAATCCTTCTGGGAAACCTTTGGGCTTATCCTTCTGGTAAGCCCACCAAAAGTGGATGGAGTATGGTGAGTATGGATATTGCTCAGCAGATACTACCAAACCACGCTCTGCTACCATGTGACAGAGTGTGGCAGTGGGGGTGGACCCTCGAGAGTCCCCCTCCTAGACCAGCGAGATTATCACCGGTTAAGAAGGGATATCGATTAGGCTTCCGCTCACCGATCCCGTCGCCACCGGACCAAAAAACGACCAGAGAACAGCCACACTGTTACATGTTCCTGCATCCTGCTTCATTAGGATGTTATGTTGTTGGTGTCTGGCTGATCTCTCCCTCGTCCAGAACTTTGATATGTACCAACCAGCTGCTGTAAACCACGTTTTCTGGTGGATGAGCGAAATCGTTCTTCCTTTTCTCTCTGTGGTGATTGTGCTACCGAAAGAAAATATTCCTCCTTCTTTTTAGCTTACTGTACATCCTTTGAATGTCTTCTAAAATTGCCCTTGCTTTTTGAATTTGATTTATTTATTTATTTTTTTTAACCATAGCGACTACCGCCAAAATCTTTAGCGGAAACGTCGCCCATTAATAACGTGGACTGGTACCCTCATTTCATCCCAGTTGTTTAGAATTATTATGAGTCTTCAGAATATACCTGCATAAATTCCTACTGATTTTTCTGTTTAAAAATAGAGCTTGTGATGAGATCGTATTTATTTAATTTTTGCACAAAACATGCATAGGTTTTTTAAAAATTGAGAGGTTTGGTGACGTCAGTGTGCGAAAAGGAACTCAAGTTGTCGTTCCTTGAACAACTTGGTTCTTTGAGGCTGGCATTCATATAGTGCGAGGAGATTAAGGGTACAGCAGGGATTGACCCCTTGTTCATAGTTTGATGTCTCTGATTCGACTGTAGGTAATTTTGTAAACCAGGCGAATAATGGAAATGTAAATAATGTCTACAATCCCATTTAATTTTTCCTGTTAAATTATGGTAGTACAAGTAGAACTCTTGAAAATCGGTCATTTTCGAAGCTCATTGCTCTCTTATTCAACTGCATTACTCTAATCTGACGCGAGGTCTCTGACGCAAATGGAACTTCTCCAAATCCCACAAGGGCACTTCTACATTAGAGCCCTCCACCGTCCACACAAACCATCCTATTTCTGTTGGTTTGCATGGGGTTGGTTTAATGTGTAAGTACCCAAGTATCACCCCTGTCGGCTGAATGAGCACTGAGGGCGTCCTGTGATGTCGAAACCAGGCTGTCTGGTGAAGACGAGGTCGTTTGGGGAAGCCTAATCAATATCCCTTCTTAACCAGTGATAATCACACTGGTATAGAGGGGGTGACTCTCGAGGGCCCACCGTCACTCTCCTCTTACTCTGTCACATGGTAGCAGAGTGTGGTTCAGGTAGTATGCGCTGAGCAATTCACCATACTCCATCCACTTTTTGTGGGCCTGCCAGAAGGATAAGCCCAAAGGCTTCCAGAAGGATTCCTTTATAAACATCCTGTCCCTTTGATAATCCATACATCTGTTGGCTTCCCCATCCCCTTTTCCCTTTTTAGAGTGTCAATATAATTAAAATATATTGAGCTCATTTGACGGCGAGCAATGCCGTGTCCCAATTTACAAGTCCCAGTAGTTGTTCCATCCTAACGATGGAGGTTGATCACCTAGTTGTGGATTCTCTAGGTCCTAGAGGTTGCCCAGATGAGCGCAATTCACTGGACAACAATCTGATAACATTTTTCTCCACCAATACTCGTATGTAGGAGCTTTGTTCTCCACCAGTAATTATTATTGAGTTAGTATCATTACGATGGAGGTTAGTCACCTTGAATTTGTTCAGATGTCGTTTCCTGAAACAGAACTTCATACTTCTTTTCATTGCCCCTTTTCCCTCACATACTTCTGCTACCCAGAAGTATGTCATGTGGGGAGGAGTGCGACAGTGTGGCTGTTCTCGAGTAGTTTTTTGGTCCAGTGAAGACGGGGTCGCTTGGGGAAGCCTAATCGATATCCCTTCATAACCAGTGATAATCTCTCACTTTTTCACAGGCCTCGTAGAAAAGCAATACAAATCGATGCTAAGTAAGCACCATTGTTCTTGTGCGAACCATTGTTGTTTTTCCTCTTATCTATAAAATCAATTTCTTACAGAAAATGAAGTCAACAGTGTAATGCTGGAAGAAACCGAGTCTAGTGTCCCATTTATTCTGTGCAATTTGCAAAAACAGAAAAATCTTCAGTGTCCGTTGGATTTAAATTTCATGACTGGTGATCGCATTACATTCTTCTGCAAAGGAAACGGCATCATCCATCTGTCTGGTACGTACCCAGCAACAAAATATGACACTTATATGGCTTGTATTGTCCAAGTTGATTTTTGATATATGTTTTATGTATATCTCCCCCCCCCCCCCCCCCATTATGTTTCTTTCACCTGGTGCTTGGAAATGAGAATGAGGTGACGCCAATTCCCCTACTTCAAGCATTCAATTTGAATTTCAGGTTACGTGCATGAAGATCCAGAGGATGATGAATATGCAAATCTTCTTGGAGAAGAGGAGGAAGACGAAGAGGAAGAAGAGGAGGAGGAGGAAGAAGATGACGAAGCTGATGATGATTCCAATGGTTTGTATAATAGTATTCGTATTATTTGATTAGTTGTGGGGCATATGGCAGGTCATCTTGATGTTACTGATTTCATGCAGAGTATGCCGTTGTGGATTCTGGATTAAATAAACCTATTTACATTTGAATTTTTCAAGGGAAGAAACAGCTTGAGGCTAATGGACTGAAAGCTAAACGCAAAGCAGATAATCAGGCCAAAAAAGCAAAGAAAGCAAAAGTGGAAATACCTGAGGATGGTAAGCCCTTATCCGGATTTCTGCTCTCAGTTTATTCCTACCCACTCACATCTAATACTGTTGTTGTTGAAGTAAATTGGAGACTTCATCAAAATTGATGTGCCAGGTTGATGTGTTATTCGTGTTTGGATTCCTTTCAGATTCAGATGAAGATGATGATGACATGGATGATCTGGTGGGATTGAAAGGTATGGTTTACCTTGGAAATGACTCAATCTCTGTATATACTTAAACATTTTTGTAAAATCAGGGGCATGAAATTAGGTGACCCAAGTATCTTTAGTTTCTCAATTTTTCACTGTACCTACTTACTCGCTGTTTTGTACGATTTGGGAGCGCTCTGCTGTCTTCTTGCTTGGTACTTATTAGCACCTTGCTAATTATAAATGAATATGAGCTGTCGTTGGTTTCAGCCACACGCCTTAAGGTGCTTCTGTCGTTTCGTTTTTCAAGTTGTATGTTTCCCCAGCTTCTTTCTAATTAACAGGCAGAATCGTAAAATTTTCTCGAATTGTATGTCCAGTTAACAAGTTGTAGAATTTACAACATCTCTTATCAGTGGTATTGCTTCTTTCTTCTTCTAGTTTAGGGACGCTATTATTATTAGCCGATTCAAATTATACCAAAAAAGGGCCTTGCCTTCCATTTACACGCTGGAACCGACAGCGATTTTGTGGGTTCCTCTGAATGGCTCTTGGGACCTGTTTTTTCTGAATCATCATAGGTACGCCCTTTTTACGATTAGTAATGCACAAATACAGTGTTGTAAATAGATTTTTACCCAGAATGGATTGATTTCTGGAAATTGCCCAGATATGGACAGTCCCCCAATAACGTACACCAAGGTAGGCTAACCTCACTACCTGGACTCCCTGCCACTAATTTCTGAGATCTCCGGTTCGAATCCCAGTCAAAAAAAATTTCGTCATTTTTTTCATATTGGAGGAATGTTTTGTTGAAGGCATGTTGATTCTCAACACAAAGTAACAACAAGCAGTGGAGTAAGACAAAGAAAAACTGACCTTTGAAGCTTGGATTAACCCAAGAAGGGAGGTTTGGGAGAAGGCGCCCGGAATAGGACTTGGAAAACATGTAACAGAGAACGGAACGCATTCTAGTGGTTGTCATACAAGCTTGAATGCTTCATGGAGGAATGATAACGTCGCAATATAGTTTTGGGGTGCACAGTTCTGGCCTTTTCACCACTGGGAAGCGACAGGGTTGCCCTGATCTGTCCCTCTTGCTTCCAACATCATGTTAATTCGTAAAACTCTGGAAATGATCGTCCCAAATAAAAAAAACTGAGCGTCCCAAATAATAGTAATATGAGTTTGTGACTGTTTCTGAGGCGAGCTAAACTTTTTCATTTTGACTGAAGTATGTTATGCTCAGTTTCACACGCCTGTAACTAAAAGATGGTTATTTCAGATGAAAAATATAAGAAGTTCTATGCACCCATATTTTTCTTAATAAAATATTCAATATAAATTTCATGATCAAATGACCAAAACTTAAAAATGAAATATTTTAATAAAAATAATATAGGAGTGCTCTGAGTGCAGAATTCTATGTTCTACCACTTCGATGGAATATAATCATTTCCAGCTTTTTACTAATAAATGGAAACCAAAACCTACTTTGACTTGGCTAAGGTGAAATCATCTGGTTCTTAAGAAAAGCCAGCACTGCTCCTGGAAGATTGCTTTCAAGCTTGCCTGCATTTATGTTGTTCACCTTAGGTGCCAAGTAAGGGGAACATATGGATCCAAAAGTAGTCACTTCCAGTTTCCTTCGTCACTCACCTAAAAGGCTGTAGTTGTAGGCCCGTGCACCAGTGTTGGAGGGTATTCTGATGCCCATAGATACCGCTACTAGTCTGGATTCTGGCTGTTGCGATAATCCTCATATCCTTGCCATTCCTGTTGGCCCTTATTACCAGATCCTGCAAGAAAAGGTTTGTTGAGTTTAAATGGGCAGCCAACCGCTCAGTCGAGACAATAGTACTTGGACAACACATTTTTTCTCAGCCACCTAATTTCATGTCTCAAGAGTTGAATACTGTCATGTTTCTTGTCACTCTTCCTAATATGATAGGGATTAAATAATAATATGCCTTTTAGGCATAACTACTTGATGAGTATATTTGAGGAAACTGGTTGGTGGTTATGGGGACCTTGGGTCACGTTGTGGTCAACCAGTGAGATGTTTGACTCAGTTACAGGTGAAAGTGACGATGAAGACGATGATGATGAGGATGAAGAAGAAGAAAGTGAGGATGAGGAAGACCAAGTGCCACCACAAAAACAGAAGCAGCAGCAGAAAAATACAAGCAAGCAAACTAATCAATCAGAGAAGCAGGTCCAAAATGTGAGATGTGGTCAAATAGTTTTTTTTTCCTTCCCATTTCTTCTCCATTCATGGTTTCATCGTTTGGCTGTTTTTCAACCTACTTCATTACTTCAGGGCATGCAGGTGAGCAAAAAAGATAAGAAGAAAGGAACGGCCCAGCAGAAACCCGAAGCAGCTGCTCAACAAATGCAACAGAAAAGTGAAGGTGCGCTTAGGAAAACCATCCAAGGTGGAGTCCAGGTCAAGGACGTGAGGGTCGGAACGGGTGCAGTTTGTAAGACAGGTCAAAAGGTACAGTAATTTCCTGGTGATGGTATGATTTGTTTAAGGGCAGTGTGATGACTGGGGTTCTTGAAGCCTACAACTTTAGTACAAGTTTAGTAGCATTCAGGCTTTCGTCTTGCTATGCAATACGTTAAGTCTGCCTATGTTGGAGTCAGCTTCTCCCATCTGGTGCCTGGAGAGAGTTCCTTATAAGTTTCTCTGCTACATTGTCTTCAAACTAGCGATGGAGCACTAGCGATAGTTCCGATAGTGTCGTACTAAACTATCGATACTATCGTTGATAGTATCTGCCTCGCCGTTTCCTAGTACCTACCTACCAATAGCTACAACCCCCCCCCCCCCCCCACCCCCTCATAGGACAGTGAGGAAATCTGCAAGATCCATAGCTGGAATTTGGATCTCGTAAGATACCTGGAGGGGACCACACCTGCAGGTTATGTGAGACTCAAACCGCACTAAAACCTCACCTCCCTTTTCCCACCTTGGAACCCTACCTAGAAACGTTCAACAGATTACTTTGGGCCGAGTTCTTGGACGTTCTCTTCATTCTTCTCTGTCGGTTCACGCTATCTGTTCTCTGCCGCTCTCTCAAACTGCAACTTCTTCAAGATCTTTTCCACATATCCTGCCGCATGAGTCCAATGCTGCTCGCTTTGCAATATCCTTTTGACTACTGTCTGTGGTGTCATATTAACTGCCGATACGCCTGGTGCTCCTGTAACCAACTTCTTTCTGTTGCCCATTGTGCGCATCTGAAGCACATCATCATCCACTTCCCCATGCTGTGCGAGAAAAGGAACAGCTGCAGTAGCATCAAGGAATAGCTACAATTTGGAGACAACTTAGGGTCAGTTCAATCTTCGTTTTATCTTGTCAGTGATAGCTCAGATGTGCTTCCAATTGAATAGTTATTGTTATTTGTTAAAATCCTAAACTAAGAACTAAAAACTGGTGGACGGAAAAACTAACGCTTTGTAGTTGCCCAGATTGATATTAGTAAGCTGATATTAAGTAAAGTAAACAGCCATTCCAGGCTGGGGTTCGTCCGACTGCCCTGCCAGTGTTGCCGACGTGATCAACTGTCCTCCAATGAGAGGATCAGAATTCGACCTGATCATTTCGCTCTTTGGCTACTCATTTCCTCGCCCCCTTGAGTAGAGAGATTCGCCCAACCGCTACATGGACCATCCTTGGAGGTGTCACGGTGGTCACCCATACAAGTACTAACCAGCTCGAGTATCCTAACTTGGGTGATCTCACGGGAACCGGTTTATTCCATCTGATAAGGCCTTTGGGACTGATAGTTATTGAAGTGCTTCCTGTCATTTTATATGTAACATCTGTGGTAGCTTTTCCTTATTTATTGAACATTGAAGATTGAAAGTACATAATAGTTCAGAAGGAAAATATTGGCGAATTATCGAGCATTTTTTGCATTTTGAAGGAGATAAAAGTTGAATTAGGCACCTGTTTAATTTTTACTGTAGGTATTGGATAAAAATTACTCTTGATAATTTTTCTTGGACTGGATAATTGGACTTGATTTAGAAAATTTCGACAGATTTCCATTAAAAAATTTTTTTTTGTATCAACCGATAGTATCATCCCCCCCCCCCCCCCCCCAACAAACTTGTAGTCCAGAACTGTTGATAGTGCTATCAGTAGTTCTCCATTCCTACTTCAAAATCAGGATATCAACATCAGAGGTTGACTACGGCTACTTGTTGGGACACATGCTCCTGCTGTTCTTGGAGAAGAGACGTTGCTTGGCTGATTTGCCCATTTCCCACTAATTCTAAATAGATTTGCTGCTCGGCCTTGCTCGCAAAAGTTGGCATCGTGGTTCTCAGCTTGCACGTCACCACTCTTCCACACCCCTTTTTCTACCAGATGAGCCATCCTCTCCACTGTCCTATGGCTCCAACGCTTTACTGAGTGCCTGTCCATCCTTTGATAGAACCATGCCTTCCCTCAAAACCCTGGTCACTTAACGGCTTGTTTTCTAGCAAGATTTTCTTCATATACAGCAGACTTCCTTTTTTTCCTCGTTTAGTCCACTATATACTCAAGTGTTCTTTTTCAATATACTTAATGTTCATTGCCAGTATATTCATTATGTAATTGGGCTTGTCATATATGGTTGTAAATAACTAGAGGGGAATCAGCAATATGAGAGCAGTAGAGCGAATCCTGGTCTGCAGTATTGTCAGTAGTGTGACAGTGATCATAAACCTCGCAAGGTCCAAGCGTAAAGCCAGCGTTTTCTGGACACTGTGATTTGTGGTAACAGTTGTCCTAATCCTGGCGAAGTAAAAGTAATTCATTGATTGCCCCTGTAGTAAGCAACAGGTACCATTCCTAGGGTGGTCCATAGACCCCCACCCAATCCCATTGTCACTTCATTTTCATGATTATTAGGCACGGGTTCAGCAATTCAATATACCTTTCCTTTTCAGGCTACTGTCTACTACATTGGTCGCTTGAAAGACAACAACAAAGTCTTCGATTCCGCTAAGAAAGGTAGTGGTTTCACATTCACTGTTGGAAAAGGCGAAGTCATCAAGGCCTGGGATGTAGGTGTTGCTGGGATGAAGGTTGGTGGCAAGAGGACAATCATTTGCCCACCCAACATGGCGTAAGTCGATTTTTCTTGACTATGATGTATTAATTCATCAGTTACATTAAAAAATCTCTTGCCTTACTCGTGGTCTTGGAGGCCTACTTGGAAGTTGACCAATGACAATCAAGCAGAAAAGGTTTGGATATCAGTAAGCCCTTAAGTGAATGTAGAAGAACTGACCACAGTGGACAGTTATAAATGTGGCCCAGAATGAGTGATTTGTGACGACTGAAGTATTGACTATCAGTTATACTCACCCTGTACAATACTAACTCAGTATAAATTCTATTTTTCCAGCCTCTAAGGCAGGTAGATGTAAATAGCAGTAGCACTTTCTACATATCATAGAAGTTGAAGCCCTTTTCATGTGACTCGGAATTTGATGAGCCTCTTCAGATGTTTGTTAAACCACAATTTATGCGTTTAATTTTTATTACTGGTACATCCATAAGTCTGACAGTGGGCAACCATGATGTGGTAATATCGCTGTGAGTTGATTGGTTCAATGAAAACTGAATAGTAAGTGGCACTTTGTGGTGACCTTGGGATCTCGCGCAAGGCATCATGGGTAGCTGCTGGGATAGATTTCAGGCGCACGGTTCCACGCCTCCCTCGCCACTATCCTGTTCTTATATCAATGAGTAAGACATTTAAGCCACTTTGTGCTGCTGTTCCCTTTCCCTATTCTCTTGACAGTCCCTTGTGTACACAGCAACTCAAGACCGCTCCGTATTTGCCAAAACCACACGCTATGGAACGGTGCACACTCAGGTTTCAACATGCCCCAATATGAACCTTGAAAAGCTCTCAAAGTTATGCGTTATGGCAGCTTTGTTTGGCCTCCGTTTGCCATTCCACATTGGGCTGAGGTCCCAACAGAGGAAACCCGAAATTCACCTACTTATAGTTAGTGTAGTCAGTTTATGGGGCAAATTAACAACTATGCCAATGGGGTTATGTGAATTTCAGCCTTCTTCTACTTGCAGTTTTAGTCCTAAATCCAGGATTTTGTCTTTCTGAAAACTACTCCCAATTGGCAGACTGGTGGTTCTCAGATAGGCTCACTTGGACACCTACAGATTATAACTTTCTATCCATCGCTGGTCCATTCCTATATCCATTCCCCTACTCACCAAATTTTACATAGGACTTGTCATTTGAGAAGTGCACTGGTCCAGTGTTACTGCCCAGTATCTTTAGATCTCAGAAGCTCCATCAATTGTAGCTAGTTCTTGTGTATTCTGGAGTAGGTTCCTGTGGAGAGTGCTGAATCGCCAATGTTCTACCTACTCACCAACCTTGCAGATTGGCTTACGAGTTGTTGGTTTCCCACAAAACTAATGCAAGAACCTTCTGGGACGGCTCATCCCCATTACTGGACGAATTTCAGTGCTTGCCTAGGAGTTGCATGAGGTGCTGATTCAGGAATGGGCTGTGCAAGATCCCAGGTGTCTGGCATTGCCTCATTCCCGGATCCCAGACCGGTCACGTAGAATGTACTCTACAACCTCATCACCCCCTGACAGCACTAGCATCGCCCAAGCGTTGGGTTTGGAAGCGTTGAGTGAGGCATTAGGGCTGCATTCGCAGCTTGCAATTTGGTAGTGGACCAACCTGATATTTACCAATTAACCTCCAGTCTTGTTGTCCTTTAAAAAGAAAGCTTTGTTTTCAGGTACGGACAACGAGGATCCCCACCAACCATCCCCCCCAACAGCACACTGGTATTCGAAGTGGAACTGAGAAATACCAAGTAACTCTTCAGTTTAATTTTCCACCACCGCGTCAAAGGTATTTTGTTAATTTTAATCGATTCAGAGCAATTCCTCTTTGAGATACTGAAATGTTTTGTTTTTATATCTGGTTAGCTGAAACTTATTCATTTTGGTCGTGTACTTTGAACTAGTTTCGTTGGATTTACCCAAGTTGCTCTGCATTGTTTTCGCGTATTTAAAAAATGTCATTGTTCTGAAGTGCTTGTTTTGGGGTACATTTTCCTAGCTGGTACCTAAGTTCTGAAATGAATCAACGACTGAATGAGATGTGTGAATCTTATGGCATCATGCTTTACTATACTAGGATACTTAGGAATACTTTCCAAGTGAAGCAGTGATGTTGACATTGTTATGAGCTGCATTGGTTTCAATCATCTTTTATATCGAAGTTCGTTTTAATAAAGTCTGTAAAAAATAGGAATTTGTGTAGACTTCAACTGTATTTACCTTTCACCCTCCAACACATGGTTGTGATGCAAGGCACCTTAATGCTGCAATATGGGAAATGAGTACCTAATTAATTTCAGAATGTACTTATTGGATGTTTTGATGAGTAGAATTGTTACCTTGAAATTGGCGAGCACTTCTAGCTAATTTTTATAACCAAACTACCTTATTTATAGATATTATGAATTTATTGCTTTTATAAGTTCAGTTGAAAAGTTTCATGTAAAACCGATGGAGCATCCTATTTACCTCGTCTTCCTCTAGCACTATGTTGATTAGACGAATGGTGCAAAGAACTATTTGAATCACTGATTCGTTCATGCGAGCAAATGAGTGTCTGGGGAACTTCGGGAATTGCATGATCACCTTAGATATGGAACCAACATCACAGAACACACAAGATTGTGACACGTGTTTACCAATTAAGCATTACCCATGCAAATAGTCACAATGTACCCATTTGGCGGTCTCAGTGACAGGAGGCATCACCCTCAAACCCCTCCCCCCCCCCCCCGGGTCCATGCAAACAGCAGTGAAGGGCCAAGCTATTGTTATAGAGGTTGTTTATTGTTTATAGTGCGGGCAAGCCCAATTACAGTAAGTAAACATATTAATAATAACATTAATTTTTTTTTGTACATAGCTTACAATTAGATATGTTGTGGGTGGGTAAATTGTAAAATTGTAATAATTTGTGGAAGCTAAGAACAGTTGATGGGGGAGTGTGACAGATTTATTAGGTATCAGGAATTATTGTGCTGAGTGACTCGAATTGGGATGGGGGACTATTTAAGAAATCTAGGTGTCTGGATGATTGTGCAACATGGCATTGACTTCGCGGGGTGTTCTTGAAAATGGCCTGTGGTAGAGGTAATTGGTTGGGTTGAATGCTGAGTGGAGCTGAGCGGGAGAAGAATTGAGGGACTCAGAAGTTCAATTGTGCCAAGGGACTTGTATAGCAGGACGATGGCTGAGACACTGGTGAAACCCCTCGTGTGTCAGAAAGCCCAGAGAACACATGGTCCTCCCCACATCATATTTAGTGTCCAACAGCACACAGAGGGTCCTGAACAACAGATACCCTCGGCAGAACCGTACCATCGAGCTGGTAATCAAATGTTATGATGTCCAGGGCATGACTGAAGGTGGACACACTACACTTGCTGACATTTAGGAACAAATGGTTCTTGACGCAACAATCTCCAGCCAGTCCAAACCCTCCCGAAGGCACAGTCATGATGTGACTCAAGGTATGAGAAGAACTTGAGATCTTCAGCAAATAAGAGAGAGCGAACCCATCTGAATACCTCACAGATACCATTGATCCTTATTAAACCAGAAGACCTACATGGGTACCCTGGGGGATACCCGAAGTGGCTATGAATGGTCTCGAGAGGTCACACTTCACTTTGATCAGTCAGCCGCCTCAGGAAGGGACTGTGGACACCTACAGACTAAGTGCCAACACGTGGCGATGAGACGTTGTGAACCTTAGCACAGGGCATGGTAGAATAAAATGTACTAACAGGTAGGCCGCTGTGCAGATGGCCTTGAGAAAGATGGCGAGGGTCGAGATGAGGTCAGCCTGGACACATCTTACCCAGAATGCCTATACAAACCTGGTGTTCAGCCTAATTTTTCCGATGCTTTTAGCGAATGTACACACGTTTGAGCATCCAATCTTTATTATTCTCAAAAATATTATTTCATGTTCACTTCATACCCAGTAAACCGAAGGATTTTTCATAAAACAAGCAATTTGAAGGTAGGTATCCTACTTGATGAACAACCTAGTGTGCAGCCTAATTTTCCCTGTTTTTAGGGAATGCACAATTTTTACAGCAACGCTGTTACTTGATAATAAGCGGTTTATCATGTTCCATCGTACTAATTTTGTTAATAACTACTAGATGAGTGTAACAACAAATTAATACACAGTTTTGTTTCGTAAGTTTGTACTAAATTAGGTAGGTACCTGCCTGATACTTGACCACAGTAACTTTCAAGTAATTTGAAGTTTTCCTGTTTGTTGGTACTAATATTATAAACTTTAAATTCCAAATATAGCTGCGTTTTAAATTTTATATAGGTACATCCCTATTTTATTTTATTCACCGTTTTACTATATATGTACTTGTACATGTATGTACCTACCTTTTATTTTACCACGGGTTTAGGTACTTCTTCGACTTTTTTGACCCCTGATGTTTTCATGCTTCTATTATTTCCCGCTCCTTGAGGAAGTTCACTCATTTTATTTAGTAGACATAGCTAATTAGTATTATTTATGAATGTGGAATACCAACTTGAGGTACTATAGCTGTGTATTTAATAGTGATGAGTAACTGCATTCGTTGTATTGAACAGGCATTTTCCACTGTAGAAATATTAATTTTCCACTAACAATTAATAGGTAATAGACTGAAAAGTATGGAAAGCTCGAACGTTTTGAATGGGTATTTAAAAAAATTAAACTAATCCTTTAGCAAATGTTACAATAAAATAGGTTTCTCAGGCTTGTGTTATGCATCTTACCCCAAATAGGTAATTTGAAAAGGCAAGTAAAAGAATTTCTGGATAAGAAATAATAGGTAAATCAGAGGAGGGGGGGGGGGGGTGGGGAGGGGGGATTTATATAGCTATCTCAAAATGAAAGGTCTATATTTACTTTAAATGCAGCTGAACTCAAAGTGACAAGAGCTTTGCCTAATTGAAGTTCGACTGTACTTCGGAAATAGGTAATCAGAGAGGAAACAACGACGAAATGTGGAGTTGAACATTGTCTTTAACTACCTACTGTTTTATGTAATCTTTTAGGCCTATTTTTCAAGTTATCATGCTGATCGGAGTAAAATATACACTGCAGATTGTAGCACATTTAAGATTAAGAGGATTTTAATCTTTCCTCCCATAGAAATTTACCCATTTGCTACTGCAAGGTTTGGCAGCTGGAAATTTATATACGTTATCAGTTCTGACAGTGAAAACTTGTCGTGTGGTTAAAGCACCCAAAAACTGCACAAAACAGCATTTTTTCAGAACCACCAACCACCACTACTCAAGACTACAACAAGACAGGCCCAAGAAGGACTACTCAAGAATTTAAAACGGAACAAGAGTAAAATAATAAGGTTTGGAAGAAGAAAAACTACAAAAAAAATAGGAAATAGAGAAAAAGTTCTTAGGCTGAAGGTTATTTGTGGAGTATGAAGAGGATCAGCTACACTCCACTCCCACCTAGGCAGAAAGGTCTCAGTTTCCTCTTCCAAATGACCTCCGAGCATAGGGAAGGTATAGACGGGGTTAGAGATTGCTTTTTACTCACACTCTATCAATTTCCAGCTGATTCTCATGTTACAAAAATAGGTATCTAATTGAATTCATAAGAGGGCGTGGGCTACATAACATGGTGTCCTATGGATACTGCTGAAGTATCCCTACTATATTATAAAAACGGATCTCTGTCTGTGGATGTCTTTCTATGCACGGCCAAACGGCTCGACGGATATCGACCAAATTTGGCACGAATATCCGGTAGGCTCCCAAGTTGTGCAACTTCGCATTTTTAATTCCCTGACCATAGCGGAACTATGGTCGACCATGGTCAACTTCGTTAATTGAAATGGTAACCCCTATTTTTTATCGCGTATTCGTAATCTACGTCAAATTCTATCTACGATCGACCCTTCGGACTACCCCCGCGGTCGACCATAGCGCATCCATGGGCCCCTCCATGGTCGAATCCCGAATTGCTCAACGGATATCGACCAAATTTGGCACGAATATCCAGTAGGCTCCCAAGTTGTGCAACGTCGCATTTTCAATTCCCTCACCATAGCGGAACTATGGTCGACCATGGTCAACTTCGTTAATTGAAATGGTAAACCCTATTTTTTATCGCGTATTCGTAATCTAAGTGAAATTCTATCTACGATCGACCCTTCGGACTACCCCCGCGGTCGACCATAGCGCATCCATGGGCCCCTCCATGGTCGAATCCCGAATTGCTTTTCACGGCCAAACGGCTCAACGGATATCGACCAAATTTGGCACCAATATCCGGTAGCCTCCCAAGTTGAACGTAGGCGCATTTTTAATTCCCTGACCATAGCGGAACTATGGTCGACCATGGTCAACTCCTGAATGGCTTGACGGATATCGACCAAATTTGGCACGAATATCCAGTAGGCTCCCAAGTTGTGCAACGTCGCATTTTTAATTCCCTGACCATAGCGGAACTATGGTCGACCATGGTCAACTCCTGAATGGCTTGACGGATATCGACCAAATTTGGCACGAATATCCAGTAGGCTCCCAAGTTGTGCAACGTCGCATTTTTAATTCCCTGACCATAGCGGAACTATGGTCGACCATGGTCAACTTTGTTAATTGAAATGGTAACCCCTATTTTTTATCGCGTATTCGTAATCTACGTGAAATTCTATCTACGATCGACCCTTCGGACTACCCCCGCGGTCGACCATAGCGCATCCATGGGCCCCTCCATGGTCGAATCCCGAATTGCTCAACGGATATCGACCAAATTCGGCACGAATATCCAGTAGGCTCCCAAGTTGGGCAACGTCGGAATTTTTCGGTCCCCTTCACCATAGCGGAACTATGGTCAACCATGGTCAACTCCTGAATGGCTGGACGGATATCGACCAAATTTGGCACAAATATCCAGTAGGCTCCCAAGATGTGCAACGTCGCATTTTTAATTCCCTCACCATAGCGGAACTATGGTCGACCATGGTCAACTCCTGAATGGCTCGACGGATATCGACCAAATTTGGCACAAATATCCAGTAGGCTCCCAAGTTGGGCAACGCCGGAATTTTTCGGTCCCCTTCACCATAGCGGAACTATGGTCGACCATGGTCAACTCCTGAATGGCTGGACGGATATCGACCAAATTTGGCACGAATATCCAGTAGGCTCCCAAGTTGTGCAACGTCGCATTTTTAATTCCCTCACCATAGCGGAACTATGGTCGACCATGGTCAACTTCGTTAATTGAAATGGTAACCCCTATTTTTTATCGCGTATTCGTAATCTACGTGAAATTCTATCTACGATCGACCCTTCGGACTACCCCCGCGGTCGACCATAGCGCATCCATGGGCCCCTCCATGGTCGAATCCCGAATTGCTCAACGGATATCGACCAAATTTGGCACCAATATCCGGTAGCCTCCTAAGTTGAACGTAGGCGCATTTTTAATTCCCTGATCATAGCGGAAATATGGTCGACCATGGTCAACTCCTGAATGGCTCGACGGATATCGACCAAATTTGGCACGAATATCCAGTAGGCTCCCAAGTTGGGCAACGTCGGAATTTTTCGGTCCCCTACACCATAGCGGAAATATGGTCGACCATGGTCAACTCCTGAATGGCTCGACGGATATCGACCAAATTTGGCACCAATATCCAGTGGGCTCCCAAGTTGTGCAACGTCGGAATTAAGTACGATACTGCGTACAGCGAATCTCGGATAGCGAGCGAAGCGAGCGGTCATGCTAGTCCACCATAATGTTAAACTACCCATCATTCGAAGTTACAAAACAGATATGTCTCATCTCTGACTGATTATACCAAATAGGTTTCTCGCTCTCAGTTTGTGTCTCGAATAGCTGGCTCATTAGCGGAATCCATTTCTTCTCCCTCCTATTACTTTCAACCCAAGTATAGAATTAGCGGAATCCATTTCTTCTCCCTCCTATTACTTTCAACCCATTTATAGAAACCTAATTCGGAAGCTCCTACAAAAAATAAATGCACGTCTGTTCCCAAATGGTAAGTAAGAACAGGAAGAAATCAGTGCTCCAATTTTCAAAGTATTTTTATATTGTACAATATTAACTATCATACAACTTTCTTCAATCTGCAATGAGCAAATGTACATCATTAAAATAATACAGGTAAATTTTATCCAACTTCATTTTCTCTTCAAGAAGGTAATTATTATGGAAGTAATAAGTTGATCGAATAGAAAAACGTTCAAGAACAAGCCCTTTACAAAAGAATGACTAAGTTTTATGAGGATATAGTGAGCGCTGAGGAAATACATTAACATAGAATTTCATATTTCATTCAACCTCGTTTCAATATTTATAATAATTCCTACGGATAAGTCGAATTATGGCCCCAAACCCATAAGAAAGACTACGAGTAACAATATCCATTACAATTTTCTTCATTTCGTATATCAAGTTGGATTAACGGCTACATTTCACCTCAACCTTGAAGTTGTACATGATGTGTAGGTAGGTGATTGGAAAGTATGTTGGATGATGGGCCGATTGTGCAGAAGTCTCTTATTGAGGTGAGGGAGGGTGGGATCCATCTTCAGTTCCATGCGTGGGCTTCGGAAGTTTTCCTTCACTCAGAGGAAAACTTCCAATTCCCACACATGGAACTGAAGATGGTTTAAAAAACCGCATGGAACTGAAGAAGATGGTTTAAAAAACCGCATGGAACTGAAGATGGCTTGAAAAACCCGCATGGAACTGAGGACGGTTTAAAATACCAAACCGGTCCATCATAAGATCATAACAAACAATTATCAGCATCTTTCCTCCCTCATCTCAGAGAGTACGTTGATAGAGCAGGCGCTATATTATTCGCCCAACGAAAAAGTGAAATCCCAAATGGATTTATTAAATATGTCAAGTCTTAAGCATTTATTCAATACCATTTCTACATACTTGGGGGATTCAAGGTTTTGTAACAATCAATCGTTAGCCCTGGGTGGAGATGGAAAGTATTGGTCAAGTGGGGCAAAAGACCTCCTTTAATTTTTGAAGTCGAATTCGGTTCGCCGACCTCAATGAATGAATGAATGAATAGTAATGGGATGATGAGGGAACTGGGCTGAAGATGCCTTCCTCAGGTCAGTACTCAAGGCTGTGTGCCACGTTAATAGAAAGCTGTGATACATGAGACGGATCAAACCCAAATCGCTACCTATTACTTTACCGCATCTCTCAAGATGACTATAATAAAATTGAAAGATCGTTATAATACTTGATACGGGGTACGTCCTGTTCCGAAAATGACTTGGTCCTTGCGATTTCTGAAAAGCCCCTGCCTCCCATATTTTTGGGCTTTCCGACTTGGCGTTAGCGTTGTGTTCGGACTGATAAAAGAGGACTTTCTGGATCCCAGTCTCGTAGGCGGAACATAGGTACCTTACCTATTACTGGTGATAAGGTAACCCGAATCTTCCATCACCTAGGGTGAGCCCTGGGGGCGCTAACGTGGCAATCAGCTTTGACCGGGTTCACACTACCTGTCTAAGCTTCACCCAAATTTTACTTGTTCGCTGAGGATTGTCCACCAAATCCACCTCCAGAAACAAAAGGAATCTCACTGAGTCTTCAACAAAGAAAAAAGACTCACTCATATAAATATTCATAGATATTTTCAGACAATATAACCAGGAAACACGAACAATATTAATAGTATGTATCTAAGAATTACGCTGGTAGGTATGTTTCCTGAAAGTAAATCAGTGGTTTATTCTGCAGCAAGATCTCCCAAAAAAGTTAATTTAATACAGACTGTTTTCTGATACTGTTGGAAGTGACGTAGCTCTGTCACAGTCTCTGCTATCAAAATTGTCCCCGAGAATCGAACTCTCACTCAAATTTTGGCCATTTTGAGTATTTTTCTTGGGAGTTTTAAAAATCGCCAATAGGTTTTGCAGAACCTACCAGTGCAATAATAATGGAGGATTCATTTCAAAATAATAAGGAACTCACGGGTAAAATGCTGAGTTAGATTTTCACGTGACACATACTTTCGTTCATCAAGGTGCAGATGCGTCCAAATGCTATGTACAGGTAAACCTGTAATGCAACATTTTGGAATTTGACAGTCCGGACGTATCTTGCAAGATGACTGGTAGATGTTGTAGCTCCAAGATAAACTACGCATGTCCCAACGAGCTACCTGAATCGCCCACTTTCAAAAGCTTTTGCCAATTTTACTGCTCAAGTGTGTTAAAGAATTCAAATTCCTGGGGTAGAAATGGTGCGGGCTTGTCTAGAGGAACAACCATTATAAGATCACAACTACACGTATTCCCACTAAACTAACGGAAATAGTACAAAACTATGGAGTTCAACGAGGTACTGGTTGTCCGTTGAACCTCCGATGCTAAATACAGAGTAATACTATGGACGAAGGCAAAGAATCATAATTCGATTAAACAAAAAATTTAAAAAGGAAACATATTTAAACTTTATAGACTTAGAATGAGTTGTAGGTACAATTCCCAACATTCACCACTAAAACCACCTCTCGAGTAAGGCAAACCATAATACAAACATTCCTTTTATGAGGTCATTAATATGTGTGATACAATCATATCGTGACAATTAAATAGGAGTATAATTATATATAGGAGGAAAGGTTTGATAAAAATAATAGGAACTTCCTATGATTTATAATGGTTATTAATAGCAAGTGGCTAAACGCTCTATAGGCACTGTGATTTCAACACAACTTGGCGCAAAAAATTAAATCTGTAAAAAAAAATCAATAAATCAAAATAGATCTGTGTACCTATCTAAGTGTGATTCTATCAAGAGAAAATAAAAGAGTTGAAATTCTTGGATGCAGAGAAATTGCAACAGTATAGAGAGAATAATGTAGGCAAAGCCTTATTTTTATTCTGATCGTAGAATGAATTGTGATAGGTTGAAGTGATGTTGCACAGAGTAGTGCCAATACCCGCAGGTAAAGACTGAAAATTATCACTCAGGTTACAACGCGCTAGTCTGGGACTATTTAAATACATAATATTAATATTTAAATATTAAGACAAATCTCGATTGGTGAGAGTTGGGTATAGAAAAAACGTCTGCCAATTCGAGTAGGAAGTATAACTTCCTCACTTGAATCACGTTTTGATAGGGAACATCAGCGATCCAACCCGCGTGTACCCCCAACATTTCAGCTCTACGACTATTTTTCGCGTAGTTAGAAGCTTTACAAGGAAACGGTCAACATATCATGTTCGCGCATGCGCAGACGGAAGTTACAGTACGATTCCAATGAAATCATATGGAACAATCCAAGTATTATATTTCTGATCGAACCTCCAAATCTGAACTCATTTCAACGACATTTAAGGTAGTTATGGGCGTTTCACAAGTTTGCGCATGCGCAGACGGAACGATTTCCGTGATTTTGAAACGGGACCATCTGGGATCCAGCTCGCGAGTACCCTCAAAATTTCAGCTCTCTACGACTATTTTTCGCGTAGTTAGAAGCGCTGCAAGAAAATGGTTAACATTTCATGTTCGCGCATGCGCAGCACATACGTGGCTTGTGCATAAAAGTGCACAAACACTCAAGTTCTGAAAAGTCAAATTTGAAAAAACAGAATTCAGATTCCATTGGATGTATGAAATTGGTTGATGGAAACACTGAAGACTCAAACGACGGCAAAAAGCCTATCGGTGGGTCATTAAGTGGTTCAAATTTTATGCGAGAATTGCGGAGGTACATGTCATCAGCTATAAAATAATTATAAATAACTATTAGTTATGGCGACCTCCACCTAGGTGGCTCTATGGTAGGACGGCCCCTTGCCTGAAGCAGAAGTAGCCTTAAAAATGCTTCCTTCCGCAGTTATTATGTTAGTGGCAGAAGAATTACACGCACTGTTTTCCTCTTTGTGCCACTATGTTGAGGATAATGGGGGATGCATATGAGTTGGAAGTTCTCCCACAAGTAATTTTAGCATCTCCAACTCAAGGGGAAAAAATCAATTTGTAGAAACAGCCATTTCACACCTTTTTCTCTCCAAATTTAACTATGTCATCACCACAAAACTATGGTACTTAGTCTTGGTCTCCTTGATGTTATCTCAATAACAGTGTTGACTTCCATAAAAAAATAAAGAAAGTGGCTGTCACAGACACCTAGGGATCATTCATAATGATCGATGTAAAATGAATAGCAAACCACATATGACCAAAGCATGCTTTATTGATTGAACAACGCAACAAAGCAAACATTTGGTTTCGGTCCGTCTGTCGGACACATTTCACTGAACAGCCTGCCCACAATCATAATGAATGATAACAATTCATTCAATAACAGACAATTTTCAACGATTACAAAAAATTCTGATTGACTCCAAACGTTCATTATTGAAAATAATAAACCAAAATTCTGAATGACTCAAGAGAAACTAATCAAGACGGAGGACAAAAACAGTTAGTGCAGGCTCTCAATGGCCAACCTGCACAGTGAGGCCAACCAAACAACACGCAAAACTAAGCCCAAAAAGTGCTGGAATTGTAATAATCTTCTTTTTAGGGTTTTGTTACTCGTTTGAACTTCCGTGTGTGCCGACCATCCTCCATCGCCTGCAAGCATGGCGTTTTGGTTCACATTTCGTGTTTTCACATTTTATTAAATTTCATCGCGATCACAGCACACTCTTTTGCGGTTAAGTTCTTTTCTTGTGACGTGGAAATGGGTTTCTCCAGAGCCTTTGGAATGCGCCTTTTATTCAAACGGCTGGGATTTTAGTCCTAGTCCACTCCAGAGTGATGTAATATTTTTTGTTCATTTTAACCATGTTATTTAACAGAACAGAAAGAAAAAATGGATTTTCTCATACAAGATAATCGGCCCATTCCATGTTTCCCAGTTCCCATTTTTTAAAAAAAAGGAGGGAAAATTTGAGTTTTACGGGGGTGTTGCAACTGGAGAGCAAGCAACTTGAGAATGGTTGCATTTTTCTTCTACACAGATGCTATAAAATCATTCCCCTCACTTTCGACTTCCCCTTACTTAGTTTTCCGAAGGTAGGCGACCTTCGAGCCAGTTTCAGTCAAGTCTGTCTAAAAAAAAATCATGAATTTACTGCATCCAAAAACTCAACTGGGCCATTGAAAAACACCGACTTACAAGACTAGGAATCATTAGAGAGGATTAACTATTGTCTTTCACTTCATCATTCTACACGTAAATTCAAGGTACCAAACTCAATAGGCTTATCACGACTTTTCCGTCTAAGTGCACAATGGGTTCGACTTTTCAAATCTCACAAAGATGTTTTCGTATCCAAAACATACCAGTCGACTCAGACTGACGTTATACCTCTTACGAGTTTTTTTTTTCTCCTTATTTTATTCGTCACAGTTTCAATATCACACCATGGTCAATTAATATGCGCTCATAAAATTCATTTTACAAGCGTTAGAAGACACCGTGAATGCTAAACTAGCGGAAATGAGGGAAATTCTCCAAGGACTGAAATTAGAAGGACGGAAATCGTCCTCAATGTAACAAATAACAAAACCGTAAAATGTGCACAAATCTTCGCGTAGGTTACAATAATACATATTGAAGATTTGTTATACAAATAGTAGAAAAGTCAATTACGGTTAACCGTAATAGCACTGGACTAGAGACTAACTGCTATAACAGTGGTTTTGGTTGATACGTTTAACGTTTAACTATACAGACTTAGTATAGGAACTAATAACATAACACAGGTTGTGAATAACTATGGAAGAAAGGAAGAAGAGCACACCTGAAACACATATTTTGGACACATATCAAGGGCTTGTTGGCACAAAATAAATCACTCGCGATGAAATCGTGGAAACCCATTTCAGAGAATAAAAACGGAGTTATTGAAAGGTTGTCTATTTCTACTAATACACGAAAAACACACTGTTATACCAGTTTCGGTGAAACAACCATCGTCATTAACAAACAATAACTCAGTTATTGTTTGACGATAGTTCGACCACCGAAACTGGTATAACAGTGTATTTCTCGTGTATTAGTGGAAATAGACAAACCTTTCAAAAATCCGTTTTTATTCTTTAGCTTGCTGGCACTCGACCTCCTCCTGAAAATGTAATAATTCTATGGACCAGATGCATTCAATTTTCCGTGATCAAGTACCATAATCGGCATATTAAGGAATTATCACAAAGAGAACGTAGTTGTCACTGCTATCACAAGAGTGCGGTTGTCAAGGTCACACAATAAAACCGAACCAGCTCTTTTTCCCTTCTTCCACTGAAAAGCAGATGTGACAGAATGTGGTTACCACAGTAAAATATTTTGCTTGGTGCATCAACAAAAATTTGTCAAAGGCAAAAGCCGAACGGAGCATACTCCTTACCAAGAACTAGGTACAGGACAAACCTGATCAACTATCAATATCCTAGGAACGTCGAAATTTAAAACTAATACAAATTTAACCATTAAAAATATCCGAACAAAAACATCGAGCAATTAATTAGTTTCCAATAATGATTAATGAGATCATAAGTTTTTCTATTCAATTATAGCGCTTACATAATATTAAACCTACCATGTTACAACTCTTAATTTATCAACACAAACATGTCTTGGAATAAGGGGAACCAAAGACAGGCAGACGTAGATAGCCTAGATGAATTCGTATCTGTTGGTAGAACAGATGATAAATTCGAAGGCAAATCAAAACTTATCCACAACACAGTGTAAGGGTGGGTTTCGTGAGGGAATATTGCCGCTGGAAAAATTTGCTTGGCCCCTGTTAAAAACAACAATCATCTCAAGATAACCATCTAGTATGAGACAATTATCTAGAAATATTATTTTGTAATCTTTGAAGATTTTCTAATATCGATTAAATAAATATAGCATTTCAAAGTCGAACTGGACATTTTCTAAACCAATTCCGTAATTTTCTTACGAATTTCAACATTTTCCAAACCATGGCAGCCTTCTGCCTTCTGTAACGTCGTTTCTGTAAATTATATATATCTACCCAACATCTGTCCAACTGCTCTCAATGCAGTTATTCTTATACTGGTTAGATTTAAAAAAGTTATCAACTGAACAAAATAAAAAAAAGTTTAGTTTCCAATTTGAGACGTGGAAAATGTCCCGTTCGACTCGATAACAATAAATAAAATGAATAGAAAAGACTAGCTATAAGCGAAATGAAACTCCTTCATAAGGTTTTGATTAATGTTTTGAAATTTATGCATTCTCCAAAACCCCAAGGGGGAAGGAAGAGATACAGGAGATTTCAAGAAGCAATCAAGAAAAATAAAATAAAAATCATACAATCAACATCCACAGAGCCACTCTTCGATTGTATTTATTAATAGGTATAAACTACTCAAAGGTGTCCCTCTAGCCTGCAGCCATGGACGCAATAAATAAATGTACGCAAGTATCCACTTTTCTAACTTGATAAGGTGATAGTAAATGCCTAGAAAACCTGTTTCCAACTTGTTTCACTCTCAACCAAAAGCTACAATGGTTCATTGAGCTTTAGAACTAAGAATCTTGAAAGGACTGAAAATGCTACTACCTTGGTTGCCCTTGACAACCGAATTGGACAAATCCGATAGAGAAGCTTCTTCAGAAGCCGTTCCATAATTACGCAGGGGTTCAGGGTAAAGAGATCACGTTTCAGTGGGTACGCAGTCATTGTGGTCTGTTCGGAAACGACAGGGCAGATGCGCTTGCACTTGAGGGGCCATCGCTAGACCTGACGTTTAATGCCGCCAAGCGTACAACTGGACCCATTTCCAGGATGTCCTGACACGGAAACCTCGCACAACACGCTGAGGGGAAGCATTGGGAGCCACTGAGGGACGCAAGGTTACCATCGAACCTGCCAAGGAGCGTTTCTGTAGCGTGTTCCGAGCAGCAACAAGGCACGACTTCCTGAACATGCACCTCAATAGGATAGTGCTGTCAGCTTCTCCTGCATGCCCTTTCTGATCCTAAGTGACGCGGAGACCCTGGAGACCTTCCCACAGCTCAAGCAGGAAAGAAGACTGCTAGATCAGCAGCATATTGGATTGCACGAGGAAAAATAGTTGGCACAGGATTTAAAAAAATAGTTTCTAACATTGACTTGAAACAAGTCTGAATTGCCAATTCCATACCACTCAATCCATTAGGACACTCGAACTATGTTTTTGTAAAAGGTTTCTGGGGGGAGGATTATTTCGTTATGAGATGAGAGCGTTAGGAATCAACAGCATAACTAATCCACTCTCCTCATAACAGACACGCCAGCGATCCTAGCAAAATGATATTCCAGTGTTGGGTACCTACAAAGAAGTGGAAGGTGCTGCTACCATCGAACTGTGAATGGGTAATTATCATGTATCCACAAAGACCACTTTTGGTATTGACTTTATAATCATCTTCCTCTAGGGATTTCAAAAAGTTTAAAAGTCGAAAGAAAAGTTGCTTTATGGACAAGGAACAACATGTAAGAGAAAAAGGCGATTTGAAGAATGCTTGCTTACGTCACACGGCTGCAACATGCCGACAGCCCACTTGAAGCACTGACGTGGAATTTCAGGTAGAATTCATTCATGCGGCCAACACTGACGGGTGACACTAACATGACCAACTCCCATCTTTATACGTAAGAATGAATCAACGATGAAGAAACAAAAATAATGAACCCACAGGAGCAATAACAATACCCTATTCCTAAGTAACCTTACTATGGTAAATGTGGTGGAGGCGGTAGCGAGAAAACCATTTTCCATCTCCTAACACCCGCCAGCCAATCAGAACCTATATCCGTGCAACGTCACAGGCAACAACATGGCGCCCGTTCCTATCTTTTTTTGAAATCTCAAAAAGTCTCAAAAATTGGAGGAGGCATATTTCGCCGATTCAGCCCTATTATCGTCTACCTCACAATATGAACTACTGAGGAAAACTAAAAACAGAATTCATGATAATTGCCCATTTATGGATGCAGGAAGGGAGCACTGGGGACATTGAAAGGCAAGTCTACATTGAGACTCAAGCATAAATGCCAGATTATCTTCCAACTATTCCGGGGCGATATCGATGTTATTATGATGAAAATCTCGATGGAACTACACCAGACGGTGCCACACTGTTTTATGACAACATACATTTTCAGTGAAAATACTTATAATGGACAAATGCAAATTATTTTTACTCACAATTCCTTTAAAAACCGTCAAATAAAAATAGTGATCTGGGGAGGGCTTGAAAGTTGCATCAAGACGAGAAAAGTTTCGAAAAATTCGATGAATAAAAGTACAATACTTCTCTAAACTAGGTACGTATACTATCAAGTGAGAATATTGTTTTGATAATGAATACATTGTATAATACATATCGATCTTGAGTACAAAGATATATAAATAGTTTCGAATACGCATACGAATTTTTAATTTGACTCAATGTCGACAATGTCCTCAGAATGAGGTGCTGTAAGTAGTTACTCTAATAAAATAACTATGATGGTAGATAATAATGAAGTTATACTGATAATTCAATCCCACTTTCAACAGAACATTCCTGAATCAGAAACTTACGTACACAATACCTACATTTTGCGAGCAACCTCTAATATGGTATGAAGTAAACCTAATAGTAAACGAATAGTTGGCTTACAACAGGTTTTGCAGACCATACAGTTAAAGGCTAGATCATACACAGCAAATGTTGTGCAGTGCACACACAATGTGCACGCGTTGTGGAAGCAAAAATGCTGATCCCAAGTATTAAAGTTCTAATGACAACAAAGTGCTTATGGAGGATAAATTTAAGCGTAAGGCGATATTGGAAGAAAGGGACAATGAAACACGAAGGGGTTTGATGAGAACAATCATGTAGAAACAAATCGTGCGAAATTGGTGCTGGAGTGAAACTGAGCTGGAAACTTCGAGTGTCTCGAGCTCGACGAGGTCACAAGCGCATTCCAGCGGCCAACCAGTAAATGTGCACGTTATCTTGCATGTTATCATAACAAAAACAACCTTAGATTGTTGATTCAACTTGAACAATATTCAAGAACAATAATAATTCAATTTTACTTATTCCGCATATAACCGCAGTTCTGTAGAAATCTGTAGACTCCAGCCAAAATCTGAAAATCTGTAGATCTGGGATAAATACATAGGGTGGGGACCCTCACTAGCGCATTCATGAGTAAATGCGCACTTCAGTAACGTCGTCGACTGCTAGAATGCGCCAGTGACAGTCCACACCGAGTCGAACTCGAGACCCTCCTGAGACTTTCGGATCTGCTGGTTGTCTGTTCTATTCAAGACTCACTCAAGCCTTTCCTATGAGCACTTATTCGCACTAGGTTCAAAGTTGACTCTCCATGCCAGGAGGGGAGGTAAAATGGCAATAAAGGAAGAAAATGAATATTGAACAGATCAATGGTAAGGAGTTCAATGAAGAATCCAGCAAGGTATTGCCAGACATTCTCATCAAAGGGAACATGAATATTCGGTTTCACTCCATCTTGTTAAACATTCATCAGAATATTCCTTAAATCGACGAAAATTATGGGGTTTCAAACGAACTGACAACCACTCATATGATCAAAGCACCAACCTCACTATGAGCGGTTAGAAAATAATTATCACACCATTATAATCCATTATTTCGCGATTTGAATGTTAACGTCAGTCCGTGTGAGAATCCACCAAGATTACATTACTACCTAAGTATAAAAAATATATAATTAGTGAGTAACTTTCGCCCACACGTCTTTCTTTAAAATGTTACAACAGCTAGTTTTACAAATAACTCGAACACTATTAAATTTGAATCTAGTCCGCATTACAACGAGAGATTTAAAATCCGTAATGAACATGAGCTGTAAAATAAAATATCGTCCTAATAGCAAGTAAAACCACTTTACAAGATTTTGGTGCATTTCAAAGCAGTATACAGCTTGTAAAATGGATTGGTCTCGAACGCACAGCTGCTAGAATTATCGAAGTGGCAATAGAAATGTCATGCAATATAATTATTCATACGGCAAATATTATTTAAAAAAAAAATTAGCATAAAAGTGACGGATTGGTAAAAATCTGTGCTCGTTGGAAATTAATGACGAAACAGCTCTGTGAAGCTGGGTACCTTACCGATGAGCGTGTGTACCAACTTTTAAATGGTTGTTGTTCTGTTTCGTTTTCGTATTTGCTTTCGTTCTTTTACAAAACTTCACCATTTGGTTAAGATTATTGTGACAGAAAAGTAAACCATGAAGTGAACTGCGGTAAACCTTGTTAAAAAATTGCAGCTTGCCGAATTTTTAGATGGAGGTAAGATGTAGAAGTATTCTTTACCCCTGTTGGGATCATCGTCAGGAAGGCACGTGAACTGACAGCAGTGAATTCCCATTCTGAACCGCTTGCATTTTTTCTGAAACCAAAATGAGTCATTCAATACAGTGAAATAGCTTACGAATGTTAATTATTCTTGAAGAACACCGATACAAATCGTCAGTCATGTCATAACATCTGAATCTATCCTGTGCATGCGCAACAGCTCAGTACGGAGTTTCTGCGCTATAAGCATTGAAAAATGCAAAAATGGTCAAAGAGAAAGTAACTAGCTACCTATTACAAAATTTAGGTAAATAACTCAGTGTAGGCTATCACATGCCGATTCCACACTCGACTTTATGGAAACAAGAACAGTTCTGAATTACTGTGAGAAAACCTCGCCGCCTGAAAGAGTAAAAGGTATTAACTTGTAAAGTATTCAACGAAGTAACTTTTTCAAAAGAAAGTAAGAAAGGGATTATCTACAGTGGGCGAGAGACAGCTTGTAATTCAATTTTTTGCCTAAATGAGGTTTTTCTACCAACCGACTCGTTCGGGGGTTTTCTTGCGATTCTGACGCTCAAAGGGGTGAAAAGGGAACTAAAAAATTTTTATCGAGTAGTTTTTCCACATCTCCAAAGGTGGAACAAAATGGTTGGATATTCCGAGTTGGTCTCTCCAGAAGTCACAAACCCAGTGAGTGGTATGATTTTACCTGGCGATACTCTGTCACAGTCATTTTCAAAGGGGGTTTCATGCCTCCTGAATAGGTAGCTCATTTTTTTTTAATCAATTATTTTAAATGTTAACCGCGTCCATAAATCAAGAAGAAGATGTTGAATTAAGCATTTATTGAATCATAATAATAAGCCAAGCTAGCAAGTAATTTGACGTATAACAGGACCACCATTTGTACTTTGTGTAGGACCGGTAATTTGAGGCACTCAGTTGGTCCCCCCCCCCCCCCCCCCCCAATGTAAAGTAGCATTTTTGAAGTTACTGTAGTGACATAATAGGCGGTTTTGCCGGCACGGCAAAACAGCCATGGTAGTGCTTATAACCGCCAGCAGTGGATTCTAAATGAGTAGTGACTAACTGGGCCGTGGCAGTGAAAAACCGATGTGGCGAGCTGCCTTTGTTGTATGGAGAGCGGTTGCCATCACCGCGTTTTGGGGAGGATACGTCCTTTGTAAACAGACAGCTAGTGACAAACTGCGGCAGCCATTCCAGCGATTTGAGGTTGTGAATCACAGCTACATGGAAACGTTCTCCTACCGCAACACCTGGCGGTTTCCTACTACTGCTTCTAGTTAGTCATCCAAACGCGGGAACGGTTTTCCAGCTGGCCCTGCCAGCGGCAAAACCGCCTAATATGTCACTACATTTAGGGGTTGTCTCTCGCCCACAGATACCTACTCAAAAAAAGAGAACTTTTAGAATGTACCTAGATTCACGTCACAGAACGGCAATACGGTTACCTATCAACAATGCTCCATGGAGGAAGGTCACAAGTAATATTGCAGATATTTACACTGGATTGATTGGTGGATCGATAGGAGAGTCTGGAGGATTGATGCGGCGATGCCACTTCCTAACGAGTGCGCATATGCCAAGACGTGTACAATTTTCCTCACCACTTCTGGTTACCTTTTAATAATACCCCATAGATCAGCAATAATCAGCGTGCCCCGCCATGCTGATGCTTATCATTATCAACAAGATAAGTCACCTTCAAATCAAATTATTGAATTTCACAGTTTAGTTTTTCTTTCTATAAGTTCCGAATTAGATATCTATGTAGGACCGTTATTTTTCATGCAAAGGCAAACAAATGTTGGAGAAAGTACGAACATAACTGAAAACTGCAACAAGGCAGGGATGTCACACACATGTTGTAGTTATGGTATAGAAGGTTTACCTACACCTACGGATTGTCATTCCACTGAAGAATAAGGTCAATTCAAAAAATGTTTTTACATCATGGGTATCTATTAAGAAGAATTATGAATTTAATTCTATTTATCTAATTCATCAAAAAGTTCGTAGATTGAGAAAATAATTTTGTAGACAGATCTGAACTTAATTTCATGGTTGGCAACACCGGGGTGTCCAAGCCATGGTTTGAAAGATACGCGAGGAAGCACTCTACAAGTAGTATTATAGAAGCTAATCAGAAGTGAAGAGGAAATTGACGAAGTCTTGGTGCATGCGCACTCGTTAGAAAACGGCATCACCACATCAATCCTTCAGACTCCTCCTCTGGATTGATAATCAGCTCACCACTATCCCGGAAACAATGGTGAACGTGAAGAAAAACTACAGGCTTCGTAGTACAGGCAATTAGGATGTGACCCAATTACAAGAGCACGCAGTGCAGAGATCTCAAAAAATTAGAAACAATTAGGTAGAAGTTTATTATTATATTTGAGTTATATTATTTTCATGCTTTGTGCAAAAGCCTACACCACAAAGAAAAATCGTGGAAGTTGAAGATAATGATAATTTCAGCATTTAGGAGAGAACAGAAAATAAACAGAAAAATAGTCAACACTAAAAAGTTAGCCAACAAGAAGTTCAATGCCCACAGTGTCCAGGACACAATAGAGAAAAAAACAAAAAACAGTTTGCTCTCCCGTGTACCAAAATATCAGCAATGTTGCAGATTTTAGAGGAAAGGGGTTGCAAATATTCTAGTAATACTAAGAATCCACGTGTTCGGACTTGGAAATTAAGGTTTTAGGGAGGGGGGACACCTAGCAACAGCTGTTGAATGACAAGTATTAGTGGGCGTACTAGCACTTCTGTCATTTGCCCCCCCCCCCCCCCAATACTTTATCGTATCGAATTACTACATTTCCCCGCTTTTTGTTAATTTTACTTACTGGATTAATTCCAATTTAAGGTAATTTAAAAAACTCAATTTTTAAATGCGCTATTTGCAAGAAAAATAAAATTCGAAACAACCCGTTATGTAATTTGTGTGAGGAGAGTCTGGAGGATTGATGCAGCGATGTCGCTTCCTAACTATTGTGCATGCGCCAAGACTTGGAAGATTTTCCTCTCCACTTCTGATAAGCTTCTATACTACCTGTAGATCAGCTTCCCCGCTTACCTTTTAAATCATGGCTTGGACACCCCAGTGTTGCCAACCACGAAGTCAAGTTCACATCTGCCTACAAACTTCGTTTCTCAATCTACGAACTTTTCGATGAATTTGATAAATAGAATTAAATTTATCATTCTTCTTAAAAGATGAACTAAAAACAGTTTTTGAGCTGACTTTATTCTTCAGTGCAACGACCATCTAGGTGTAGGTAAACCTTCTACCATAACTACAACACATGTGCCCGACAGAGGAGATTTTAAGTTGTTTGTACTTTTTCCGATGCCCTTGCATTAAAAATAACAGACCTATCTAGATACCTAATTTGGAATTATGGGAAAGAAAAATAAAACTGTGAAACTTTGACTTGACAGAGACTTATCTGTTGCTAATGATAAGCGTCAGTATTGCGGGGCTCGCTGACTATTGCTGATCTATGGGTAGTATTATTAAAAGATAACCGGAAGTGGTGAGGAAAATCGTCGAAGTCTTGGCGCATGCGCCTCGTTAGGAAGCGGCTCGCCGCATCAATCCTCCAGAATCTCTTACTGGTGTGTAGGGGGATGGCATGGTAACAAAAGGAGAATGAACAGTCTAAAAAAATAAATTTTCATGAGCGCAGGCTTTTAAGACCGAAGCATCCAAAAATTACGTCGTCACTGAAGGAGGCTGTAGCTAAGCTATAGCCAGTGAGCGCACTCAGAACTTGTACGTAATCAACCGCCTTTTTTTGATTTTCAGTTTTTATTTGGTTTACAGTAAATCGAATAGTGATTGCTTCAATGAACAGCCTTCATTTTTACGTTTCTACAGCATTGTAGGAATAGAACAAATTTAAAAAATTCATGCAAATAGCCCATTATTGCCTAGAGGCAGTTGACATAGTACATTATGTTGAGTCACCATCGAGCAATTTGAAACCATTTTTCATTATTTTTCAGCGATTTTTGACCCACAACAATTCAAATTTGATCCAACTTTTACAAACAAAACATTTCTGACTATTGAAATGGTATCTTTCTGCCTCGAGTCATTGTCCAGTAATGGTTTTGATGAATTTCTAGAGATACAAAATTACAAAATATCCTCGAATACTTGTGTATTTGAAGGACTAGTTGGCTGGGCTAACAATACTAATGTATAACACAGAATAATACAACAGGAATGGTGAACACTATTCACCGTTGAATCATGAAGTATCTATAAAGAAAAAGTAAATACATTGCTTAACTGAATATTTTGAATAAACAATAATAAAAAATATAATTCAATAAAATTTGATGATTGGAACCACAATATATTGGAACAGCAATGATACCAATGATATGCGGTGAGGGGCAATATTTTCTGTTTACCTAAAAAAAAAAAAAAGAATGGGGATTATTTTTATTGCATGATTATTTTTCACTTTTCTAAAAGATCGCAGGGAGAGCTTTCCAAAAGGGGGGCAACGGTCAGAAACGTTTCAACTGGTCTAAATCCCTTTGCTATGCCAAGACTTTCTTGCCTTCTTTGCATGACGCATTTCTCAGATGGATTTTCGAGCTGAAAATCAGCACACGGGGTTTCCAAGGATGCTGAATCCTATTTTGAGCTCAAAATTGCGAAATTCACCCACGCAAGTTCCCCGCCCCGTTCAATGACGCTCAATATGTTGTATAGATGACAATCATGTATCTATCAGTAGGTGCTGCATGTTCATAGCCCAATAAAATACAGTATCCATACAAGTTGCATAGGTTATTTACGTAGGTAATATTACTGCAATTAGCTTAGAGGCTACCTAATAGATTCACGAGCTCAATAATACATGTGCATGCTATGAATGTCCTGAAGGGTTTAGACTAAAAACGTGCAGTTAGATGGCAAACAAATATCATAGAAAATCTTTAATGTGATTCCAAATTATTAAAAACTGGTTAACAGGTAACTAATTATACACATGTGGAAAAATGAATTGGCTATGGGTCCTTCCAAGAATACTAAGTGGCGTTAATAGTAACACTGGGGAGTTTTCCTGCTGATTTTGAATCGTAAAAACTAGTGGGTTCATAACCCAACCAGTCAGCGGTGCTGGTCCAGTAGCGGTATACCCAGGAAAAATATTATCCAACGTTCATTTTTGTATTTTTACTGACATGAGCGGACTGGAGGGTGCCATAAACAACTTGACACATTCTGTTGTAAAATTCAAGAAAACAAATAATACTGATGGCATAACCATCACAACTATGATGGTTATGATGGTCAAGTTGTTATGGCACAACCATAACAATTTGACACATTCTGTTGTACAATTCAAGAAAACAAATAAGATTGATGGCCTAACCTCAAGTCACATAGTTTATTGTGGAACAGACTGACAGACCTCGAGACGGCTCCTCGTACCGCGCTTACTCGAAATAGAATATTTGAAGCACTTGAAACGGCTTCAGAACGGAATTTTGAATTTATGACTTCGAAACCATCAAAAACCACAATGAGCCAATTTTCAGCTGAGTCAAAAACAAAGAAGTGGAAATGGGAGTGAGATCTCGGAGGCATAAAAAACTATATGGCAAAAATGCTTGAGTTGACTACCATTTAACTGACCCGAGCCACTGTAACGAGGCATTTGAAATACTGGTGAGTAAATAAGTAGTTGTTTCAAGGTTGTTGGTAAATAATAGATAAGTACCTACAACCAAATCTCTCTATATTTAAAGTCACAGGATACCATGAGAAACTGTATTGTAAATGTTATGTGGTGCCTCATATGGCAGAAGTACGTTGAATAGCCTAAACGCAACATCCTGCCAGCTAAAAGCTACTAAATAGTGTTGAGTGGTATTTACATGAGATACTTATGGGTAAAGGGAATTAGGTGGAGGCTGAAATGAAAGGGTCAAGA
Organism: Leptopterna dolabrata; assembly: GCA_954871275.1. Classification (NCBI taxonomy): domain Eukaryota; kingdom Metazoa; phylum Arthropoda; class Insecta; order Hemiptera; family Miridae; genus Leptopterna; species Leptopterna dolabrata. The sequence goes on along the minus strand of OX940979.1, from coordinate 41,406,892 downwards.
TGACTAAAAAAATTCAAAGTTGGTCCTGAATCCTGAATAGCAAGCTTGAAAACTTTAAACAACTGGGCATAACAGGTTAAGTAACAACGAAAGTGGTAAATATTCTGCCATGAAATGGAGGAGTTGAATTAATAGGTAGCCGACCTGCCTAAAAGAAAGTTACGATTTAGAGTCATCAGAAGTAGAGTTGAAGTAAGAAAAACTGAAGGAATTCGAGAAATGCGCACTGGATCCTTTGAAGCTGGGAGGTAGCGGTCAGCTACGTTCAGGGCTTTGAATATAAATAAGATGAAGGGATGTTGCCTATTCTTCCAAACAAAGGAAAACAGCTACAAGTGTTGAAACTATGGCCTCATGGCGTGAAGTCTTCAGTCAAAGTGGCTGAAACCATAAATATAGGTTCGTTTGGACAGACAGTCCTGGACTGTTCCGAACCATTCTATTTAAGCCACGCCCCTTTTTGTGCGTTCGGACAGCAGCTGAACTGATAATGGCTCAAGAGTGACGACTGTTCGGGACTCGTTCTAGCAGTCCTGTATTTTTTCGAGGGCTGTTGATCCGGCACATGCTCACTCGATGCTTCTACCTTCAGCATATGTGGAAGGTTACAATGTTCAACCTTCCAGAATATGGATTCAGTCGAAGTGGCTGAAGCTATAAATAGAGGTTTGTTCAGAGAGACAGTCCTGGACTGTTCGGACTGTACTATTCAAGCCACGCCCCTTTTTGTGTGTTTGGACAGCACCTGAACTGATCCAGGATGAGAGTTGGAAAACAGTCCAGGACCGTTCGGGACTCGTTCTAGCAATCATGTTTTTTTTTCTAGGGCTGTTGATCCCGCACACGCACACTCGATGCTTCTACCTACAGCATATGTGGAAGGTTACAAAACAGTTCTCAAGTTCACTTTATTCTTCAGTACAACGACCATCCATAGGTAAACCTTCTACCATAACTACAACACTTCTGTCCGACATCCCTGGCTTGTGAAGGTTGTAAAATTTGTTCAGACCAACAGTCCTGGACAGTTCTATACAAGCCACGCCCCTTTTGCGTTTTGATAGCACCTGAACTGGTCCAGGATTGAGTTGGCTGTTCAGACAGACAATCCAGGACCGTTCAGGACTAGTTCTAACAGTCCTCGATTTTTTCGAGGAATGTTGAAACTGCACACACGCACTGGTGCTTCTACCTTCAACTTATATGGAAGGTTAGCGATGCTTTAGGTTATCCGTTTAGAATCATCAACGTCATTCGGACAGACACAGCTATGGATTCAATCCTGGACAGTTCTATTCCCTCTTTTTCAGAGCGCAGTTTCATCCTGTAATGGTCCAGGACTGTCTCTCCGAACAAACCTTTGGTATCGACGCTGCCCAAATAAATCCGTAGATTCAGGGTGAAACTGTGTTGTCAAGAAAAAATCCCATAGATCTACAGATAAATCCTCAGATCTATTGATAAAACTTATCAATTCAGCAGGTTCCTTGCAGCTGGCACTTCAGTCAGCAAAAAGCGTGTGTGGTGGCACGTGTCGTTTGATGCTTGAACAGTACCTAGGCAATAACCCCCGATCTAATTCATACTATGAGATTCCAGGTATTTCAAACTACAATATTCAGGGCGTTTCTTCTTCTGGTATGGCAGCTTTCAAAAGGCCGCCAATACAACTTTTTGAACCGAAAGCTGGAACAACCTATATAGCAAACTATTAAGAAATAGTGAAGTCGGCCAGCTTGGAAACCTCCATAGAGCAGATTATCATCAATAAGTCAATGTACTTTAAGGGAGGGTTTCACCACCCAAGTTAAAGTGCGAGTAAATTAACTTGAAGTTACAGAAAAATAGGCATGCAAAACGCATTCATTTTTTTCTGTAAGTCCAAGTTAACATAACTCGCACTTGAGGTGGTGGGACAAGGTCCTTCCAACGTGAAAGAGGTGTACATGGTGCAAGTGGAGTACTTAATTAAAATATCTTCACAGATGGAAAGTAGTTACAATATGGGATCTTTATCGCCTTCCGAACGCGAGTATCTACTCAGTAAAAACAGTAATTGAATAAGGTCAATCAAAGGCGCGTCAGATACCGCTATTATTCGGCTTCAGAAAGAATTGCGCATGAAAATCCTTCGATTTACACTCAAGCTGGGTTCACATGGTCGCGTAAACGCTCAAAAACGTAAAGCGTAAAGCCTCCTGATTGGCTACCGCCTAGTTGATGGGGGGGGGGGGGGGGGGGGGGGGGGGAAGCGTCAACGCCGAGTTCACTTTTGGAGGTGACTGTAGCGTATTGGAAATGTAGATATTTTGAGCGTTTACGCGCCGTAAAGCTGTGCGCAGTAGACCCCCCGCGCAGGGCCCATCCAAAATGGCGGATCCGTCACAGCTGATCTCCCACATCTTCCGGTTTACGAAAGACTCGAAAGACAAAACAACGCGGGAAAACAACAGCTGGACAGTTCTCCCGAGGCGCATTGCGCATTGGCGTTACGCCTCCATGTGAACCAACACTCGCGTTTTCAGCTTTTACGCGCCTCCCACCCTCGCCGCCTACGTCGATTACGCTTTTGAGCGTTTACGCCACCATGTGAACCCAGCTTAAGTATAATATGCACTGTCACATACAATAAGGTTTCGGTAATTACTTAGTATACACTGTACACTCCACGATGAATTATTTATACGGAGAAGGGACAGGTGAGGAAGTGATACAAAAACACGTCTAGAGATAGGAAGATGTACAAGAAACGTGGGAAAAAAGCTGGAACTCATAATATCTGGGATGGACAACCAAGTGGTTTTATAAAGTTACAGCATAGCTTGTGAACAGCTTCAAGTGAGGATAATTCAAGTATCAAATAAACTATCAATCCTACACAAAATTCTAAATAAAAAATTTGAAATTAAAAAAAAAAAAAAAACCTCAATAAAATCTGCTTCTAAGCATCAATGACACTACAGAAAAATTATTAAACAAAAGTGGAATGTTTTTATCATGTGACTAAAGCAGTCAAAAATGCAATATTCTTCAGGCAATAGTGATGTAAAGAAGGTAAAAAAAGAAAACTAGAGTAGAAAATAGTGTTAGTGGAAAAAAGTAAACGATAACATACGGGTGGGCCACCACAAAAGATGGTCTTGCACCACATTGGACTGTTGTGGTAGCAAACACAGCGGGAGCACACATTTGGCCCCGGTACATAGAGCAGCCCGTGTTGTATTAGGTTACCTTGGAAGTCTGTGCAATTTTCGCCTTCACCATCTAGGGGTCAGGGGAATAATAATGGTCTTACACTTCAAAAAAAAAAATCTTTTTTCCACTGTTAGGTTGGTATTTACTTGCAATAACTTTTAAAAATGTACTATGCAACAGCAGGAAATAATTTCAGTGATAACCAATAGAATCATAAAATGAGTCATTAATGTTAACTACCTACGCCTACTTTAAAAAAAATTCAAATCAATCACAGTCAATGGAAATAAATTTTAGCGAACCAATTTTAAAAAATGTAACTATTTGGAGTAAGAGCCTGAATATTTCTACTCC
>OX940979.1:41232317-41403143 GCA_954871275.1 Leptopterna dolabrata | reverse complement strand
AAGATGGGGAGGAAATTAATGTCAATGGCCTCATACGACATGAAACTGTCACACATTCCACTTCCACACTGGCATGCAGGGAATTTGAATGTTTTAAAAATACGCAACCTAAAGCTAGGCTCACGTGGGGAGGAAAACAAGTACGAAAATCCGGAACAGCAACGAGTTTGCTGGCATTTTTGCCATAAATGGACGTTCACATAGCATTACGCAGCTGGAATCCATGAACAGGATCATAAACAATCAAATGCCGAATTCCAATATGGCGCGAACAACCAAACGGGAAAGGTGTGCACAGTAACCTCTGCACAGATCTGGCAAGGCTTCGACAGTGGAAAATATCTGGTGACTGATATAGTATCCATGTGTTGCTTTCCTTTAATCCATTTTGCGTTGGCCAATAGCATTGCAGAACGATTTGCTGTACCGAACTGCCGCCCCATGTGAACCTAGCTTAGCAGTGAGTTGTAATGTTGATGCCTGCAACTACGTGTCTGTAAGCACGAGACGGCATCAGCATGTGAATGAGAGGTACCTACATGGTGAGTGGGTGATGTTAATGGTTCATGGAAGCGTTTTACAAACCAAAAAACGGAAGATGAAAATGCAAATGGTTGTGACGTTACAAGAACAACAAAAAAACGCTAGAACCAAAATTCCTAGCTAGTGACGGAACAGTTCCAAATTGTCCAAAATTCGGATGTTGCCACAATGAATAAAGTTACTTGTGCGAGGAGCTCTGCCAGAAAGTAGGTACAAACACAATTTTGGTTTATTTACATACAACGTAATTTTAGAGTGAAGCCTCGTTACTCATCAATAGGAGCACTATGAATATTCTAGTAAAAGGTGGCAACCCCCGGAGCGCGCCAACTCTTCGACCTGAGCGTAACTGCTCTAGCAGAAATTAATTCGTAATAATAAATTAATATTAAAGGTTTTTCGTTTCAAACCATTTACCTAAACAAGTGATGCCTAATCATTCTAGTGCCATGTTAGCCCTAGCCCAATTATTCAACTTATTTTTGCTAATGTAACTAGGTATACAGGTAGTGTTCTACTTTTAATTTTAGGTTAGCCTGAACTACAAGTACCTTGCGTTTTGCAACAGTGAAGGTAGTGTGGTCAACTACTGCAAACCACCTGCTAAGTAGGAGCTTAATGTTTTTTAAATCCCTACACTAATGAACCTTCCAACAGAATACCTAGTACAGTAATTTATTTACAACCTTCGTCACCTGATAGTTTTCGAATACATGAAGAAGGTAGAAAAGGTATAATATATTATATTATGGCCTAATAGTAAGCGCCCCTCCAGTAATGCGGTAGGACATGTACGCAGAGCGCGCCGCACTGTTCAAGGTTAACCAACCTACTAAAATGTATGCATTCAAAACTTATGACCCAAATAGATAGTACTCAATTAACTTACTGGCCGGTAAGGCGAGGAGAAAGATGAAAATCAGAAACAAAAGCAGCTGCCCAGCCGTCTTCATGTTAGCTGTCGAATCGGTCGAAGGAGTCTCGTAATGACATTTATGATCGGTCTAAGCTCGATGAAAGTAACACCATCGCCAGATGTCCACGACAGTTTATATTGTTATCACAACTGTGAGGATGGAAAACATTAAATTTTCACGTGCGGACAACGACAGTAAATTACAACACAGGAAAATGCAGTACTTAATTACGTCAACAGAGAACAGAGGTTCGTGTTCGTGAAGGGATTATCAATATCAATAATGAAACGTATGAATGGATGGGAGAAAGATCTCGCTGCAGTCACCACTTGTGTCGCAGTGGCCAAGGGCAAGGACGTTCTGTTGCGCGATAATTTGGCCAAAACACAGCAAAAAACCGTATCCTTGTCTAAAAAAAAAAAAATTACTGATTCGGTATTTTTGTAGATCCAAAAGATGATATATTTTATACTGCTAGTTTTTGTGAATTTTTGAAGCCTATTTTTTTACGTGCTCGCGGTTTCCTCACACTTTTCACTTCCTGGCATATCTACCCTATGGTATTCGTTGTCAACCTTATCTTCCTCTGTCCGCTGCTATCAGTTTTCACAAGTTTCGGCAGTTTCCGTTTTACGTTCGGTGTCTGTCTCTTTGCTTTCTTCGTTAATTTTATTCCGGTACTTAGGTAAGTGTGTTGCTTCGTTTTGAACTATTATTAGTGGACAATAAATATGGGCAGTAAAATTGTTATGGCAACTGGCCCACTGGTTGGGTAGTTACCTCGTCCTGTAGATTATCGTCCTTGGGTTCATTAAAATACAATAAGTTACCTGTTTACCAAGTTTGTTGGTTTACCGCAAGTTTTTTCTTTTCAAGTACCTAGATAAATATTTCAGACAGTGTCACGGACCAGTTCAGATCCCCAGCTGTAATCACATTCCCTCGTTTCACTGTCCTACGGACGACAAGGTAACGCTGATGCGCATAAATGATAGCTATTTAGTGCTAGTGTCCTTGGCCCTCTGGACTTGAGAATAGGCAGGTACATCCTAGTTCAAGTCTTGTTATCATTAGCTACTTAGCTTCAAAAAAACGTGTTGTAGTGATTGGGAGTCTGATAGACGAGTCGATCGCTTGATTGAGAATGGTTGGTTTATTGGTGGCACCCTGGCTCTTTTATAGTCCCCTTGACAAGGTCAGAGGGGGGTCGGGGGGTCCCCACTCTGAGTAACAGCATGTTCAGACACAATTTGAGTTGTGGAGGAGCAGCCGATCACAACACTGCTCCCCCCAGAATTTAAGTAATTTTCAATTTTAATTAAATTTTGTTGATGTCGCTGTGGCTGTGGCCGGGCGTGGGAGGTGCGTGTGTTGGGTCCGTGTGGGCTGTCCGGGTGGCTGCTGTGGTCATTGTCGTGGGGTGGCGGTGGTTCGAGGCCGATTAGTGGCGTGGGTGCCGGTGCGGGCGCGAGGTATCCCGCCGGTGTCGTATGTGGCTCGTGCGGTAGCTCGGGCGCTGTTGTCGGGGGCGTTGCGGCGTCTTGATGGATCGTGAGTGGCGTACGGTAGATCGTTCGTGGTAGCGTTTTGTGCTGTTGAAATCTGCGTGTCGGCAGTCCACGTGAGCGTGCGGTCGTGATTCGATTGTGCTTGCGGCGAGTTGAAGACGTAGAATCGTAGCGGCTCGTGGAGTGGTTCGATGCTGCAAATTAGTGAGGCCACGGAACGTGCGTTGGTTGAGATCAATTTGCGCGGTGAGTCGGTAGTCCACGTGAGCGTGCGGTCGTGATTCGATTGTGCTTGCGGCGAGTTGAAGACGTAGAATCGTAGCGGCTCGTGGTGTGGCTCTATGCTGCAGTGATCTGGACCATGCAGGTTCGGAAGGTTTAATGACCCCCGCCGCTAGTAATTCGCCGAAATCCGGGGGTTTTCGGCGAAGTTTCGCATGGCACGGGGGTCCCTTCGTGACGATCTCGTGTGCGTGGTTCGGTGCGTCGCGTGTATTGTTGGAAGGTTCGTAGCCGTCGAAAAGGGCTGGAAACCGGGGCTCATTCGCTGTCGTTCTCGTCGGTGATCGCCGGTGTCGTCTACTGTGAATCACTGTTGTTTCTTCGGCGACGGTAGCCGCTTGAAGAGTTGGTGCGAATGGGAGAAGGCGATCAGCGTGTTTGGCGAGCCGGGTGATGTCTTGTTCTTCGTGTGCCGCAATGTGAAGTCGAAAATTCTCGTGGAGGGCTCGAAGAAAGACATGTCGGACGAGTGGTGCGGGTGTGTCGGCCGGAAGTGCTCGGGTGAGTCGGCGAGCGAGACACCGTACTGAGATTGAGATCAGTAGATCAATTCGAATAAAATACCGTATGCCGATACAGTAAAATACTTGGGTATGGCCCTTGACTCCGAGCTAAATTGAAAAAAAATCACATCGAAAAGGAGGAGTTGAAAATAATTCAGTTGGTTGATGGGAAAGAATTCCCATCTTTCACATCACAAGAAAATGCTTATAACATAAGCAAGAAAATGCTTATAAGCATTTTCTTGTGAAAATACGCCAGATACGGCGAAGAGTCTGCTTATTAGAGAGTTCCTAGGAGATACCGTAGCTCAGATGCGTCATCCGTGTCTCAGAAAAGTGTACTGCGCATGCTCCAAATGGTTGACGTATCATACGGTTAAAGCTGGGTTCACATGGTCGCGTAAACGCTCAAAAGCGTAAGGCGTAAAGCCTCCTGATTGGCTACCGCCTAGTTGATGGGGGGGGGGGGGGGGGGAAGCGTCAACGCCGAGTTCACTTTTGGAGGAGTTCACCTGGAATACCATCGCGGAGTCAAAATGACTGGTACGGCTTAGCAATGTTTATTCTACTTGTACTTGTGGGTGACAAGAAAATAACCAATATTAATTTATAATAATGTTATGTACACACTTACCAGTCTCGAAAAATGATGAGATGAAATTTAGTAGAAATGGTAGAATTAGTAGAAATAGTAGAATTGAGATGAAATGGGTAGAACAAAACAACGCGGGAAAACTCGAAAGACAAAACAACGCGGGAAAACAACAGCTGGACAGTTCTCCCGAGGCGCGTTGCGCACGTTAGCGTTACGCCTCCATGTGAACCAACACTCCCGTTTTCAGCTTTTACGCGCCTCCCACCCTCGCCGCCTACGTCGATTACGCTTTTGAGCGTTTACGCGACCATGTGAACCCAGCTTAACGTATTTGGCCGCATACATCCGTCACCGCCTCTCGATCCCGTGAAACGTAACGACTAGACCGTGTGTAAAACTAACCTGAGATGTTGAAAACCGTACGTACCTACTACATGCTGTGGTGAAAACGTGATTGCGATGAATTTTCCTATTACACCAACGTTTTCAAAACCCAAATACCTACCTCCGTTTCTGCTCAGGAGAATCATGAGGAAAGAGAAGTTGTTGTGGAAACATACATCATTGGAGAAGGTCATGAACATGATATGACCCACAACCCATACGATCGGATTTTTGTTGGAAAGTGAGGGTGAAGAATTGATTAAACTTTCTTGGTTTAACCAAATTTAGCAACAGCAAAAAATTCGGTAACTTTCTTCACGAACTTTTCTGGTAATCCTAATTCAAGTTATGCCCAGTTTTCGTGTTTTGTACTGGTATGCTGTAATACATTTCTTTGCCTACTGTTTTCTTAACCTTTAGTACTGTACATTGTTTTCTTAACCTAAAAAATGAAATGGTTTCAAATGCTTAAGCTTTTTTAGTTTATACCTACTTTTCCCTCGTAGTAAAACCTAGTTTCACAAATTTATAGCTGGTTTTGCAGTCGCACACACATTCGTACCAGTTGAAAAAGATGCCAAATACCTACTGGAGAAGCTAACCAACTTCATACAACCTTTTTTTCCCAATAACTAATTCGACATTCTTCAAAGTTAAAATGCTGCCTGACTTCAGATTTAACAGAGCTGGTGTGTAGTGGTTTCTTTTACGTCTGTGTGTAGCTCTTGTCTTTTGAGATGGGAGGGGGTAGAATTCGCGGTACTTCAACAATCACTAAGGAATTGACGTCACTTTAAGATACCGACTCTCATGCTCAGTTGTCTCTCGTTACCCATGGCAAGGGGTTAGTATCCATGTTGTTTGTACTAACAGCGGATGCGGTATTGATATGACTATATCTCCTAGGAACTCTCTATTATGTATAAGCAGATTGTTCGCCGTATTTGGACCTATGGTATACAGCAGCTCAGGGGCTGTGCCATGAAAACATAAAAAATCTAAACCTACCAGAACAAAATACTGAGTTCAGTCGGCGTCCCATGGTACCAAGTTCATTGAGATTTAAGGGTAGAGAGACTGTCAATGAAACTGTTGTTGAATACGAAGCATGAACAACACCTCCACAAGCTTGAGTACCTGGAGTTGCTCAACGGAGGACAGGGGAGGAGAAAGAACAACGGAGTTGCTGAAAAATTGGCTATTTCCACTAATTCACGAAAAAACGCAAAAAATACACTGTTTTAGGTACTGGTTTTAGTGATCAAACCATCGTCGGCAACAAACATTAACTGTTAGATTCTCCTTTCTTACATAGGTACCTCGTTCATTTAGGCTAGCTTATGGTTCGTCACGCCTACTACAAGCTGGCTGCACTGGTCCTAAAGTACCTACCTAACACAGCTTTTGTTATTCTGTCTTTAAAATAATGCAAACAAACCAATCATCATATTGCATTTCAGTTACAAACATGGTGTGCGTTCCATGTTACCTCATGCCGCTCCTCCTCATCCTGTGGAAGTTTCTCCAACCATTCATAGCCGTTTTGTGGACCCCTAAAAAACCGGTGGAGGCGAAGAAGTCCACAGATGACCTGCTGAAAGATGGCAGTCCTCCTGAAAACGCAGATGAGCCGAGCAACGCTTCTTGTCCAGTCACAGCTGGAGCTACCAAGAAGAATGATTAACAGTTCATTACCTCCTCTATCTGTCAGAATTCGTTGATACGTTTCCACTATTATTCTACCATTCCTTTCACTCGAAGTAAGCCGAAATCCTCGTGTTAATGAATTTATTACCAATATTAATTACCTATGATAAATATATCAATCGTTATCGTATTGTGTTTGTTGTCATATTCATGCTTGAATATTTTATTTAGATTTAGTGTGCACTATTTGCACTGTTTTGTGATAATGATTTTCTATTAAATTACAAGCTATTGACACTCCTGGATAATAATTAGCATCCCCATTCCATCAACCGAAAAATTACGACAGTTTCACTGAGTACTTAGTTTTTGGTTTCCAAATCAGGTAGGATGTTACCTCATGAGTACCTAAGGACCTACCCACCTATTAGATTATTCCAAGGATGTGTACTATGTACAATGCCCATAAATGTCCATACTTCTCATTATGGACCCTTATATCATAATATATGATTTTTAAAAGCTACCTAGGTACTTCATTGATATTTTAGGCATAATTCAGCCATAAAGATCTCAGATTCATAATTGTAATTCAGTGGGTAGTAGCTTCTCAGAAAATTCAGCCTCTGGTGTACACTCCTTTGTTGATCTGCAGTACACCATGTGAGCTTCATCAGAAGAGTAATGAAGTTCTGCCGTTTCTGGTTTCAAACCCTTCATATCCATGAGCCAGGAGGGTTTAAGGATTTGCTTGTCCAACGTTTCCGATATGGTCTTGTGGTTTGGGCAGCAGGATATGTTATAGTATCCAGTGTCAGGTTTCGTGTCAATCAAAGGAAATTCTCCAAGTAGGAGGGATTTCTCACTTGATGGACACAGCTGTATAGGAGAGACGCTGCTCACAACTTGAACTTTCGCATGAACTGTACGAAAGAATAAACTAGACGTGAAGATGATCTGCACGACTTGACAACCAGGTTTAATAAACCTCATAAGGCAAATGATCCAAGCTGTTGTGAAAGGGGGGACATCTTGTGTCGAATTGGATTTAACGCTCTCCTCCTTGGAGGAGCACTGTATATGGAATTTAGCTGAATGAATGGTTATGGGCAGGGAGTTCTGAAGCAAAACCGTCATCACGCCCTGCTGTCTAGTGTACAATTTCCTGTCGATAGCCATCTTCAGTTTGGGCATAATTGTGGTCACTACTTTATGGGTTTTGACATCTGTTGCTAGTTCATGTACGTAAGCCGAACAGCGTACCATAAATTCTTCACTCGCCAAAGGAAACTTGATGTATTCATGATATCCCACGGTCATGGATAATTCTTTATCAATTAACCCTTGGCAAACTTCTATGTATTCCAGCCTAGCTTTTATCAGTGTTTCGAGTGGATCTTTGGGAGATGTCCTCAAGAATGTCAACATCATTGTAATGGTAAACCGGGTCATTGGAGGCATTTCATTGATTTTCACTACAATTTTTATGGTATCCCCAACGAGCACATATTGAGGAACTCTCATCTCTAGTTCCAGTGGTGCCAGATGATCTTTTCCGTACTTCTGCAACCCTGTACAAGTTACACCCACTGGTTCTATTGAGAACAACGTTATCGAGTATTTTTGACATTTTTTTGTAGATTCACAACAACTCCGCTTCCTACGGGGGACAACCAAGTATTCCCCCGGCTCTAGACGTGTATGCAAACTTATCTCCCGCTCCGCATACATATCAGTTTGTACAACAGGATCTGCCAATGACAGGAGTTTTTTTGGAATTCTTCCTGATAATCCCTCTGTGTCCTTCAAACCCAGAATTATTAATCCTATCTCATTGCACAACTTCTTTTCTGGAGTATACTCACAATACTGTAGCAAAGATATCATCAAAGTGCACATTCTCTGAGCATCGCAGGTGTCTGATTTGGTTATCATGACTTTCAAGAATGGATTATTGTAATGTTTATCTTCGCTTTGCCTCAAGTCCCCCCAACGACTCACAATAGTTTTTGTTTCCCACATCTTCCTCCATTGGTTTGTTGATAATTCCGGATATCTCATGAGACCAACATACAGTTCATCAAATACTTTGAGAAATGTTTCTAGACTGATTCGCAAAGTCTCGTTCCAGTCAGTAACTAGGTCAGTTGAATTAACTTCATTCGAACTGTCCATTTCTTCCTCTAGATTTGCTTCATCCTCGAGTACCATACCTTTTCCAGGGGCAGTGAATGGATTCTTCAACGTAAGAATCCAGTTGTTTTTCCCGGCTTCTTCATTTGCTTGTGACGTCAAGGACGTGATTATGAACAAAGTGTTCAATTTTTTGTCCAATGGAAAATTTTGATCGTGCAGGCTCACTACCATAGCACCATCGTGCTGAGTGATATGTGACAGCATTTTAATTGTAGCGTTCCCCTTGCATCTTACGGGGAAAAGATGAACTGCGCACCCAAGAATGTCTCTCATAACTTCGGGCAACTTGGCGTACTTGAGCCGCTCATACCCTCCTAAGAATTTGGCGTACGCTTTCTCCATCAAAGTGCACCATAGAGAATCGTTGTCCACGAACGTGGTCAACAGTGGATGTTTCGTGTCTGCGTGTATTGGTAACATGTCGTCTACTATCATTGGGACTACTCTATCGAATCTCCAGAACCGGAAGAGGAACATACCGGCATAGTTTGCCGCGAATGACTGATCTTCTGCTACGACGAAGCGCATCAGTTCTTCCCTAGATCTCATGATGTCAAGAACGATTGCGAATGAGTCTGAACTCATCAGTCCTTTGCGGAACGCGCTTGTCATTGAGTCGTCATCTGCGAATACGGGGCTCGACCTGAATGTTGTCGGGCGCTCCCACATGCATGACTGAAACTCCTCCGATTCATTATCAAATCTATCATCTTCAAATAACTTGGCCTCCTGGTTTAGTTGGTCTCGTAGATGATAAAAGTCCTGTTCCACCTCGCGAGTTCCCACCATTAGCAGTTTTGCGTCGTCAAGTTGAGAACAATGAAAAATGTTGATGGGTAGGTTGCTCGCGTTGTTTAATATCCGAAATAACTAAGAACCGCGTCGTTACCGTAGGTGCTGGAATTCTGGACAAATAATTATATTTATGGTGATATAATGGCCTATCTACTTATCCGCCACCCATCATGCCTCATCATAATCACTGTAGTTGTTTCAATGCGCAGTCGTTGATTTTCCATTCCATTTTGCCAAGAAGTCATCTGGTGTTACGGTTCCTAGCCGTGCAAATCAAAATTCCATGCAGAGAACAAAAACTGCAAATCACAAACTATCGGAATTACCAGATGGACATGTTGCGCACGGTCATATGAATCGCTACACCTCTAGCCATTGCCTGTGCATGGGAGCATTATAAGCTAGGCCTTTGGTTCCCTCATTTCTCACAATGATCTTTGTTTTGTGAGAGTTTCACTTGAGTACTGATGTTTTCTCTTGAATTTTACAGACCTGGATGAGCTCTAAAGTGAAGGCGCCTACATTGTAGACAATTTAATGCTCATTTGAACGTTAGTATTATTTTTGTCAGTGAATATTTGAAAACCAGAATATTAGCGGGTTTTAGAAAAAAAATCATGGTGCGCTTGAAAAAATAAGGTAGTGAAAGAAAATTGCAAGGCAAAATGTTCTATTGCGTTGCAAATTAGTGCTCCCGATCTCTGGTTTACAGTTTGTTATCCGGGTGTATACATAACCTTGTACACGGGTGTATCATGGTGTATCCATACATACACCTCGTGTAAGTATGGAAGGCGAAGAGTATGCAAATTCCGCACGACCGATCAGTCTTGCCGGTAAGGAAAACCTCTAGCGCCGTGTTCAAGGTATAGGTGCTAACTAAAAACAAGGTCCCGTTTCTATTTTCTGTCAAATGAAACCCATTCTGAACGTAATGTTTATTTAGGAACCAAAATGTTCGACGAACTGCCACCCAGCCTTAAAATGTCGTTACAGTAAGGATGCCCAAGATTCTCATAAAGCAGTTTTTATCGACTAATTCCTTACGAGAAATTGGTGAATTCTTACTATGTAAAAGACCTTACTTGTGGTTATTATTATCAATCCCAATAGTGTGAAATCATTCGATGATACAGTAAATTAAGTCAGCACCAGGATGATTAATCCGCTCCTCAACTACCTACCTACCAACCTATACTTGAAAAACGCTGCAAATCCCTGCACAACGGTTTATTATTTTGTATAGAATACCCTTCTGTTACAGATCACAGCTCTATGTATAGATAACCCTTCTATATAATATGATATGTACTATTCTATTATATTATGTAGATCGCAGACCCTCCGTAGGTTAGTACCTAACCCCGTACTCGTTACTAGGTACCTACCTAAATCACGAGTTAAATGTTGCTAAAATAATTCTGCCGATGACAAAAAGTACCTAACAAAAAGAAACGCACATAATGAAGTTCTGAAAAGAAATTGTTGATGAGGAGTGAAAAAAGTTGCAAAAGTACCTACCAACAAACTCCAGCCCCTTCTACGTAGATGGTATAATGAACCGTTGTGTAATAATTTACCGTTGAGTAATGATTTACCGTAGTAATAATTTACCCATCAATAATACTTCAACGTTTGTTCAAGTTTCACTACCTACCAACAAACTCCAAAAGAGCCATCATTTTTCAAGCGAAATAATATCACAGAACAACCAACTCGACTTCATACTCCGCCAATATAATCAGGTGATCCCTACCAATGATTGGCCGTATTCACAAATTCCTATTGTGGGCGCGTCTCTCGTTACGAGATTTGGTTTGAATTGTATACAATTTCATTCACACTGGAGTCGAAAATGCCTGTCGGTGCAAACTTCGGGGCCTTACTGTGAACGAACGGCTGGACGTACGATGCTCCGGATGGTCTTAAAAAACTCGCAAGTTCAAGAACTATTTAAAACCGTAAAAATATTTACGTAAAAAAATAGTATAGGCGTTTTGAAAATGTCAACCCCTATTTTGAACCCCTTAGAGATGACTCACAGTAACGTCGAGCTTCGAGGACCAACTAGACGCCGAACGGAACCTATAACCCGAATTTCATCAATTTTTTTTCATGGTAACTAAGAAAAGTGGCCCGTACGGCGTACGGCGGACAGACAGAAATATTTTTATTGCAGTTTTGGATTCTACATACCTTGAAACGTAAACCATCAAATTTTGAGGGGGGGTAAGAATTTTTTTTTTCATGCTCGATTCCAATGGTTCATTATTGAAAATAATAAACCAAAATAGAACTAGGTGCCGATTACGTAAAATAGAAGTGACTGTCTAAAATAACGTCTTTATTTATAATAGTAGAGAATTAGTAGTAGTTTATTTTTATAATGGTAGAGGTAGGATTTCGTGTTTGCGCCTGGGCAGGTCGACTGTTGCCAGACTCGTGATCACAGTTTAGGAGGTAGATGAATCTAACTAAACAGCTGAGAAGCAATCCAGGTCAGGCTGACCGCAGGGAGCACGGAAATTACCGGGGGCCTCCGGTCACCTGGATGTAAAAAAAATAAAATAGAAAAATGAAAAAAAAGCTTAACGGATGTACCTACTAAATAAGGAATGGCTGGGGTTCTTCAGCGTTAACCCTTCCTCTCCCCTTCATTTGGGGCCTCCTGTGTCTTGTGGGCGGTGTTCACGACTTTCCAGTGAAATGCGGTAACTTTCAGAAACGTTGAAACATTCCCAAAAGTCATATGTTGGTGAGCTGATGTTGGTCTTATTCATCGCAGAATTGGGTAATATAGGTACAACTTTTATACAAAACCAGCTTTGGGCGGTTCCAGTGATAAGCAAGTGAATTTTCTAGATTTTTTTTCCCTATGATTCCGCAGCTAATTAGCAATTTTAGGTCGAGGAATAATAATATTATATAGAGTAAGTATATTCGGGATCCGTGCAAAATTTCTAATGAGAATCGATCGTCAAATAATTTTGAAAGAAAAATCACATTTCGCCTCACTGTCTGATCCCCAGGATGCAAGGCACGTAACTCAAATTCAGAACATTATACTAATAATCACAATAAATTAGATCACCTGTACTGTTTGGTGATTTTTCATGTTGCGGAAATTCTTAAATTCAAATAGTGAAGTCAGTGTTGAGGCTTGATGAACTTTAGGTGGGTACCTACCTACGACATTTTAAAAAGCTGCATTATATTGAAATATCTGTATATTTTCCTCTAGAAGATAAAATAACTCTCTGGGTAAATTATTTCGTTGGTTATATACGTACCCATATATATTATCTGCGGGCTGTTAGATGCGGGATTTATACTATATGGATGGGGGGGGGGGGGGGGGCACTACATGGGTTTCTAGCCCGACACTAGAAACAATATTAGTAGTTTTCATTACTTGTGTTTATAGTTATCAAGCCCGATCAGCATTAGGTCACAGTTACTCAGGACAGACAATAGGTACTATTATTCTGTGTGGAGTGACCCGTGTCTACGAGCTTGTCCAACAATAAAAGCACTAAGTAGGTGTCCATCTTAAATGGGAGGCGGTAGCACCTGTCCTGATAGGTTTTCCTGTTTCTTAGCGCCCTTCTTCGCTTGTTTATTGGCCTCCTTTTTCTTTTCTCTCTCCCGCTTCTTCTTGGCCGCTTTCATATCTTCAACCGCTCGATCATCTCTGATGAGCTCTTCCGCTTCTGCCACCCGCTCGGCCAACCATCCAGCGACCGTGTCAGTCCCGAAAACCATCATTTTGTGAGCCAGCGTTTTAGGGTATTGTAACGTGAATTTCTCTCCCGTGATGTCGCAGAGGTTTTTTAGCAGGAATTCCGATATTTTCCTTTGGTTTTTGGTCCTTCTGGCGGACAGCGAAGCGACCAAGTAGTCGGCTAATTTGGCAGAAACTATCTTGTTGAATTGGCTACTGTAATAGTGACGGATGCCCACGCATTTCCTTCCACGGTGGACGACAAACCCTTTGACCTTTTTTCCTTCGGGCTCTTGCAAGATGGTTTTGGCTTTTTGCTCTCTGATGAACTGCTCAGCTTCTCTGAAAACGATTGAAAAGGCGTTTTTACGTTCACGAAGATGGAGATAATATTTGTTTAACTGCATACAGGTCCAAAAAAGTTCATTAAACATAAACAACTTTCACTCCTTATGTGTAGATTTTTTAACATTCAAAAAATGTTACGTCCTTGCAACTTGCTTTTGGGCTAAAGGCCACTGGCCCGAAGCGCCGAACACGAATTGTCGCCTGTTTAGTCATAAGTTAGTATTTCATGCCCACTAATAAGTAAAAGCGGGACAGTTGCTAAGGCTTACTCCGGTGTCATATTAAATTCATTCTGAAGCATTTCCTTCAAGCGGGCGATCATTTCCGGAGTCAGAAGGGACCAGACTTCGGCCAGAAAACTGTGAACGTACCTGCGAAAAAATGACATGATATGGTATCCTATATTATTTATTAAGCCTGATGTGACCGAGGAGATCAGTACTAACTTCAGGTAAATAGATACAAAGGTGATGGGTGCTACTATTTTGGTGAATCAAACGTCGACTAATAATGATTTAAGCTTTAATTAAGGTAACAGGTCAGCCATGTCCATGAATAAACTACACGGCTCTGCTCGGAACATAATTAGACATTTAAATGAGCCCTGTCATGACATCATTGTTTAAATTAGTTTAAATGATTTAAACGAAACATAACATCATTAGAACCATAACATTAATAGAGTCATATCAATAACTCAGTAATGTTAGAGTCAGTAATTCAGTAATGTTAGAGTCATAACCTTATTTAAATGAGTTTGGGTAATGATTAAGTGAGTTATTTAAATGAGTTATAACATCATAAGAGTAATAATATTATAGAGTTATATCATTAATACAGTCATAACATTAATTATTTAAATTATTCATAACATCGTTAGAGATTTAAATGAGTTTGGAACATAATTAGAAATTTAAATGAGCCCTGTGGCCCAATTCTGAACTAAAATCTAAATTTAGTCACCTAGGCACCTATTTATTAGGGGACATCCGTTATCGCGCAATGTCCTTCAATCTTCAATGATTATTCGACACTTTTGACGTTGGAGGTTGTATTTGTAGCTTTTCCAAACCGAATTCAGCATTTTCCAAACCAAATTTAACATTGCCTAATGTTGGGAGGGGGGAAAAGTTAGCTAATGTTGAAGACGATTCTCCTTTTATTGTTACTGTTCAGAATAATAATTGAACAAAACAACGCACTAAAAAAAAAAATTGCTTACAAAATAGGCATTTCTTATAGTTTATAAAACTAATTTTTGTACTCTGTACTTTTGTACTCTGACGGTGGTCCTCAGTACGCTTCAGCTAAATTCAAAAACTTTGTAAGAGAGTGGGGAATTGACCATAGAACGTCAAGCCCACATTTTCCTCAGTCCAATGGGATGGTTGAGCGGGCAATCCAAGTTGTCAAAAAAATGTTGTTGAAAGCTGGTGAGAACCATAGAGACCCCTATTTAGCTCTGTTGGAACTCCGTAACACACCAATTGCTGAAAACTTACCATCTCCCAATGAACTGTTATTTGGTAGAAAAGTGAATGGTATATTAGGTACCAAACAAGAATGACTTTTTCAAAGATGAAGCCACTCTCAAAATTTTCCAAAAACTCAAAGAAAGGCAACAAATACAGAAACATTATTTCGATAGACATGCAAAACTTCTAAATGAGTTACATCCTGGACAAAAGATTTTTTTACAAAGATCGAAGCACTAATACGTTGACCCCGGCAAAAATTGTACAAGCAAGTGAAATACCAAGAGATTTATTCAATCGTACTGACATTAATGAACAAAACCGCTTGAAGCTTAAAGGTACCGCTTGAGGTAGGTAATTCAAACTCAGCTTCATTATCGATTATTTTGATGTGATCTATGATTATTTTTATGTGATCTATGATTATTTTGATATGATGGAAATTATTATAGATAATTTTGATATTGTTGTCTCTGACTCATATTTTCTAATTTAGGAATGCTGTGAATTAGAATAATAATATATCCTTCTTTGTATTGCATCTATTGTGTGATGTATGAAAAAGGGAGATGTCATAATCGAGTCTAGGAATCGATGGTGAATGAGATGGAGTGGGGGAGAAAGAATGCAATGGCGAAATATAATTAAGTGAAACTGTACGTCCCCTTAACCTTTATCTATACATTACAATAGGTCTAGTGAAAGTAGTTAAGGTACAATAACGTCTATCATGCAAGAATACAAGAAACCCCCGAAACCTGAGGGCATTGGGAAGACATAGGTACATCAAACGGAAGGTATCGTAGAACACTTGACGGGCCTGAGGTCAGAGCATTGAGAAGGCATGCATACTGAACACAAAGAACGACTGACGAACCAGATTCCTTCCTTTAAGGCCGTGTCCTACGTGGATCTGCCGCGCGCGTCAACGCGTCGGAGCTTTCGGGCGTTCACACAAATCGCGCCGTCATGCCGCGCGGCGAAAAAAAAGGTGTCCTACGTGAAAACGCGAGACGCTTCGTATTTCAGTGGACGCCGACTGTCAAGTATTGTCACCTCTGTTCTTTTATTTTTACTGCTTTATTTTTGATTACGTTCAAGTATCAGGCAGACATTTATGCAATACTAGCCTGACCGCTCGCTTCGCTCGCTATCCGAGATTCGCTGTACGCAGTATCGTGAAACCAACAAACGACGGAAAAATCCCATAGCCTACCGGGTATTTGTGCCCAATTTTATCAAAATCCGTCAAGCCATTCAGGAGTTGACCATGGTCGACCATATTTCCGCTATGGTCAGGGAATTAAAAATGCGCCTACGTTCAACTTGGGAGGCTACCGGATATTGGTGCCAAATTCGGTCGATATCCGTTGAGCAATTCGGGATTCGACCATGGAGAGGCCCATGGATGCGCTATGGTCGACCGCGGGGGTAGTCCGAAGGGTCGATCGTAGATAGAATTTCACGTAGATTACGAATACGCGATAAAAAATAGGGGTTACCATTTCAATTAACGAAGTTGACCATGGTCGACCATAGTTCCGCTATGGTCAGGGAATTAAAAATGCGACGTTGCACAACTTGGGAGCCTACTGGATATTCGTGCCAAATTTGGTCGATATCCGTCGAGCCGTTTGGCCGTGCATAGAAGGACAGACAGACAGACAGACAGAGATTCGTTTTTATAATATAGTAGGGATTTTCTGAGCCAACGTTGTTCTACTACTACTAGTTGATATTGCATAATAATTCTAGGAGACTTAAAAAAAATAAGAGTACCAAATACAGTTTGTTTCTAAAAATCACTTATTGTTATTTTCTAAACATCTCATTAAACGTAGGTACATAGGGGGGGGGGGGGGGGGTACTTGCTTGCCATCCTAGATTGTTGCGACACTTCGTCCCAAGCAGTTTGCACCAAACCACGGTTTTTAGTGTTATTTATTTATTTTTTCATTTATTGGCAATATATCATAAATAGATAATGGAGATAAATATACAAAATAATTAAAAATACTAAAAAAAACGAATTTGGGAGACATTTTAACTAGAGAAATTGCCCACCAAAGAATAAGTTCGGAAGAACTTGTGCTCTTCGGTGTTCCGGTGCTCCAACCGGACCCCGGTGTACCGGTTATTCCAAAGACACGGCTGCTTTTGGACTACATTTCCATCACACAAAATACACAAAAACACTGTCTTCTACACAGTAATTAACAGAACAAACGAGATAAACAAATCAAACGCGGCGTTTGACGCGAGGCGGTGACGGTAAAAATCAAACTAGTTTGAAAATCAAACCGAAGCGTTCAACGCTGTCGCGACAACGCGCCCTCCGAATCACGTGACAATTTCCATGGTTTTCATTGGTCTGCGTCTTCAACGCGCCAACGCCCGAACGCTCCGACGCGCGCGGTGGATCCACGTAGGACACTGGGTAACGCCTTGCCTGTCGATGGGTACGATTACGGAGTAATGTTGAGTTTGGTTTGGAAAATGTTTTTAATTTGGAAAAGCTATACCAGCAAAGTTGATATTGACTGAATTATTTTCAGCAGACCGCCTGATGAATAGGTGGTTTTACATACGCGTGCTGCGGAGTAGTGGTGGTAGGTACAGCAGACCCCGCTGTCGCGGAAGGGCGCCGTATCTTGAAGAATACCACAAATAAATCAGAATTGAAGAAAAAAAGAAATGATGAATGAAAAAAAAACTCTGCTCAGTGTTTAGTGGCATACAGCTTCCTCGTATCGGTAACAATCATGATCGTATAAGTCACTAACACACACAAACCCCTTGCCACCAAGATAACGCAAGAGCGAAATGTTGATAATTGGGTACTTACCTAATCGGTGAACTATTTACTTACGTGGCTCGGCTCGGAACTTATTTTGATATTTTAATGTGGCACCTGTGGTGTGGTAAGCATTTTATACAAATGTAAATTGTAAATTGGGTGCTTCCACACTTACGATCTCTCGGGTCGTTTTGCCATCCGACCGCGGCACATAATCCGCTTCAGGGGACTGAGTGTCATCTCCTCTTCAGCAGCTTCCTCCTCGTTCGTTTCCGCAGGCGCATTCTGCTGTTCGGATCGAGCGCTACATGGAAGAAATTTCGAAAAGATTAGATAACGAAATTCCGGTTTTTCGTAATTCCGATACAGTGAAAATCCCGGTAATTCTTAATAAATAGTCGTGGTGATTCGCAAGAAAACTATGGATTTCGTCCCCCTTGATAATTCGTAATACATTTTCGACTATGAATCTCGATAAATCGTAGATTGTGCTCCCAAACGTCTTATGATTCGTAATTGGGGAGGCTGATTTTAACCTCTAACCTCAACCCACGATGCTTACATTTAATTTTTTAATCAAGGTATTACATCTAGGTAGGTACCTTTTTTATTTTATTTTTTTAAATAGACGCTAGCACATCATTTCTGAATACAAAAAAAGAAGGATTTGAATTGAAGGATTTGAACTCTCGATAAGTCGTAGTTTTGTTTTTTCATCCTAATTCGTAATCCCGACAATTTGTACATCCGGACAAATTCGGAATATTGTTCTGGTAGGTATCTTGACATTACGGGTTATCGGGATTCTGTTGTACCTACTGCTTTTATTGGTGGATATGTATCGAAATAATTTTTATTTCCGGCGTATCTTTATAATATAATTATTGTGTCTTCATATAATATAATAGGTGTGGTAATCTAGGTGGAATCACTTCTAGGATGTCACGTGTATGTGTACACATCATTTCTGAGAGGTCCCCAGGATGGAATATCGTGAGCGGTTGAACCCTCATTTCATCTCACAACGACTCACCCTTTCACCGAGCAAAGTAGTTGAAAATACTGCTTCCTAGCAAGTTCTTCTTTGTCGAGGTCGTGTTTTGATGGCATGTGAGGGCACCGAACCCTTTCGGTGCAATAGCCTTTGTGGCTTTTTATGATGCAGTGGCATTTCTTGGTCTGTAAACATCATAAGTACCTAGTTAGAAATGTGGTTATTAGTGGTATCAATGATTTTGTCGATATATTAAAAAAGCAAGAGATCTAGGGATGACTGAAGGTCCAGGCAACTACCGTACGAGGGGATTGCAAATTCCTTTGATTCGTCTTGTTATAAGTTGAAAATATTGACAAATTTCACAAAGCGCAACAATAGACTATACTTTTGATGCTGTCTTCTCCTTCACCATATTGAATCATGAAGTGAATTATGATGAATTGATGGAATGTGTGTGTGTGGGATGTGATATGAAATGTTGAATGAAATGTGTTTGTGTGTGCCCTCTTCCTATCATCTCCAGGATTGATAATTATTATGTTTCCATGAAGACGATACATAATGTAGGTAGTCAAGATTCTAGCGTAATATAATGTATTGAAGGAAAGAAGTTCATCTGATACGGACCATTGTGAGGGTAAAGGATTAAAAGAATACTGCGAGCCCCAATATCAAATTGTAGTTAGAGGTAGTAGGTACACTACCCTACAGAGAGGAAAAAGGCGAGGAAGGTTAACTCAGGTTTTCGAAGATCTACCTTCGCTATCTAGCTACTAGCTTTCGGAACATTATTGTTTTGCAGACATTGTGGCTTTCAGTCTTCATCTATTATTCAGCTCACAGCTGTGATAATGTATTAATATCACAGCTGTGATAATGATTATTATTTATTTTGTAGCATGATTATGACAGAAATAAGACATAAGACTCAACGTGAAATAAGTTTGTTTCCCTTGAAATTTAAATGTTGAGTCTTATTTCTGTCATAATAACTATTATATTTTATAGGTATATATGTCGTCGGCCCTTGATAAATTTGAATGTCCAATGTTACTACCAAACACTGAATTTAACAAAGAAATGATACCTAAAAACCGATTTGAAAAGTATGTTATTCTACCGCAGGGTCATTTGGGACTCTGCAAAAATGTTGTAAACTCTTTATGTGAAACGCAGACTCTTCACTTTGCGAAAAATAACCTTTAGGAACGGAACTGTTCAAAACAGGGTAAAACTCTGCAATTCTGCACTTTGCATTTCACTCTTACTCTTCAAATCAAGAGCGTTGTTTAGGAACAGAAATTCGTTCGCAAAGCGCAGAGTGTGGATTTGACGAGTGGAGAGTGAAGAGTGGAAGTCTTTAGGAACAGGCCCCTGGGCCAGCAAATCAAGATCGGACCTCGAGGAGCTGGATTGGCTAGCATATAATCGATGTTGGTAATCGAATGTGGGAAATTCGATCTCTCTACGAAAGAGGACATCATCATTGCATCATTCCCCCTCTCTGGGTGTACGTGGACTGCCAGCCTCCTGGAAGAACTATCGCGCGTTTGCTAGATTTTCATATCGCTTGTAATTGAATAGAGAGTCAACCAGGAAGAGGTTTTAATGTCAACTCCCTGTCAGATATAAGTACCTTGGACATCAGAAGTGGGATTCCGAATTTGCGTCAACCATTACAGGCTCCCAAATTGGAGCATTATGTTCCCATCTCAACGTCCCTCTACCGCTTTTGAAAGGGAAGGGGATTTCTCTATGGTGCATGTTCTTGAGGGAGTATTGGGAAACCAAAATCAACAGTTTGCCTTGTTAATGGACCAAATAATGCAACGCTTGCCCTCACATGTACCAAAATTCCAATTAAAATTACCTGAATTTAACCCAGATAATGAAGATTCTGACCCGCGTTCTTGGCTTGCAACAGTTGACATGTGCCTAACAGAAAACCTTAAAACTGGTTCTGAACTAATTTCGATCCTAAGGATGGCTCTCAACGGGTGTGCTTCACGTTGGATGTCCCAGTTAGCATCACTGGCTATCACCTGGACTGAATTTCTTACGTTGTTTTTGATGCAGTATGATGTCACTGAGACTCCAGCCTCCGCTTTGAATTCACTTTGAATTCATTTAACCCCCAAAGAAGGAGAAATATATGGTTCCTCTTGCTTCCAAAATGTACAACACCCTGATGGCTCATTTGAAAGACCGAAGAGTCGATGAATTTGTGACTTCCCTCATTTTAGCACATTTGTCTAAATTTGATCTCGTGTTAAACGTATTGCTTTTACGTCGATGTACGTTCTCGTGAGGTTCTTTTCCGAGAACTTGAAGCACTTTCTTATGGAAAACGCCTCCAGATTCAAAAGCCCATAACGATAATAAACATTTTAAAAAACCATTTCAGTCTCACAGCGATTCGGCTCCAAATTCTTCATACTCTTCAAAACCGAAGTTTAGCATGACCATCGCCGGAACTGCCATAAGCGTCATGCTCCAGGAAAATGCTACAATAGCCGGCCCTTCAACAAGTCCTCAGGGCCGCCCCCGACATTTACTCACAAGGCTCAGAAGCTGGGCCACCCTCTCACCAGAAACAAGGAGACATCAGATGCTATTCCTGTGGTGATCGGAGCCACTTGGCCAACCGCTGCCCTAATAAGGCCAAAGCCAACAACGTCCTCAAGCCTAAGGGAAAGGCCATAGAACCTCTGCTCAAAGAATCCTCAGGTACTTCGAACACAAGGGTAAGAAGTGTCAGTTCCAATTTGATTCAGGTGCTGAGTGCTCCTTAATAAGACAGTGTATAAGTTCCAACGACAGTGGACCCATTTTTGAAATTCCGGTTACACCACATTATGTGGTATTGGCCAAGATGAAGTTGTTAGTCAAACTCAGATAGTTGTGGACTTAATGGTCAACGATATTGAACTAAATGTTTGTTTTCATGTGCCAGATTTTGCCATACCATTCGAAATAATTAGGTATTGGTAGGGATGTTTTGACCATGGGAGTAAAAGCTATGTTAACAGAAAATTCATCCATTTTCGTGCCAATCGATCTCAAGCTTTCTTAATCATTAGAAAGGAAAATCCAAAGGGTTGAATCTGAACATCCTGCTATCAACAATAAATTGTTCTAACAATAGAGTAAGACCATTAGAGCTCAGTACTGGTGTTATCTTGCCTGTCTCATTGAATTTATACGAAATTAAAACAGATTTTTATACTAAGCATAGACTAGCATTGCATAAAATTCTACAAAAATACCAGTAATTATTTACAGCTAATTTGCCATTAACCCACCTTACAACCTGTTGAATTTAAAATTCGACTTATTGATCCCAATTAAATCGTCATCGGTCGACCTTACCATCTTTCTGAACAACAAAAGCAATTTGTGCGTGAACATATTGCTAATTCAGAGTCTGCCAACATAATCAGACCAAGCCATTCCCCATTCACGTCTCCTATTTTCTGGTCCCTAAAAAGAACGGTAAAACCCCAATGGTCGTGGACTACCGTCAACTGAATGATAACTTATGATGAACACCCCCTCTTCCACTCATACAGGATCAGATAAATCGTTTAGCAGGGTTAAAATACTTTTCCTTGATTGATACCTCCAACGGACGTAATCAAATTCCTGTGGATCCAAGTAGCTTTGCGTACACCGACTTTGCGTCACCTGAAGGGCAGTACGAGTTTCTATCTATGCCGTTTGGTGTAAAAAACGCTCCTTCTGCCTTTACCCGAGCCATCATGAAGGCACTAGGACCGGTTGCTCATGAATGCGTATCATATTGATGATGTATGTGTCATGGCAACAACTACTATAAAAGAGGCCTAATGAGTTTCTTAATGAGTTTCTTACGTTTCGAATGAGTTCTTAACATTTTAACTGGCGCAGGATTTTCATTGAATCCTACAAAATGTGAATTTATAGTTAAAAGGGTGCAGTACTTGGGCTTTGACATTCGTGATGGAGAAGTTAGACCTAACACCAAAAGATAGATGCCCTTGTAGCATTACCACCTCCAACACAGTTTCCTCACTTTAGCAATTTCTAGGTCTCTCCTCGTATTTTAGGCAGTTTATTCAAAACTTCTAAACTTTTCTCGAATTGCTGCCCCTCTATATGGCTTATTGACAGCAAAATCTAACTTAATTTGGCAGCGAGAGCAAGCGAATGCTAGGCTGGCGTTGATCAGATGTCTCACCACCGAACCAATTTTGATGATATTCAATCCGAAATTACCTGTAGAGCTGCACTGTGACGCTTGCTCTCTAGGATACGCTGGCATATTACTACACATTGTAGATAGGAAGCCAAGAGTAATTGCATACTATAGTTGCAGAGAGCCCACAGAGAGCAGGTACCATAGCTACGAATTAGAAACTATGGCTGTTATTAAATAAATTCATTTCTTTCGCACCCTGTTGCAGAATATTTCATTTGTAGTAGTTACATATTGTTTGTCTCTCAAAGAGACCTACTTAAAACAAAATTTGAACTCTAGAGTCCAGAGATGGTGGAGTTCCCTCCAATCTTATGATTTCAAGATAGTTTATCGACCCTCTAAACAAATGCAACATGCTGACTATCTATCACGTCATCCCCTTTCTGACGATTCTGGTACAGTCCAAGTAATTGAGATAGCTGATCCAGCTGATGCCCCAATTTCACGTGTTGCTGAACCTAAAATGACACCATCTAACTCAAAAATTTCTATTGAATGTAATGCCCCACTTACCCCTCAACATCCCATTTCCACTCATAATATTGAACGACTACTACCACAAAAAGAAATAAATCTAACAAATTTATCAGACAGCTGGATGTTGATGGCATAACAACAGGACCCTGAGATTTCGTCTTTGGTTGAAAAATTCAAGAAAAATTGTCCTGCAGAATCCATTACAGCAACCTATGAATTAAGGTCAGGAGTTTTGTGCCGTTGCGTTCAAAGGGGATATCGAACTAGATGTGTTCCGATCGTACCCCATACTTACAGGTATGCAGCCGTGCATAATGTCCATGACTCAATCATGCATTTAGGTTCAGATAAAACACATGCAAAATTGGCTGATTATTACTGGTTCAAGGGTATGACGAAATATGCTAGGAAATTTGTCGATGCTTGTCTCACTAGTAAGTTGCTGCCAACGATATCCAGTTGATGCAGTGATGATAGCGTAATGAGGCTTACTGGCCCTATGTGTGGGAAAACCAAGTAGTGGGTATAATGGTCACGGAGAGCCCTTTATTGTTTTTTATTACTTTCGGAGCACCAATCATATTCCCTTTCGGCGCATGGATGACTGGTCTTTGGATTTGGATGCACCGCTAGCAAAATTCATAGCGGTATTTCCTAAAGTGGTGTGTATTGCCCATGTAAGTTCGCCGTCCCTTTGAACAAGCTGATTACGTGTCGGCCAGCGTATTACCAATAATGCTGAGAATATTTCAACGGCATGATATAAAAACGTCGGTTTACCCTGTTGAAAAAAGTCCAACTGTTAGATATAATGAAGCTGGATATCCACCAACTCCCTACACCCCTGGTTCTAGAAAACTTCCCCAGGACCCCCAGGGTCCCAGGTGGACTCTCGCCAGGTGGAAGTAGAAGTGCAACGTTGCACCAGCCTAGGGGTGGAGCCCCCAGAGGATTAGAGGGCTAAAAATAGGCCCTTATCTTATAATAATATTCTTATAATAATTTTCCCAAATGCCGTTGGGTCTAATGATCCGATTTTCAATCTGAAAACGGATTTGAATTCGACGAGTTTTTTGCTATGAAAGTGCTAGTTACTTTTCCCCAAAAAAACTGAAGTAAATAATTTCGGGAGCTCCATGAAAAATGAATGTAAATTCAAAACTGAATGTCCCCACTTCAGGTTGCTTATAACGATTACAAAACATGTTACAGATTGAAAATCGGTTGACCCGTTCAAGAGATAAATCTAATATTGGATTGCCCCCGACAGTGCAGCCATCTATTGAAAATATTTCTTACTAAAATCTATGACATTTACTGAGCTTCAGGTTATCTAGACCCAAAAGTAAGTCATACCGATCATGGAAATGGAAGATAGTAAACGGGAGGTTGAGATTAGGTATTTTCAATAAGGCACTACAGGGAACTAGAGTACGGTGATTAATTTGGGAATTAGTCGTGAATCAGGTTGAATTTTGGTAGTAAGAATTAGTCCTGAATCAGGTTGGATTTAGGCAGGAAAGTATCTGTAAGCTATTTTTGGGTTAATGAAACTACATGAACTACCTGTGTCTGCTGAGATTTTCAGTTTTGAATTGGGAACCTTTATAAATGGTAGTGACTGGTTATTTAAATTCATTAGGTCGATAAATTCTGGAGACTACCATCTCCTAAAAAATCGGGATTATTCGAATCATTTTGGTCAACGGCCATAGTGGCGAACTGATCGATCACCCATTTGATCCACTTGTGCCTGATAACCAAAGGCTTTTTCAAGCTGTCGTCATATTGAGCATTCTGTAGTTCAAGGGAAGGTTTTGGAAACCCATTCTCCATGTTATAATAACCGAAAGTAGGGTCTGACTCATCAGAATTCATCAAATTGAAATTTGTATTCCTTGTAGAAATACTTACACACGAGTTATTCGTTTTTTGCAGTTGGTTTCCACTGACTCGATTTAGGTGCAGAATTTAGGTTCCGATTTTGTTGAGGTCCCTTATTGAAGTTTTGGAAGTTTCGGAAATGATTTGAATGATTTTCACTGAATTTTAAGAGTTTCGGGCATTGCTGTAGGACCTAATTTTGAAGTTAAATGCTGCTAAAATAAGATCATTTTGGAAGCTTTCTGGATCCTGAGCATTATAAAACCTGGTATAAATTTTATCACATTGTTTTATAAATTTTGATAGAATTAAAGGTTCTCCAATTAAAATACGGTATTAACTGATCATAAAATTTAACTTTAACTTTATTTATTTCAGAATAGGAGCAGTTCCCGCCTAGCTCTGACAAATTTAGAGGATGGCTAGTAAAGATAATAAGTAATAATAATAAATGGAAAAAATACTTAGTAATAATAATAAAAATAAATAAAAAAGATAGGAAAAGAGAGAAGTGGATGAGAAAAGGGAAGAGAAAAGGGAAGAGAAAGAAAAGGTCAAAGCAGGTAGAGGTGAGAAAGAAGAAGAAAAAGGAAATGGTAGTTAAGGGGCCCATAGACGAACAACTTGGTTGTCAACTTCGGTGCCAACTCGCCATGTTGGAGGAGATGTTGCACGTCTGTGGGCAGGTTGGCGGTTGTCGGTGACGGTTGGTCCAACAGGTTGGTGTTTTCAAATCGTTTTGATTTTTGGTAGGCGGAGCCTATTGTTGGCAGACCTGTTGTAGCGTCTGTGGAGAAGTTGACAACACGGTTGACAACCTCAGTTGTGAATGATGAGACGGAGTGTCCACCCGCAGTCAATTTTTTTGGAGCTTTCAGCGAACTTCCTTTTGAACTTACTTTTGTGAAAACTTTTAATAGTCACAACATGTCGATACCGAATACGCCGATGTGGAGTGATTTTTTTGCACACCTCAGAGAACTTCCTGAGCTGTGGAAGGTGAAATCGGACGAGTTCAAAGACCGGAATAAAAAGAGTCTTGCTTTGCAAAAATTGTTGCAATGTTATCAACAAATTGAAGCAAACGCAAACGTTGACACTTAAAAAAAAAGACTCGCGAACAATTAGCGGTCGCACTTTATCCAGCAATGCATCATAGGTTTTGCTATCCATTCGTAAAAAATTTTTTAAATCATCAGGTGCGGAGACGAAGTTCACTTAATAAATTTGAATGAGATCCCTCAGGACGTTGCAGGTACCAGTCCTTTGTCCATACTTTTCTCTTCTTTCTTTCTGGAAGACCCACTTCACTTTCTTCATGGTCACACAACTCGTTCAGTATTATAAATAAAAATGAATTATAATCAACTCATTTTTGGTGAAACCGATAGGCAAAATAGCAAAAATATAGCAAGGTAGGTACGCGGAAAATTCCCAGCCAAACCGATCGGCAACTGCGGTTGGTGTCGATATGACGATGAGGTTGGCAACCGGGTTGACCGTCTGTGGTCAAACCCCCACCGAGAAGTTTGCGACAAAGTTGACAACCAAGTTCTTCGTCTATGGGCCCCCTTAAGGAGGTCAGCGAAAGTGGAAGGAAGAGAACTTAGAAGAAGAGATTCTTATCTAAATTCCGGGAGTTCTCTTCTTCCGAGCGGCAGCTGAGGTTCTGGGGGTGCCACTACATTTTGTGCCTCTACTGAGAGGGACGAGGGGTGGCGTAATTTCGCAGTAAAATGTTCTTTCAATACTACAGTCCACACAAGGTATCCAACATCTCACAGGAGTCTCGTGTCTTATGTTGACGTTAATGCTGAACGTCAACAATCTCTTGCAATTTGGAGCAGGATCCTTACGCGATATGCACTCGCGAATTCGGAGTTCGTCCGTTCACTCTTTAAATTCTTTAAAAATTAAAGTCCCACGATATTCCTTGGCGAAGCCTAGAGAGCCCTACAGTCACTGCGCCAGTTATGTTAGGAATTTACCAGAACGACTTTTGAAAAAGATAATTTAATTTATTTACAAGACTGAGAGAAATCGTTGCACAAACGGATAGAGTAACGAGAGGTTAGACGACGAGACTGGCTGCTGAGGGCTTGAGCGCTCGTATTTATAGGCTTGGGTTGCTGAGGCAGCAGAAAAGGCGGAAGAGTGAAGGTAACATAAATCCAACGTAAAAATAATTACACAATCACGAAACCCGAAGAAATCCTAAGTTATCTTTTGAAAAATGTGCCTCTTCCTATGCAACGAACAATAACGGACAAATCGGGTTACATGGGACAAGCGAGTGAACATTGCCAGTAAACGGAGCTACAGCTTTCTAATAATCGATTGATGTCTAAAAACCCAGCTTCCCCCCGTTACATGGACCTAGAGCCATTGGAATATCATTAAAATTCCTGCGTCTCTACATTGAACGAATCAAATACGGATCCAGACTGTTATAATAACTTCATTTCTGGTAAATTTGCGTGTCACGTGACGCAAAGCGTTTTCAGAACATTTTCCCAAACGACACAAAATTCACAAACAATCAGACATTCATTTCGCTGTACCTACACACACATTCTTTTACGCGGAACGTGGAGGTTCGTAAAACACTATCGGGGAACGATCCGCCGACATGGTCAAGAGCAAATCGAGCAAGCGCTCGCAAAAAGTAAGAACTTGCTTTTCATTTGCAAATGTTTAATGAAGATGATTATAATTATTATTGCAATGGGTTACCTATTTACTGCGTAGGTTAGGCCAGGATAATGTTGAAAAAAACGAAAAACGTGAAATTCCACAGGGAATGCTTTATGTAAACTATTATCATTTATTTGTTTTTTATTTTTCCACGATACCCAACCTTGATAGGATGGAAAACGAGCAATAGGTACTTACTTGATGCTATTTCTGGTCCCCCACCTACTTATATAGTTCAGAAAATGTATCCAAGGCCTGTTGATATCGAGTGAAGGAAGTTGGTGAGAGCTTGAGTGAATTTCGTAATGGATATCAAAGGTTGCCAACTTTACAGAAGAGGTTATACACTGTGATACTTCCGATAGGTAGTTCTCTATTTGAAATCGTTTGAAATGAAACACTGTAGGTATATATTGTATGGTATGTTCCTGTAGTCATAATCATACCTAATACAATTTACAATAGGAATACATACTAGTAGAGTTGTTGTAAAGTTGCCCGAGAATCGAGGGTCTTGTAAAGATTCAGAAATAATAATGAACTCAGCTAATGAACTCGGGATTCGATTGCTACCTACGTACTCAGTGGAGGGATATGCAGTTTAGTTAAACCATGCTAAATAATTAGCTCTGTTGGCATGAATGTTCATGAATAATAATATATTACTGTGACCTATTATTATTGTTATTTACTGGGGTAGGTATTGCAATTGACTGAACACTGAACTATCTTTAATAATTATTTGGCTATTTTATGGTAGATAAGGGTTGGAGAGAAAGATAAATTTTCAAGCAGATCAATTTCCACACAACAATAATAAATTGGGTTCAATTTCACAGAGCAATAGAAGCAATGCGTGCCAGTGTGCTCATGAGATCGTTCAGTGTCCTCATCTTCACTTCAAGTCCGATGTCATCGACAGAAATGTTCTTTCTAAAGAGCAGCACCTCAACCTTTTGTCAACACCAAAGGGGTATGTTATCACGAGCCAATTTATTCTTATCTCATACGGACTGTAGGACGGTAGATACACATTTTAGATCAGTCCTGATTGGGAAGAAAGAACCTAAACACACTGTAAAAACATGCTTGTGATGAATTTGAATTTATCATCACGGTGGCGTGAAGGAGTAAATAGAGGAGAGCGAGGGAATTTCACCTAGGCGGCGGTAATCCACCGATGTAGGTGAGAGGAAGGAAGTTCACCTAGGCGGCGGTAATCCACCGATGTAGGTGAGTGGAAGGAATCTCGTCTAGGCGGCGGTAATCCACCGATGTAGGCGAGAGGAAGGAAATTCACCTAGGCGGCGGTAATCCACCGATGTAGGTGAAGGAAGGTGCTTGTCTAGGCGGCGGATATCCACCGATGTAGACAAGGGGAAAAGGTAGGAGGTGAATTCCCAGAGCGGCGGATACCACCAGGCATCTGGGAGGAGGAAGGTAGAAGAGAGAGAAGAGAGAGCTGGTTAGAGGAAGTGTCGAATGAAGCTAAAGCTCCAGGATCCAGGGTTATATAGGAACTGGAGGCCTCTCCCTCCAACTCCCCTGTTGGGAGTTTTGGGGGGGGGCCCAGGTTGTGTCCCCTGGATTCTGTTGCCTGTCTCCCCACTCAGATGTTTATTTAGCGGAAGGTAAGTTTTACATACGAATATTGGTGAGAGCTTTAAGGTTGCTAGTGGAGTGTTCCCGGGAGGGACTCACGACAGAGGTCCCCCCAGTTCGAACCAATGTTTGAGATAGCTGAAGGCTCAAGGTGACAGGGGCTGAGGGCTGCGGAAACAAGAGGGGAGCTGAAGGCGCAAGTATACAGAAGCTGAAGGCTGAAACAAACAATTGCAGTGCTGAAGGCAGAAGCGTGACCGGTGGTGCCTTAAATCTAGGGGTTTATATACAGGTAGCGTGACATAGAGTACATAGTAAAGAAGTAGTAAGTAAGTAGTAAGACATAAGAAGTAGCAAGTAGGATGACAGTATGACAAAATTTGATGATGGGAGAACTATGTACAATGGTGATGAGGATAACGATGGTGATGAGTAAAAATTGATGAAGTGACAATCGTTGGAGGAATATGTACAATGGTGATGAGGCTGATGATGATGATGAGTGGAGTAATATGTACAAACATTTATAAGGTAGTTAGATTGGTATTTACAAGGTATGTACATTGGTATTTACAATTTGTATTTACAGTTGTAGGGGAGACAGATTGGAACGGGGTTGTGAGATCCGCCGTTCCCTGGGTGCGGATAGTGTGCAGTGTAATGTAGTGAGTGTATAATGGTGGTGAGGTGATGGGGTGAGAGGGGCGACTCCCTCTAACAGTCTTCACGTTAGTGAAGACTGATAGAGGGGCCCCTTCACTGCCGGGGCGGTGGTGAAGGGGAAGAGCCGGTGGGGGCCGGTACCCGGGACGTCGCGGAGAGGGGCGGCGACGTTGGGGTCCGGTGGGCGAGATGGAGGTGATGTGTGGTGTTTGTGGTGTGGGGGTGGTCGGGTGAGTGGTGTGGGGCGAAGTGTCGGGGAGGACTGGGGCTGGTTTACAACGGGCGAGGGGTACAGTGTGGGGCTTCCCGTCAATTAACAGGGTAGCCGTGGTGTTTGTGGAGCGGATGACGTGGAAGGGCCCGGCGTAGAGAGGTTGAAATGTTTTGTGGATGCCGGGCTCCTTCAAGTACATGTGAGTGGCTGTGTAAAAACGTGTGGGATAAGTGGTGTCGTTGTGTGGTGTTGTTGTGCGGAGTGGTTCCCTGTTAATTGACGGGGTGGGGTGTGGAGTGAAAATGTCGGCTGGTAAACGTAGAGGGTCTCGGAAAGCGTGTTGTGCGGGACTTGTGTTGTCTGAAGGACGGGCGGAAGTGCGGAGGCTAAGCAAGACGTAGGGGAGGGTTTTGGTCCATGAGGGGGATGTGGCTGATGTGGAGATGGCTTGCTTGAGGACCGAGTGCCACCGCTCTATTTTCCCGTTGGATTGAGGGTGATAAGGAGTGGTGCGGATTTTCTGAATCCCGAGGGAACGGAGCAGGTCGGCAAAGTGGGCTGATTCAAACTGCCTCCCCTGATCGACCGTGAGTGTCCGCGGACAGCCGTAGCGGCTAATCCATTGATTGAGGAAGGCCGCGGCGACGGCGTCCGCGGTAATGTGGGCGAGTGGGATACACTCAACCCAATTGGTCGCACGGTCGATCATGGTGAGGCAGTACCTCTTCCCCTCGGAGGGGGGAAGAGGGCCGACCAGATCCAAGTGGACATGTTCCCACGGGAGGGAGTCGGGGATGGGTTGAGGAGGTACATGGGGGTGAGCCGAGACCTTAAATTGCTGGCACTTCTGGCACCCTAGAACCCAGGTACGGATATCTGTGTTCATATGGGGCCAGAAGTACCGCGTCTTGATGAGATCCCGGCTCGCCCGAATGCCGGGATGATGGAGGGAGTGGTAATGGAGGAACAACTGCCTCCTCAGCTCCGGTGGGACGTACGGGCGCGGTGAATCGGCCGATACGTCGCACCAGAGATCGAGGGGAGGCAGCTGTTCCAATTTGGAGGCGGAGATGAGGTTGGAAAGTGCGGGGTCGGAAGTAGGATTTTGGTGGTGTTTGAGGGTTTGTGGGGAAGGGAAGGGCAGTAACTCCGCCACCGGCGCAGGGGTGGGGCGGGAGAGGGCGTCGGCGACGCAGTTGTCGGCCCCCGGCAAATAACGAATATCGGACGTAAACTGTCCGATAAATTCGAGTTGCCGGAGGCGACGGGGGGAGGCTGATTTACGGTTTTGGAGGAGGGCGTGTGTGAGGGGCTTATGGTCGGTGACGACAGAGAACTGCCTGCCTTCCACGAAGTCACGGAAGTGTTTGATGGCTTCGTGGATGGCGAGGAGTTCTCTGTCAAAGGTGGAGTAATTTTTTTGTGTTGGGGACAGGGTTTTAGAGAAGAAGCCGAGGGGTTGGGGGGTGGCGCCGGTGTGTTGGTGGAGTACTGCCCCGATGGCCCAGTTGGACGCATCCGTGGTGATGGAGAGGGGGGCATGGGGATCGGGATGGGCCAATAGAGCGGCGTCTACTAGGTCCCGTTTGCATTGTTGAAAGGCGGTTGTGAGGGTGGGGGTCCAGGAAATGGGGCGGTTATCGTTTTTCTTGGCCGGTTGTGGGATAGCGTGTATGAGTGGTTGTTGATGTTGTGCTGCGTGTTTGATGTGTCTACGATAAAAGTTCAACATACCCAGGAAACGGCGGAGTTCTGAGACAGTGCGGGGTTGTGGGAAGTCGGTGAGGGTGTGCACTTTGTCTGGTAGGGGTTTGATCCCGTCGGACGAAACTTGGTGGCCGAGGCAGCGGACGGAGGGTTGGGCGAGAACACATTTCGGAGAGTTAATGGTGAGGCCCTCGGCGGCGAAGATGTCGAGTACCTGTTTCAGGTGTGCTAGGTGTTCCTTCGGGTCCCGGGAAGCGATCAGTACGTCGTCCAAGAAACAGAATACGAAGGGTAGGCCCCGTAGAATGTTGTCCATGTAACGCTGCCATGTCTGGGCAGCGTTACGGAGGCCGAAACCCATCTTAATATATTCGAACAGGCCGAAAGGGGTGATGATGGCTGTTTTAGGTACGTCAGGCGGGTAGATGTGAATGTGGTGGAAGGCTCTAGAGATGTCGAGTGTTGAAAAGATGGTTGTGTTGTGGAGGTGGGAAGAGAAGTCTCGGAGATGCGGGACGTTGTACAGATCTGGGGTTGTTCGTGCATTGAGGCGGCGGTAGTCGCCGCAGGGGCGGATATCCCCGTTAGGCTTCTGCACAATATGTAGCGGAGAAGCCCACGGGGATTTGGAGGGGCGGATAATGCCTTCTTTGATGAGGTTATCGAAGTGTTTTCGTGCTTGGGATAGCTGGAGGGGGTGGAGGCGGCGTGCTTTGGCGGATATTGGGGGGCCAGAGGTTTCAATATAGTGCTGGGTCTGTGAGATGTGTGCCGAGGGGCGGCGCTGGGGTTTGTACTGTAGGAGAAGTTGTTCAAATTGGGATGGGGGGCGATCTACAGCATGAATAAACCCGGGGATGGGTTTCTGGGTGGAGGGGTCGAGCAGGCGCGCGTTACGGACGTCTACCTGGAGGCCGAAATATGCGAGGAAGTCGGCCCCCAGGATAGCTTTCTCCACGTCCGCCACGGTAAATTCCCACTCGTACGCGAGCCCGCTCATATGGATCGATGAGCGGTACGTCCCGTACGAGGGGATAGTGGTACCGTTGGCGGCGTAGAGGAGTTGCCGGTAACAACGCGCCTGTCGCCGGAGAATGTTATTTGGGAAGATGGAGAGCGCCGCCCCTGTGTCGACGAGGAACGGGACATTAGTTTTAGAACATTTGAGGAACAGGCGTTGGTGAGCTGGGGCGGAGTGCGGCAAAATGGCTGAGGTGTTGGGGTCTGTCGGATGGGAGGGGCTTGTTTCGTCCGAGGTGATGGGCGGGTGCGATGGTGGTGGTTGGTCCTCCGCGAAGGAGACGCGGGGTGATTTCTTGCCGCTCCGGGGAGGGGGAACGGTAGCGGCGGCGCGAGTGGCGGCCGGGGGGGTGGTTGCCTTGGGGGCGGGGTTGGAGGATCCGGTCCGTGGTGGGGGAACGGTAGCGGCGGCGTTAGTGGCGGCCGGAAGGGTGGCTGCCCTGGAGGCGGGCTTGGAGGGGCCGTTCCGGGGTGGGGGAACGGTAGCGGCGGCGCTAGTGGCGGCCGGAAGGGTGGCTGCCCTGGAGGTGGGCTTGGAGGGGCTGACCCGGGGTGGGGGGTCAGTTGATGGAGAGGTGGCGTGTTTTGCGGCGCCGGCAGATGCGGGCGGGAGGTTGGCAGCCGTGGCGGCGGCGTAGGAGGGGTAGCGAGGCGTTGTGGTGGTGGTGTGAATGCGGGCGGGGAGGGGTTGGTGGTGGTCCCCCCCGTGTTGGCGAGGAGGGGGGCCCGCCGGATTTACCGGCGGGCGTCCGCGTTTCCCTGCTTGGAGGAGTAGGAGCAGGGGGGCTGGCATTTGCGGGCCTCCCCACCGAAGTTAACATGATAGAAACATCGGTGGGGGGGGTCCGCTGGGAGGTAGGTCCTGGTGGGGCGCACGGAGGAGGAGGAGGTTGTCGTGGTGGGGGACCTCCCTCTTCGTTGCTGAGTGGGGGAGATGGTGCGGCGGTCGGACGAGCGCTGGCGTCGGTGGTCGGCGGAGGGGGTTGACCGGCGATCGGCGGAGAGGGAGCGGCGCCGGTGGAGGGAGGGGGGCCGGCGGCGCTCTTGAGACGGTGATCGGTCCCTGCGCGGGGTGGGGGCGCGGGGTGCGGCGACTTCCGTGACGCCGGCGGCTGCGGCGAGGTCGTGTACTGTGTCGGCGAGACGGAGCAGCGGCTCGTCCGGGCCGTCGAGGTGGCTGGCGAGCGCCATCTGGATGGGGTGGGGGAGGGCTCGCAGCCAGAAAGTCCGTGCGATGTCGGCCGTCACTACGTCGTGCAGCTGATGACGTAGGCGACGGTATAGATGGGAGGGCTTCAAATCGCCGAGATGTTGGGGTTGGGAGAGCGCTGCGACACGTGCGATCTTGGAAGGTTGATATAAATTGACGAGGCGGCTGCGGAGGTCGTCGTAGGCGGCCGTGGCGTCGGGGGAGATGTCTGATGTCTGCAGGAGGATCTCATATGGGAGTAGAGAGATGATGCGGGAGTAGCGGGCACGCTGGCTGCGGATGTTGGCGGCCGAAAACGCAGCGTCGACCTGGAAGAACCAGAGCGCGGGGTCGTGCGTGTAGAAGGGGGGCAGCGACAGCGGGAACGACGCCGAGGCCGTCGTGACGTCGGCGGCGGCGTGTGCGGCAGCTGCAGTGGCGGCGGCAGCGGCGGCGGCGGATGCGGTAGAGCCGGGCGGCGAGAGGCTGGTGAAGGGGTTGTCGGTTGCGTCAGATGTCGCAGCGGTCGGCGGCTGCAGCAGGGACGGCCGGAGGAGCGGCGGTGACGGCGAGTTCGGGTCCATGGTTGAGGTGTCTGTAAGCAAAATTCAATTTGGGTGAGTTTTTTGAATTTTAAAATTCGCAAGTTGCGGCAGCGGGGGTGTTTGCGGTGGAGAGTTGAGAGTTGTGTGAGCGGTTGCGGGTGGGCCAAAAATTGCGAATTTATACTGACTATTTTAAATGTGAATTTAAAATTCGGGACACCGAACTAGACTGGGGCGACACATGAGGTGGTAAGAGGGTAGAAGGTTGGATGAACGTCGGGTTCACCACTGTGATGAATTTGAATTTATCATCACGGTGGCGTGAAGGAGTAAATAGAGGAGAGCGAGGGAATTTCACCTAGGCGGCGGTAATCCACCGATGTAGGTGAGAGGAAGGAAGTTCACCTAGGCGGCGGTAATCCACCGATGTAGGTGAGTGGAAGGAATCTCGTCTAGGCGGCGGTAATCCACCGATGTAGGTGAAGGAAGGTGCTTGTCTAGGCGGCGGATATCCACCGATGTAGACAAGGGGAAAAGGTAGGAGGTGAATTCCCAGAGCGGCGGATACCACCAGGCATCTGGGAGGAGGAAGGTAGAAGAGAGAGAAGAGAGAGCTGGTTAGAGGAAGTGTCGAATGAAGCTAAAGCTCCAGGATCCAGGGTTATATAGGAACTGGAGGCCTCTCCCTCCAACTCCCCTGTTGGGAGTTTTGGGGGGGGCCCAGGTTGTGTCCCCTGGATTCTGTTGCCTGTCTCCCCACTCAGATGTTTATTTAGCGGAAGGTAAGTTTTACATACGAATATTGGTGAGAGCTTTAAGGTTGCTAGTGGAGTGTTCCCGGGAGGGACTCACGACAATGCTAAATAAACTCTTCAGTTTGCGGATGACATTCAGGTCTTCTTGCGTTGTGCACCCGGTGACCTGGACCAGGGCATTGCTCTGATGAATGAGGATCTGAGACGCATTCAACAATGGGCTGACGCAAATTTCTTTCGTTTGAACCCCCTGAAGTCCCAGGCCATGATTTGTTCTATTAAACCTTGTGACACTACTAAGTGCCTACCGCACCCTTACTTTTAAATTCAGTCCCAATTCCATTCTCAGATAGGGTGAAAGACTTGGGCAAATCACTCAGCTATGATCTGGGGTGGTCTAGTCATACTACGAGTATCTGTCAGAAAGTCTATGGGTCATTACACTCCATGAATAGTGTGATGAATTTAAAATTGCATCACGGTGGTGTGAGGGAAATTGCCCAGGCGGTTATGAGCGAATCACCACCGACACCTGGGATCTTTTTGGAGAGGTGAGAGGTGAGTGGTTGAATTTGCCTAGGCGGTTATGAGCGAATCACCACCGACATCTAGGATCTTTTGAAGGAGAGGTGTCCAGGCGGTTATGAGCGAATCACCACCGACATCTAGGTTCTTTTAAGAGTAGGAGAGAGCAAGGTAGAGGAGAGAAGAGAGAGCTGGTTAGAGGAAGTGTCGAATGAAGCTAAAGTCGCAGGATCCGGGGTTTTATAGGAAAGTGAGTCCTCTCCCTCCAACCCCCTGTTGGGGGTTGATGGTGGGGCTCCAGGTTGTGTACCCTGGGTCCTGTGGCTTGTCTCCCCACTCGTTTCGTTTATTAACGGAATCTAACTTTCGTGGTTGAATGTTGGTGAGAACTTAAGTTTACTAGAGGAGTGATCCCTGGAGGGACTCACGACAAATAGGTTGTCATATTGTACTCCTCAACGTGTTAGATTGAACCTTGTCAAATCCCTTTTAATTCTAATTTTCACATATGGTGATGTTCTATTCATATGTTCCGCCGATTCGGGGTCCCTATGAAGGTTGGAATTGGCTTTCAACAATTGTGTGAGATACATTTTTAAATTAAGACCACGAGGGCACGTCTCACCCTATGTTGATCAGGTGCTGGGCTGTGGGTTGGTTGATTATCTCAAAATACGTTTATTCAGATTCATTCACAAATGTGTCAACAATACGCCATCAATGCCCACGTACCCGAGCAACATGTTTTCTCCGGGTCCTTCCCCCCGTTTGGGGGCATTGGCTCAAATTCATGCACGGAGCAGACCATTTTCTAATTCGATTAAGGTGGCTGGAACAAGGATGTGGAATGGCTTGCCACTGGCGATAAGGTCCCTCCCATCACTCGGCACTTTCACAGGTGCATTGAAGGCGCGTTTCGGGAAATGAGCACTTCCCTCTCTTCTACTTTCTGTATCCTCTCATTTTTCTCTTCCATCCTACTATTTTCTGTTTCTTTACCTCCTTCTTCAATTCGCTTCTTTTCACCACCTTCTCCCTCTCCATTTATCTACCTTCATTTACTCTTCCTTCTCCATTCTTCCATTCTTTTCTTCCTCTTCACCTTCCTTTACAATCTCTTCTTTTACCACCTCCTCATTCATTTTCTACTGAAATTTGTTATTTTGTTTTTCGGTTTTCTTTTCCCTTTAATTTAAATTCTATGTTCTTTTATAATAAATACATATAAGTTACTTTGAGCTTTCCAAAGCTAGGTGGGAACATTGTTCCTATTTTGGAAATAAAGTTATTATTATTAAAAACTTATTACGTTAGGGAAAAATGAGCAAGAAAACCCGTAGTCCTAAAGAGGGTTGGTACGTGCTGCCGTGGTAGGTGCTGCAGACTGGCAGTATTGTATGTAAGGTACCAGGCTTTTAGTAAAAAGATGATGAACACTGTCATCGAAGCTACCATTTTAAATGGAAAATTCAAAGGAGAAGATGCTTGTTGCCACGCATCCCAACGATTCTAAGAGATATGCCAAATAATTCTTAAAATGTGCGTAGGCCCGCGAAGGCGTCGAGTTTTTTTCCCCCTCATTCAAAGCAAGTAGTTATAGGTAATACACAAACACCTGCACAAACCAAAATCCCCACCTACACAAAACAAAATCCTAGAAACATTTATCCGTGGATGGCTGGCATCTGACTTCGGTATAAAAAAAATTATGAACAAGTTTTGTGACGTCTCCCCTCGCTCCACACAACATTTAACGATTTCTGGTGATTTTGTTTGGAATGTGCCCATATTCACACCCCATTTTAGGTACCATTTTACAACAATTTTTTAATCATTCCGAGCAAAAATGGTAGTTTTCGCCCGTCCGTTCGCCATTTAATTTATAAGTTGCAGAGTCGGATATGTCCCGAAGTCTTGAATTGGTTTGAAAAGAGGGAAGGCACCAACCTAGCATAGTCAAAAACCATATTGGGAGCCCATATTTGCTCTTGAACTTTACCCTGTTCAAATGAAGATTTGTTGGAAATTTACAAGGGAACTTCTTTCAGATTAGGTTTGTTTGAAAGAAATGGATTTGTGTTAGGTAGGTACCAACCTTTTCTAACAGCTCGAAGTAGTGTAGGTAACGCCATATATTATATACCAATTCGACAAAATACGTGTTTCAGATATCGATGGGAGGAAGCTGCAGACAAAAAGGAAGGAGGTCAAGGAGAAGGCACAGAAAATCTCCCGACCAACTTACCACGCCGCGTCGTTTGCACAGGCCGAAGAATGAAAAAGCCCGAGAAAGTGTAAGTTTTAGTTGTAAGAAGGTATTAACGTAGATAGTTAACGAAGATATTAACGTGTTGAGCCGTCGCTGGAAGCGAGAAGGCGGGGCGCTGATCGCAGAAGGCGGGAAGCCGGCGAAGGTGCGTGTTGAGCAGTCGCTAGAGGCGAGAAGGCGGGACGCTGTTCGCAGAAGGCGGGAAGCCGGCGAAGGTTGCGTGTTCGTCGTCGGGCGCCGCCGCCTCGCCGGGTAGGCAAGAAGCCGATGCGAAGGTGAAGGTGCGTGTTCTACGTCGGGGTGACCAGTGTGATGATCCAGCGGGAGCTAAAAGTAGAAATAAATACACGAGACTACTTGAGTCGGTTTGTGTGGTCAAATGACAATTTATTGGCAATTTACAGCTTCTTTTATACTCCTTGATACATCCCCAGAGAGGGGTAGGGGAACCCCGCTCTGGGAAGCCGTTAGACGCGGCTTATGATGCAAGCGACGCTATTTTACATAGGTTAGGGAGCAGCCGATCACCGCAAGTATATTTACACTGTTCAAGATCTATTGTAATGAAGCTTACGCTTTATTATTTGGGCGGGTGAAAATAATGGTGTGATCTCATAGTTTTGATGAACAAGGCGTGTATACCACTTTGGAATAATAAAATATAATTTATTATGTGGAATAGTAAGGCAAAAAATAAACCTTAAGTTTACTACCAGTTTATATTTAGCACGAAGCTTTTCACTCAAAGTCTGAGCATCCTCTCATGGTGCTATACTATACTATGAGAAGGATGCTCAGAATTTTAGTGA
This sequence comes from Leptopterna dolabrata, assembly GCA_954871275.1. NCBI lineage: Eukaryota > Metazoa > Arthropoda > Insecta > Hemiptera > Miridae > Leptopterna > Leptopterna dolabrata. The sequence continues at coordinate 41,363,845 of OX940979.1, read as the reverse complement.
AAGGTTCGTGCTAAACATAAATTGGTGGTAAACTGAAGGTTTTTTTTTGTCTATTATTCCACATTGTACGATGGCTTACTACAAAAGGTGTCCAATTAAATTCGATGAATTGATGAAATATAATTAATATCCTTCGTAGTGGTCTATGGAGATGCAAATTGCTTTCATTTGCTTTATTATTTTTTGTGCAAGCACTTTTCTGATTTCCAGGCATCTACTAAAAGTTAATACCTACATATACTGTACTTCCAAAATTTGTATAATAAATTGCGCTGTAAGTGATGTTGATTTTTTAAATATTTTTTTAAGCCTCTTGGAATATGGAGGAGTGTGTTGGGTGATGAAGAGGTGAAAATTAGCAACATGAGTAGCCTGAAGAGGCGTAGTCCTCCCCCCGAAAGCGCCCTCCAAAAAAGATTGTAAAGACCTGCAACCGCCGCTCATCGTCAACTCCTTACGACTTATTTTCATGATGTCGTAGGTCGTATGCACATATATGTCAAATATACAGGTCGTGATATAGTCGAATAAACTTCCGGAGTGGATAGTTGGTACGTTATGGCGTGTTTCTCGTGGAACCACCGTCCACTTTCTTCGATGATTTCGATGATTGGCCTACTACGCGGGCCATAGTTTTCTGAACGTGCTATTCAAATGTTTCAGATACGTTCACAACTTCTTGGCCGAAGTCTGGACCTTTTTGACTCCGGAAATGATCGACCGCCTGAAGGGGATGTTGATGAACGAGTTTGGAATGTCGCCTCAGTAAGTTTCAACGTCTGTGTATAGAAATATACGTACATAATATTATAGTTTACCTACTAAAACATGAGCTACACTCGCATCGCTACTGTACGTGAAAGAGACTGGCTACCTAAAAAAAATTTCGCACGCAAAAAAAGAGTAAATTATTACACAACGGTTTATTATTCTCCTGTTACCCTTCTGCGAAGGTCACTGACCTTCCTATTAGCGTAAGACGCTGAATTAGAAAGTTGGTTTTTGCAGTGGGTACCAACCTACGCACGCGCACACACACACACAGACACGAATAAAAATGCCCCAAGATTCAGAAGTATAAGCTCTCTAAATGCGACATAAATACCTATGCATTTTCCCATCGCTCCGCTCTTCAATCGGCCTCACGAACTCGGTCATTATTGAAATTCAAGGACCCTTGACATAGGTATTCCTGAATTTTCACCTAGTTTGGAAGATGCGTTCGACCGTAAACAACAAAGTTGTACCCAACAACAAATATGAAAAATGTAGGTACCTACCTACCTATCAACAAAATCCAATATACCTATCCATTTTTTGGTTTATTATTTTCAATAATGAACCATTGGAATCGAGCATGAAAAAAAAAATTCTAACCCCCCCTCAAAATTTGATGGTTTACGTTTCAAGGTATGTAGAATCCGAAAATGCAATAAAAATATTTCTGCCCGTCGTTAGCCGTACGCCGTACTGGCCACTTTTCTTAGTTACCATGAAACAAAATTGATGAAATTCGGGTTATAGGTTCCGTTCGGGGTCTAGTTGGTCCTCGAAGCTCGGCGTTACTGTCAGTCATCTCTAAGGGGTTCAAAATAGGGGTTGAAATTTTCAGAACGCCGTAGCTCGAAAACTTTCGATAGAAGGGTATGGTTTTTTAACGTTATTAAATTTGTCTTGAGCTAAACAATTTTTTGAGACAACCCGGAGCATTGTACGTCCAGCCGTTCGTGTGCACCAAAAAGCTTCGTCAACACGATCGTGAATCAAACGGTATAAATCCGGCCGGGATATCATCACTAAGGAGCACCTGATTATAATCAAGGATGGGAGTATGAAGTCGAGTTGTTTGTTCTGCGATATGATTTCATTTGACAAGTGATGGACTATTGGATTTTGTTGGTAGGTACTTGTGAAACTTGAAAAAACGTTGAAGTATTACTGATGGGTAAATTATTACACAACGGTAAATTATTACACAACGGTTCATCTACCAAGAAGGGGCTGGATTTTGTTGATCGGTACTTCTGCAACTTGAACAACAGTTGAAGTATTATTGATGGGCAAGTTATTACACAACGGTTCATTATACTTGACCAAGAGGGTAGGTATTGACCACAAAAAACAGAGATCTACGCAGAAGAAGCATCTATTTCACTCCACATCAACAATTTTCCTTCTGAACTTCATTATTTGCGTTTCTTTTTGCCATTTTAGTTACTGTTTCTCATCGACAGAATTATTTTAGCAACACTTAACTCGTGTCATCACGAGGGACGCGCCGGGAATTGGCCCGAGATGAAAACATTGCTAGGGATCACCCGATTATAATCAAGGAGTATGAAGTCGAGTTGGTCGTTCCGTGATACTATTTCATTTGAAAAATGATGGCTGTTTTGGAGTTTGTTGATAGGTACTTCTGCACCTTTTTCCACTCCACATCAACAATCTCCCTTCAGAACTTCATTATTTGCGTTTCTTTTCGCCATTTTAGGAACTGTTTGTCATCGACAGAATTATTTTAGCAACATTTAACTCGTGATTTAGGTAGGTACCTAGTAACGAGTACGGGGTAAGGTACTTACCTATGGAGGATCTGCGATCTACATAATATGTATAGAATAGTATGTATTATGTAATATGGATGGGTTATCTATGCAGAGAGCTGTGATCTGTAACAGAAGGGTATTCTGTACAAAATAATAAACCGTTGTGCAGGGATTTGCAGCGTTTTTCAGATCAAATAATATATCGCCGAGTAACTAACTGGACTTCATACAGCTACAGCCATGCGTTTTTATAATCAGCTGTTCCCTATCAATATCTGGGCCGAGTTACGTATACTGTATGATTCACGCTCATGTTGATGAAGCTTTTCGGTTCAAATTTCGGGACCTTACTGTTACGAAAGGCTGGACGCAGAATGCTCCGAGTGGTCTAAAAAAATCCTAAATTTCGGAATCAATTTAAAAATGTCATATAATAACCATACCCTTCTACTGAAAGTTTTCAAGCTACGGCGTTTTGAAAATTCCACCCTCCCCCCCCCCCCCCCCCCTATTTTTCACAGTTGGCCCACAGTAACGCCGAGCATCGAGGACCAAATAGACTCCAAATAGGACCTACAAACCAAATAATTTAATTAATTTTGGTTCATGGTAACTAAGGAAGGCGCGAAGTACGGCGTACGGGAAGAAAATAATGATTTGATTTCATTTTCGGATTCTACGTGGTAACTACCCAGAAACGCAAACACATTTTTGGGGGTATTAAAATTTTTTATTTTTGTATTTTTTTTTTCATGCTCGATTTCAAACGTTTATAATTGAAAATAATAAACCAAAATGGGGTTCCTTCAAACGAGCTAAGTTGTTATAATTTGTTGTCGACCATCTTCAAAATGTTGACACAAATAGATGAGCCCTCGCCAAAATACTATTCCCCCTGTTTCTAATTTATAGGTACTTACTTTCAAATGCCCTCATGATAATTATTCGAATCATAGTTTCGGAGATATCAGGATTCACTACCTATGAACGATGTCGATGTTAGTCACTATCTACCGACACTATATCGATTCACCTTGTTATGCACTGCAGGTGAACAATGCGACAAATACTTTGTATACCTACTTATCTAGTAGAACCATGTCTTCTGACTTTTCCCAGTATTCTCAGTTGGTGATAGTGCTTTTTGCAGACTCAAAGTGACAATTATATTTCAGAAAGATCAGAAATAGCGGAGTGTTTTATTTTATAACTTCGTGGTCCCCCGAGAAATGTTTGAGAATTTCGAGCTTGATTTCATCAAACGCTGATTTATCGAAATGGTAAAATCTGAATCTCCCTTCCTACGCACAGAACCGGTACTACTTTGTTGAGTATAAGCGTCCATGATGCGCTGACAAGTTTGCATGCTATTTGTGAGGTGATACGAGGCAAAGTACGCAAATGGCAAATAAATAGTAGCGAGGCGTAAACATAAAGGAGAGCAACAGCGTAAAGGTTCTTGAAAACACCACGAGTTTGTCATAACTGTACCTACTCCATTTATCTGTATTAGGTAACTGATCAAAACAACGTTATTGTATGTTTCTATTCCGTTTCATGAATACACGGATATTTTCAATTAGGTGGGTACCTACCACTAACACTGGTATCATTATCTCATTTCCCCACTGTGAGTATTTTTGATCCCCACCACGGAGAGACCGTTCACTCGTAATTAATTTGTGAACATTTTGATGATGGGTTTCGTAAAAAGTCGTAGCTATGATGTTTGAATGGAACGTAAATTTCAACTACTACTTACTAATGAGATGTGTTGCATTCCGTGGTATTAATAGATGAGAATATAATCTTGCTAACAAAATCAACCAAACCCTGTACATACAGGTATAACAGGTCGTTAGGTGTATTGGATTAGTCTAGGTTACTTGATATGGCTAAATAAGGTTGACGTGATTCAACGAATAGGTAGATCGGTCTACTCTACTACTTCCTGTCAACTCTTTTTGTATCATACATGTCATAAATAGCTAGAAATGCTCGCTCTCTCGTCAAATATTACAGTAACCCCCGCCGAAGAATATAGTACTATAGAGTATAGAGGTTATTTGTTAATAACTTGAACCCCGCCTGATATGACTGTATACCTACCTACCATGAATAACCCATATCCCAACTCTAGTGTCCTTGCAGCCTATCCCTTCCCCCTCCTACTACCATACCTCCTTACGACCCGTACTGCAAAACTTGTTTAGGTAGGTAGGTTATAGGTACCTATATAATAAATTATAATATAAAATATTCTAATGAAGATATATTTATATACAAGCAAGGGAGTTTATATTCTGAGCAATACAGCAAAAGCATTTGTTATTGGTTAGTCATTTTCTTTTTATACATTGGCCTCAGTTAGACTCTTTTGTTTTGTAAAACTGCGGTATTGCATCGATTACTCACGATTTGATTTTTGAGTATCCTTTTTTCAGTGGAGCCGTTCAATCTAATTAATCACATATTCTTAAATAATAAATAGTAGTGATTATTCCAATCACTTCAGGCCGATCGGTTGCCACAAAATCACTGCATACTGCAGTATAATGTACTTTATTATACACCTCGTGAAAGTGCCGGTAACGAATGAATTAACTAATAATTAATGTTTAGAACAAAAAAAGAAGCATAATGCTTAATGCATTAATTTCATCACGACTGACTGACAGTGAAAAAACATCAAGAAAAAGAATGCGTTGCAAATATACATTAAAATTCAAAATAGGTACGAATAACTTGAGTGTATATTTATTTTCAGAGAAGCTGAACAGTTTGTTTGTCAACAACGAGAATCAAATATCATGAAAAGTTCAACTGTGAGTTTTTACAAAAAACCAAGGAGGTTCGCCGATGGATCGATAGTGGACGACTTGATTGCCCATTTGCGGAAACCAAACGGCAGTATCTGCAATACAAATCCAAAATCAAATATTGGTAAAAATCGCTCTGAGATGAAACAGTTGTCTGGAGTCATTTCTGAGAAGATCTCTTCGTATGTGATGGAGACGTTGTGCTCTCCAAGGAACTTGAGACAGCAGGAAATAGCTCAAACTATAGTCGATCGTTTCAACAAGTCTTTAAATGAAAATGCATCTTATACGAATCCATTGACGCGAGCCCATAAAGCAATAGTGACTCTAGCTGACCAGCTGTCCCTTTGGCTCGATAAAAACCTATGATGACAACATAATACAAAATATTGATTTCAAAATATATTCATGATTATCCTTGAATAATGGGTTCTCCAATCCTTTGAATTTATTAATTTAAAGTTACATACTCGTCGAAAACTACTACATTCCGTTAAAGCACCAAAGACGTTAACGATTTTCTCTCTTCTCATTTTCAGAGAAGCTGATCAGCTTGTTAACGAACAAAGAGAATCAAATATCGTCAAAAGTTCCACTGTCAGCTTATACAAAAAACCCCGGAAGCTTAAAGATGGATCGGTTGTGTATGATTCGGTTGTGAAATTGAGAAACCCAAATAAGAGCTACTGCGATAAATATCCTAAATCAAGCATTGGAATACGTAACTCTTGGATAAGAAATTTCTCTGATATGCTTTCTGAGAAGGTTTCTTCATATGTATTGGACACAATGTGTGCAGAAAGAACGGAGAGGCAGCAGGAAATAGCTCAAACGTTACTTACGCGTTTCAATGGTATTTTGGAGCAAAAGGCATCCATGACTAACCCTAAGACAAAAACCCATAAGACAATGGTGCTGGTGGCAGATAAATTGTCACTTTGGTTGGACAAAAATGTGAAGATGTCCAAAGAAACGGCTCAAAGGCTCAGGGAATTAGAAGAGGAGGAAGAGAAGAAGAGACTTAATGATGAAAGGAAGAGGAGAGAAGAAGAAAATAGGAGGTTGGAAGCAGAAAGGAAGAGGAAGGCGGAAGAAGAAGAACGATTGGCTGAAGAAAAACGAAGAGCGGAGGAAGAGGCGCAAAAAGAGACGGCTCCTGGTGAGCCACAACCTACTACAGACGAGCAGCCGCCACCGACAGAAGGTGAACCGGCTGAAGAACAACCTAAACCAGAAGATACTGAGACTAAACAGCCTGAAGCTCCTACTGAGGAAGGTGAGAAACCACCAACCGAAGGTGAGAAACCACCAACCGAAGATGCAGAACCAAAAGAGGAAACTACACCTGAACCTGCTGAGCAACCGCTGGAATCAGAGGAACCAAAACCTGAAACAGAAGAACCTCAGAAACTTGAAGAGGAAGAACAAAAAGCTGAAGAAGAACCAACCGAAGAGGAGGAATCTCCAGAGGAACAACCACCGACTGAAACTGAAGAGGAGAAACCTGCAGAGCCTTCAGATCAACCACAACCAGAGGAGGAGAAACCAGCTGAAGAGCCTCTTGAAGAGGAGGAAGAGGATGAACCCCAAGGTGAAACTGAGGAGCTTCCAAAAACTGAAGAACCTGAACCACAACCAGAACCAACTGAGCCGCCTCAGGCTGAAGGGGAGGGATCAGTAGAACCAGCTGAAGAAACAGAACCACCGACAACAGACGAGGAATCAGAAAAACCATCTGAACCGGCAGAAAGTGAAGTAGACGAGGAAGAGCGCGAGCCATCGCTACCAGGGTCCCCAAAACCAGAAGAAGAAATACCTACTGAAACCCCAGAAGAAACACCAGCTGAGAGTGGCCTTGAATCTGAGGGTGAAAAGGGTCTAGAATCTGAAGGAGAGGCTGAACCAGAAAAAGCTCTTGAGGAAGAAGCGGAGGTACCGGCTGAAGAACCCAAAGTTGCTGAGGAAGAGAGAGTACCTTCGGGTGTAGAAGAAATAATCAAGTCTGTGGCATCAATAATTGCATCACAGGAAGCAATATCCACGCCTCGCCAAGAAGCCATCAAAGATGTCATGGGTAAAGAGCTAGAGAAAAAATTGGTCGACGAAGATATAGATGTTATCAAGGAGGTTTCTTCGAAAATTTCATCGTGGATGGATCAAGTAGTCGACAAAGTGGTAGAAGAGTATGGCGATAAAACTCAATTCTCAGAGAGCGCTCCTGTCGCTCAGAGACCTAAAGGTCCGATATTTAAACTGCGTAAGATGGACAACGCTTTTGATGTGGAGTTGATATCGAACACGAATGCTGAACAAAGGGTGAAAGAAGCTCGCGGTAAACCAATCACTCCGTACAAAACAGTCGATACAAGTGCGCCACTGGTGCCCACGGATTTGAAAGAGTGGGCGAAATGGGCGTCTGACGTAACCGACATGGCACAAAACTGGGCTGAATGGATTGAGGATACCGTGCAGGAAGCACAAAAGAAAGGTGACGAGTATAAAAAGATAGAGGGCGACGAGAAAATGAAAGACTGGGAACAGTTCAAAGATAAAAAGTCTACTGATGCTGTCGAATGGAGACGAACAAAGAAACAGGTCGATCAACAGGCTCAAGCTTGGAGTAAAAAAACCGAAAAAGAAAAACTAACGAACCAATCTTCCAACTTAGAACAATAATTTCATGACAAGTTTTCCGTACCTACCCTCACGTACCTTCATACTTTAGTTTCCCCGAGCTTTAGGCATTAAACAAAGCCTTGTGTGTCTAAAGTCACGTATGGCGTTATTTCTATTTTGAATAATTTAAATGTGTAACTGTTTATTTTATGACGTTTGATTCTCACGGATCTTTTGCCTGAAATATGTGACAAAGCACCTCAAATTCTGGAAGAATAATTTACTGCCTATCTACGAGTATTGAACAGGGTTCATCAACATCAAAAGGAAGTAGATTTCTAGTCATTTGAGGAGTTAGGACAATAGCTTATGCAGTACCTGAATGGAGAATTGGAAGTCAAATGCATTCGCATTTGGCGCCACTTTCTAACCCTTTCATTGTACCGAAATCTGTTGTGCAGCACTGATGACAGCTAAGTATATCAAGTACCTACGCTTTAGGATACCTACCTAGTTTACTTTAGTGACCTACGTAACCTACCTACTTTTTTTAACCTATTTTAGCGTGCCAGGCATACCAGGCCTCGGCGTACGATAATAAATTTATACCAATTTTCAGTCGAGTAGACGCCCGATTTTGTAAGAACCTGAATGAGCTGTTTTTGGTTTTCAGTTATGACGGCAATGGCGCCGTGTTGCCGCTCCTCGGCGCCGCCGTGACACACCAAAACTATATACAGAGAATTCTGATTGTCCAACAACCCTAAAAATTTCTAGTCATGATGAATCCGTTGGATGAGATATATAAACGCATGATTGCGATTTAAATAGGAATAATAGTGGCAAGGAATCAAAATGGAGAGATTAAGTAGTAACGGAAAGAATAATTATAATGGGTAGGAATAACGACGGCAAACATTGCCTCTTCTCCACCAGCACCTGGCACTTGGTATCTGGCATTTAGTTTTCCATCGTATTGCACTTTATGCAAAGCTTTTTACCTTAAGGCATCATCAATGAATACATACACATATAGACTAGACCTGTCTGGTATTTTGTCTGATTATGCTTCAAAGCGTTGCAATAAAGTGCAGTAGGTACGGTGGAAACCTGAAGGTGTTATTTTTCATATCCGACGTTGTGAGTGTTTTCCTAACAAAAAAGGGGAACTCCAAAACAGCAGGATGATATGCTTTTTCCAGAGGCAATATACCAAATCCAGACCTTCAGCAATTCAAAGAGGTTTGGAAGTGTGTGTGGGGGGGTCTTTCAAGAAACCCCGGGTGGGAACAAATCCAGGCCATAGCTGTGCGGCTGAAGGACGATGGAGGACTTGCCTGAGGGGTGGAAGACAGAGGACGTCACATGCAGGACATGTGCTCCTACCTCAGCGGGCGTTGAGTGATGATTCTCGAAATTTAAAGTACTCCTCTCTGGCAACAGAACGAATCTCACCATTCCACACATTGAACAACACATGGTTGTTTTCAACAATGATTTTTAATAATGATTATTACGTGATTTTTAACTATCAGTGTATTTTAAATATAATTAAGAGTATATTCTGACAATGTCTATTAAATATAATTCTTTATTATTGGATTATTTCTTTTGAACCACTTACCCTATAATAACCTAACGCGTCATAATAATAGTAACAATATTTAATAATTGTTGAAATTCGACAATTAAAAATGATCGTCATACTTTTACATAGGTATCTAGCTAAAACGTCTTGAAATAGCCAAATTTCCGAAAAATACATCTTAAGCAAGGGAAATAAAAGTAATAGGTAATTCATAGAAAAAAGGTTATGGGTTGGAAAAATATAAGTCAAACTGAGAATTGAAAAGTCTCTGGCAATGAGTGAAATAAATGTCATAATAAGTAGGTATGTTACACCGATTTGGAACATTATTAGTGTAGACATCTGAATATGCACAGAGCTATTCCTGTTGTGAAGGTTTTTCAATTTAATTTGCAGGGAGGCTAATAAGTTTATGAGAGACCAAGAAAAAATAGCTGCAAGCACGCATCAAAAAAGCTCAAAAACTTTGCGAAAGGAAAACCAGTGCTATGCTGACACACCGATGGTAATCAAGAATTACTTGCAAAAACAGTTTGCTGAGATCATTAGCGCCGAATTAGAAGGAATTATAATTTCACTTATATGTGGACCAAGGTCCAAGCCAATAGTTGAAATGGCGGAAAGACTTTTGAACCAACTAGTGGAACTTACTGGGGAGAAGTGCACTTTGCACACACCGAAAAATGGGACGCAAGATATTATGGTTTTCATGGTTGATAGAGTGGCTGTGTGGTTAAATGAAGTTGTGGAAGAATCGGATGGAATTATTATTGATAAGAGGGAGAAGAAGTTACGAGGGATTGAAGAGGGCGGGAAGGGGGATGCTGGGGACGACCAGGATGATGTCGATGAGAATGTCGAAATTATAAAGAAGAAAAAGAGACCGAGTGCACTGAGCCGGCCATCTCAAGTCGGAGATGGCGATGCGGCTGCTAAGAAAGGAGGTCCTGAAAAACCATATCCAACATCATCTCGTCCTTCCAAGGCTAAAGTGAGTGGCGACGAGGTGGGTAAGGATGGTACGAAGGGGCCAGGTTCTAAAAAGCCATCTACTAAAGGTGACGATGGAAAGACGGGAGATGAAAAGGGTGATAAAGGAGGCGATAAAAAATCTGTAACAAGTAAGTCCAAATCCAAACCAGCTACTCGGGAAGGTAGTAAGCAAGGAGGCGGAGAAACAAAGGCGTCAACAGACCCCAAGGGAGGTTCTAAAGCTGGATCTGGTCGAACGAGTGGGAGAGCATCAAAATCTAACAGTAAACCAGTTGAAAAGAAATCAACAGATAAAGCACCGTCAAGCCGTCCTTCTGTTGACGGACGCGGTACGTCGAGAACTGGTACATCCAAAGATCTTGGCAAAGGTTCTCAAGATGGAGTTAAGAAAGGCTCGTCTGATATTGGAAAATCCCCGCGACCCAGCCAAGTTCCACCTCAGCGACCTAAAACCGCCTCTGAAATCAGAAGAGATAAGCTGGCTGAAATTTTAAGCACTCACCTCTCACAAATGATCCAGGATACAGATAAGAAGCCTACACCTCGACAAGAGGCCTTGCAGGATGTTATCAGTAAGAAACTTGAAGATAAAGTTGGTCCACGGGATTCAACTACGATTGATGCAATCAGAGAAGCGTCTGCATTGATAGCATCTTACATAGACAAAATGGCTGAGGATACGGAGCAGGAATACGGCGAAAAAACTCCTGCCAAAAACCTCGTCCCAGTTGCACAACGTGGGAAAGGTCCTGTGTTCTCGGTGAGGAAGCAGCCATCAGACTATTTCATTAGGCCTATAACTCACTCTGAAGCCAAGACTAAAGTATACAAATCGCGAGGCCTCCCTGCACCAGGCGCGATATCTTTGACTCAAGGAGCTTTCAAACCCAACGAAACGAAAGAATGGGCCAATTGGGCGAACGAAGTGGCGAACATGGCGGACAGATGGAGCAAATGGATCGACTCCACGGTCACTAGTGCTGTGAAAGCTACTGATAGGAGGGCCGCTGCGAATGTGTCAAGTGCTCCGTCCACGTCTTCGTGGCGAGACTGGAAGGACACGGCTGGTGCCGAGGCTTTGGAGTGGCGGCGGAACAAGAAACTTCTCGACAATCAGGCCAAGCTGTTCAGTGACAAGGCTGAATTGAGCATGAAACCCAAATCCGCACCTTTGCTAGATGTCAAAAAGAATGAGCCCAAGAAAAAGTCTCCTTAATTTGGTTTTTCTCAAACCACCCGTCTTCTTTGTGCTGTTTAGATATTCCAATTGTTCTATGAATAAACAAGTGGACAATTGTATGTTGTTTCATAATTGTGCATCTTCCTATGAAATCCTATGCTGTAAAATACACTAATTGAACATTTAAATGAGGTTGACAAAAAATATTGGTTTGATGACGCCACCTGACTTCGAATAGGTGGAACAATAATTAGGGCATGTCATGACACGTAAGAAGGTACCAAATACAGTCAAGTCCTATACATACTGTCATATCCCTCGACCTTTATTAGACATTCGGGGATATTATTGTTTTCCAAGGTCCAACGAGTCATCTTAGTCGCACACCGGTGTATTTGCCTTTCCTCAGGAAACTGGGCGTTTCGAGATGTTTCTAAAAACATTTTCCCTATCCCATAACGGTTAAAAGTTCATTTAGGAACCAATAGGTACCCATCATTAATTTATAAACCCCGGTAGTTAGAGGGAGATCAGTCATCCTTCCTCAGTCCCCATTCTTCATGCATCGCCACTGTATCGTTCGTAACTGCAGCTCTACATAACCTCTGTCCAAATAAATATTCATTTTGATGAAAAAAATTCAGTACTCTCCACTCTTCATCATGCCTGTGTATATGACACTAAAGTAAATACCTGTCTATAAATAAAATAAATAGTTATAAAATAAATTACGCAAAAGCCGCTTTGCTAATATGATGTAAATGGCTGCACATCCAGTGATCAAGTAGGTCTTGATTTTACTACTAGTTGTAAAAACTGTGAAAAGTCCCAGGAAAAGTCTGGAACAAATTAACGTATTTTTGTGGTCCGCTCGCTTTGCTGACTCATCCAAGTTGGTGTATAGGTCACTCGACTTCCTCATCCAAGTAGGTAGTTAAGAAAGATCACTTCACTTGTAGTGTCGCGGAATTGTATTGTGCATTGTGGAATACCTGTGCGCAATTTTGGTGTGCCTCCAGGCGTTTCATATTGCAATGCTTTATTCCGTTCTATTGCAGTCTCTTTTCTTTGTAGAAGATAATACGAAACCACATGGCTATGGGACCAGCTATCTTCAGGTACCTACTTGCCATGAAAAGGGCAGGCATTCTCAGGAAGTAGTAAATCCTAGGACACGTCATCAATAAGTGCTCTCATTATGCTCTCAGTAAGTTGTATGCTCCCATAATGGAAAGTACCTACCTAATAGGTAGTAACTATTCCCCTCAAGAACGTAACGTGTTCAAGAGAGGAAGGTGTCCCGGGGAATTCTTAGTTCGTCTGGATTCCGCTAGAGCCTGTTGCGCAGGTGTAGCGAGTTCTGTCGTATGTGTGCATGGAATGTCTGTGTGAGTCTTGATTCCCACCCCACCTTGAACGGGCCACCTGCCAACTTTTGCCTCCCACTGCCCTCGCGACATTTTTCCCTTTCACCGCCGTTGCGCCATTGGTAAGAGACATTTCGTGGAAATTTCAAAGAGGTATTAAAGTGGGTGGTGAACGAACACTACGACGCGAGTTTTCTCCAATTTCCCGGGCAACACACGGGTAAAAATGGATTTTGACATCCGGACCCTCCTCCGTATTTAGCCCCCCCCCCCCCCCCGCCACCCTACAGCACGATGTGAAAATGTCCATCCAATTCGATCCAGTCGCTTAGAAGTTGAGCACAGTTGCTCACAGTTGGGCATTGCGCACACAGTACTACCATAGCCTACACCCAGAGGGCAGCGACATTGAGTTCGATGCAAAAAGAATCGGCTCAGGCGTTCGGCCGTGATTGAGCTTCAACGGACAGACAGACAAACAGAATCAGTAGGTATTTGGTCTTGAGCCTACCGATTACTTGACCTGTAATATGGCTCTTGTGATGAATTTAAATTTGGCGTAAAATTCACCTCGAGAGGCGAGGGGGGAATTTGCCAGTTCTGGTTAAGGACGATACCTCCACCATCGGCTGGATGTTTTTGGATGTGTGTGTGGTTAAGGGCGGACCGCCACCGATCTTTTAGGGAATTATCAGTTCTGGTTAAGGGCGATACCTCCACCATCGGCTGGATCTTTTTGGATGTTTGTGCGGTTAAGGGCGGACCTCCACCGATCTTTTAGGGTAGTTTGCCAGTTCTGGTCAAGGGCGAACCTCCACCATCGGCTGGATCTTTTGGGAGTAGGAGAGAGACATGGTAAGGAGAGAGAGAGACTAGCCAGCGGCTAGAGGAAGCGTAGAATGAGAAAAAAGGCGAAGGAGGCAAGTATTTATGTTACTGGAAGTCGTCTCCCTCCATCCCCTATTTGGTAGGGGATGGTGGGGACCCAGGTTGTGCTCTGACTCCTGCGGCTTGTTCCCCACTCGTATGGTTTATTTGGTAAGAACTAAAGTTGGCTTATGAAATATTTGTGAGAACTTAAATCTGCTAGGAGTAGTTCCGGGAGGAACTCACGACAGCTCTCAATATTCAGAGCTAAACTAAGCCCTACATAGGAAGTTGTACAGTCGAAATTTGATGCATATGTGGCTATCAGGATGTCAACCCACGCATACCCTCTAAATTTTAGCCTTCTGAGCATTTTTTTTGGGTACCTAATTTTTAGCACTTCGAGGCAACCGGGAGAAGAGACGAAAGTTACCGTAGGATGAAATTAATTAAAGAAATTAATTTCAAACCTACCCTCCACATTTCAGCTCATTTCGACCATTATGTCACATCCCTGCTTACCTAACTGGTTTACTTTTTTTTCTCTAAAATTTTTTGTGGTGGTTTAGGTTAAGAGGTGAGGTGAGATGAGACGAGGTGAGGTGAGTGAGTGAGATGGAGAGAAGGCATCGGACCTAGCGCCCTGGTTAACACATTTAACTGAAGTCAGGGAGGTTTCCACCACTAAAGCGCTAGGAGGATATGCCCAGTGGTTGTCACCAGTCTGGGATCTTTTCGGGTTGTTTGGACATATGCCCAGTGGTTACCACTCTGGGTAGTTTTCTACCCAGTTAACACCAGTCTGGGATCTTTTAGAGTAAGGAAAGAGAGAGGAGGCGTGAGCTAGGAGGAGAGATAAGTCATCGACTTGAGGAGCGCATAGAATGAAGCAGTAGGCGAAGGAGGTGAGTTTTTATAGTGCTGGGACTATTCTCCCTCCATCCTCCATGCTATTTGGAGGATGGTGGGGATCCCTTCCAGCTCTTTCGAGCTACCTGCGCCTGGTCATGTCCGCCACTTCATTCCCTGGTTTATTTGTGAGATCTTAATAATAATTTACATGGAGTGATGTTCTGGGAGGATATCACGACAATTTTGATCTGTACTTTTCATTTTATAATTATATAACCACGTGTTTACGTTGTCCCTCCTAAGTAAATACCTATTAGTAGGTAGGTAACCTTATTATCTCGCGGCAATAAAACTCGTCTAATGCGCAACGGTTTTTTTTCACTATTTAGATAACTGAGATTAAATACAAGATATTAGGAACAGAAAGATTCGTGTTTCTTGCAGGTACCTTCCTACGCATCTTTATAATTTCTAGATGAGGCAACCAAATTCTTATGGATCGTGGTTCCTCAAAACAAGAAGAGCATAAAGGTTTTAAGTATAACCCAAAACACAATTATTTCATACATGGTCTGTAGGATCTAAGCGTCCATTACCAGACATTTCAAGTCATAATAATGATTCCAGAATATACCACAATACGGGAAAATTGAATTGATCTATTTATACGATAGATAGGCTGCGAAAATTGCGCTAGAGTGGTTAAATGCTTATCGATCAAGGCAGTGATAGATTGTTGGAGTGTTTGGAAAATGCAAAAATTACCAACGAGAGTGCAGGCACTTTACTAACATGCACAACCCCACAGTAGTACCATGGTAGAAGGGCCTACCTACCATACATTTCTGCGTAAATTACTACATGTTTCAAATTCGTATCATTTTCAGGGAAGCACTCAGGTTTATCGAAGTCCAAGAAAAATCACTACCAGGGAAGAAGAGCAGTAAAATCAAACTGATCGAAAACCACTGTATGGGTGTCCAGGCCTCCTTAAAGAACTTCATGCAGATGGAATTCAAGCAGATGGTTTCCGACCAGCTCGAGGAGCGGGTGTACGAATATCTATGTGGCTACCGTTCGAAAAACCAAAAGTTGGTCGGAAAGGCGATTCACAACGGGATCTGCCAGTTGGTCGGAGAGAATTTCAAGATGGACAGACCTGATAATGTGTTGCACAGCCTTTTCTCCATTGGCTCGGACTTTTTGGGCCAGTGGCTGGTCGAGGCTGTTGACGAAGCGGATATGAAGCTCAACAAAAGGCTGAAGAAACCTCCTAAATAGATCGTCCCCACACCTGCAACACCTCTTACAACACAACACATGACAATACATACACGCTCTTTCAACAATGAATTCCTTCGTTTCCTTCCTGCAATGACCAGTATTACAGGTAGGTACCTACCTATCCGCTTCCAGCCGAGTGTACCTACTTTTATTGGCAGCTGTGCACCCCCGCACGAATTGTTACGCTCCTCCATATGATACGGTTAGTGTATCGGTTAGTGTAGGTACCCTTTCAAAATTAACAAAAAAAAACCCTTGAATTCGGCTTGTGGGACTCCATAGAGCCGAGAGAATTCTAGAAACGCTTTTCATCACCAAGTCAGCAGGATGGAGTGGGAAAAGTTCCAGGTTTGCTATATCCTAATTTTTAATGTAGCGTACACGTACCAACTCGAGTTATCAAACTTTTGAATGTATTTGGCCCCAATCCTTAGAGCACGTTTCTGTTCATAACTTTTACTATATCATACAAGCTGGATTACCCGTGGGTTGCACGGTGAACAGGCAGCACTCGATTGCCAATAGTAATGTTTCACCAAGCCACCAGGCATAATAACTCCCTCCATCCTCTTATAACGGACGAAAACGGTTCATCGCGCAGTAATGGTTGTGGTGTCGTTGAAATCAGCGAGAAATCCCTTTCCATCAAATCTTGTTTCGCCCAAAACCGCTTCTAAAAGTTGTACTTACCGCTTACGCCACGCCCTTGGTTACGGCAAAATGTAAACATTCTGTCGTTGTGAAGGACCACCGAGTTTACGATGAAGGATTCGGATTGGTAAAAATTCATATAGCAAAGGCGTTTGAAGAGATCGCCGGAAAAATCCGCTTCAAGTCTAGTCCAGTTCAGTCGTTTGGCCGTCCACTCAAGACGTACAAACAAGATTCAAGCTTTGAGTTTTATAGGATAACAAACTGGTTCCTAGCCCCATTTTTTGTTGAATTTTGCTGAATTTAATTCCAATTTTGAGCAACCTCGCTTCCTCACCTACCGAGGATAGTGAATCTTGATTAAAAATATTATGTCGACAAAAATCAAAATTTCTACTCGTACTTCGCTTTACAGACGTAAGGAACAAAATTTGGCTCAGAGTGTATCTTTCGGTTTGGATAGTTTTTTCTCACTAAAATTGGGGTTCAAAAACTTTCTATAGAAAAGCATTCGGTTTAATTTTTTCTAGTAATTTTCAACAAGTAATGAAATTTTTAGCAAAACAAATTTAGCCCCAATTATAAGAACTTTCAAAAAGGCCAAAAATGTAAACCACTAGTGGAAGATCTTAATTTTTAATAAAAAAATTGCTTTCTTCCCAATGAAGTAGGTACCTTGGTATAGTACCTACTCGAAAGCAAAACATTAATGACCCCCTGCTTTTGTGGTTTTTTCTTATCTCAATTTAATCTGTCCTGTGTCATTCTTATTAACCTACCTTATTACCGTCTCATTTTTACCTTATTATTTAATTTCTGAAGAAAGTCGGGTAATAAGGGGAGCGCACCGCCAATTTTCCTATTACTCTCCCGGTACCTATTATAATATTATAATGATAAAAATATTTTTCTCAAAAAAGAGTGGGTCAAATTGGACTTTTTAAGGGTCAAAAATCGGTAAAAATTGCTAAAATCACGAAAAAATTATATGATTTTACAGAAAGTGTTTCTCGCTATATCATCATCTTTTTACGCAATAGCACAAACATTTCTTTGAAAATTCGCAGGTTGCAGGTTTTTGACTCATGAAACTTCAGACGATTTCCCAGGTTTTTCACTCATAAAAAATCAATTTTGGGAGCTGAACATTTGGTAGAACTCAATTTTCCACTCTTTGGTCAAAATCGACTTCATATTCGGTCTTCTCGTCCCCAAGAACATGGAAAACGATATCTCAGAAGCTCATGTTACCAACATGTTGCTAAAACGCTAACGCTGCAAAGTCCTTGTCACATGGGTTTATTATTCTATTGGACATACCTACAGAAATGCTGGCTGTTCATTTATTGTTGCTTTCATGTAAAATAATTGAAATAGCTATTTCTGATGGTTTCCACCAATTTTGGCCCCCAAAACTTAAATTAGGTGGTACGCTCCTTTTTTTTAAAATTATCGTTGATCATTGGTAGTGCCATTTAATCGTCTTGATCCACGTGTTGACACTTTTCCTAGTGTTATTATACAAATTGATGGTGATTTCAGACGATTTCGCAGGTTTTTGACTCATAAAAAATCAATTTTGGGAGCTGAACATCTGGTACAACCTCAATTTTCCACTCCTTGGTCAAAATCTACTTCATATTCGGTCTTCTCGTCCAAAAAAACATGAAAACCGATACCTCAAAAGCTCATGTTACCAACATGTTGCTAAAACGCTAAAAGTACCTATTTTTACACACATTTTCACTCATAACACCCCTGGGTGTATTCCGATCGGGCTGAAAAGTTTCGGGACACAACTAGGGCCCAAGTGGAGCATGTGTGCGAAAGAACGAATTTTTTAGACCTAAAATGAAGTCTGTACACGTGATACGGCGTACGGCGGACAGCGGGCGGACATTGCATTTTTGGAATCTACGCACCTTGAAACGGAAAAGAAAAAAGTTTGAGGGGGTTTATAAAAATTTTTTGCTGAGCGAATACAAAGGTGTATTATTCACAGAATAATAAACTAAAACCTGTGGTGAGACACATTCGTGAGGCTCACGCGAGCACTACGTCGACGAAGACGAAGTCAACCCCTTACAAGAACGCAGTCAGTTGTCAAGTAAGTTTGAGAGTTTTTCGGGAGGAAATCCCGTCTGGATAAATTACTGGCACTGGCGACGGAACGATCTGAAGAACGGGAACGTAGGTAGAAATCGGAACGCCATACTAAACTGATGGAAGTGCGCATGCGCTATGGCTTCGCAATTGCTTTGCTGTGGGAAGACACAGCAAAGTACATTTTCCATTTTCGCGATCTTTATGAATCACATGGGACGGTAAGAAACATGAGAGCAACCACCTATCAACCACGCGATTATTTTGTGGATGAAATAACGATCGTCGAATGAATCCTGAAAGGCATGTCCCACAAAAATCGTTTTAGTACGGTTGAAACCGCAGTGAAACTTCTTTCCGACAGCATCCACCTTATTCTGGCTTCTGGTCAAAAGTGTTCCGCGACATGGGATCGACCATAGCAACCAAAAGCGCGAACTCGTACGTTGTTGTTAGGAAGGCCAGGAATACTGTCAAACAGAAGGTCTGGAGGATCGACCAATCGCCAATAACCTGGCCGGGACTTGCTGATCACAATGACACCACCCACATAAAAATCCGTTCAGCCGTTTGGTCCTGAATATACGTTTGGTAGTATCATGGGACTTGTTAAGGGTAATTGTAATTGAGTGATGGTTGGAGTTATCTAGAAATTATAATTTCTGGACCTAATAATTATAAGATTTGCTACAGGATGATTATAACTACCTATGTATTGTGTAAGATCGAATATTTATGTAGAATGTAAAACTATATTCCCTCCATCACTCTCACGATGAACGTGCATCTTCTCATATCTCGAAGATGTGTGACAAGTTGAATATCACCGTTAGTTTCAAATGAAAGGTTGTGTTTGAATTACGTCGTACATGACTATAGTGCGATGCTATCTACCAAGATAAAGAATCCTAATAAAAGTATCCGAGACAGAGTTCACCCGTGATTGCGCGGAACTGGAGTGTGCGCTCGGGAGTTTTAGTGGATATGTGAAAGATTCAGTTACACCGTATTCAACACCTACGATATATATTTCCGTGTGTTGTTAATTCGGAATCGGTAACATTCAACAGTGATTCTATACAAAAGAGCTCATAGTTTTAAAGATTCTTGCCTATTAAAGCATAAAACCTTGAGAAGATCTTGAAAAACCACCGGAAACTTTTTTTGTGGGGGTAAGTAATTTAGCCAAGGAACTAAGAAGCTACCTATTCTAAGAAGGTAGGGACATCGGGTTTATTCAACGCAAAAGTTCCTATAAGCATGGAGCGGAACCTTAGTTTTGTTTCATTATTACTAAAGGAAAGAAAGCTTTGTATTTATGGAATATCAGGAAACGTTTCATGTCATGTTTACCAAACTTTGAAAGATGTAATTTTGTAGTGTTCCATATTTATTACAGGTAAGGTAGTTGGGTAAATATGAGAGAGCTGCCACAATTTGCCCTTTAGGGCTCAGAAAGGGCTGCGTTTTTGGGGATGGATAGAGAAGGCCTTCTTTGCCCATGTAGCATTAAAATCAGGGCAGCCCCGTAATTAGGAAAGATGTGAGGGGAGTTTGAAATTCAGGGGTGGGGATAAAGTTTGAACAAAGGGTGGTTAAGGAGATGTGAGTGGTTAGAATTATGGGGGAGGATGTGATGAGAGATCGCGTCGAAAATTTGGAAAGGACCACCCATCAGGTGAGGAGGAGGAGGGGTGGGCAAGTAACGATGGCCCTGTAAATAGTGGTAAATTTGCCGAGGATAGTAATATGTAGGTATGTGTTTCCAATCGTTGCAAACTAATAGGAGGTTGATATAACGTGTTTTGAGGCCCCACAAATCGGATAGAAAATGGCGGCTGCTCTAAACGCAAAAGGATAAGGTAGCAACGATTTGTACGAATTTCATAATAATTAAAACGAATTACTTTTACCTACCAAGCCTAGTGGGGCCATGAGTTGATAGTGACAATCGCGAGAGTATGATTAGTGCTACTGACCTAAGTACCTAACACGTTGTTAAGATTTCATAATCTCCCTTTCGTAATTTTTTGGTTTATTATTTTCAATAATGAACCATTGGAATCGAGCATGGAAAAAAAACCGCTGTAAATCCCTGCACAGCGGTTTATTGTTTTGTACAGAATACCCTCCTGTTACAGAGCACAGGTCTCCGTATAGATAACCCTTCTACATAACATATGTACTATTCTACACATGTTATGTAGATCGCGGACCCTCCGTAGGTTAGTACCTAACCCCGTACTCGTTACTAGGTACCTACCTAAACCGTTGTGTAATAATTTACCTGTATACGTTCCCCTTCCACGGAGATAGAATAATGAACCGTTGTGTAATAATTTGCCCATCAATAATACTTCAACGGTCCATCACTTGTCAAATTAAATAATATCGCACAACAACCAACTCGACCTCATACAGCCATCCTTGATTATAATCGGATGCTTCGTAGTTATGATATCCGGGCCGGATTTATACCGTTTGATTCACGATCGTGTTGACGAAGCTTTTTGGTGCTCACGAACGGCTGGACGTACAATGCTCCGGGTGGTCTCAAAAATTTTTTTAGCTCAAGACAAATTTAATAACGTAAAAAAAACCATACCCTCCTATCGGAAGTTTTCGAGCTACGGCGTTCTGAAAATTTCAACCCCTATTTTGAACCCCTTAGAGATGACTGACAGTAACGCCGAGCTTCGAGGACCAACTAGACCCCGAACGGAACCTATAACCAGAATTTCATCAATTTTGTTTCATGGTAACTAAGAAAAGTGGCCAGTACGGCGAACGACGGACAGACAGAAATATTTTTATTGCAGTTTTGGATTCTACATACCTTGAAACGTAAACCATCAAATTTTGAGGGGGGGTAAGAATTTTTTTTCTTGCTCGATTCCAACGGTTCATTATTGAAAATAATAAACCAAAATTCTAACCCCCCCCCCCCCCCTCAAGGTAGGGCCGGTGGGGGGGGGGGGGGGGGGGGGGTTCTAGGAAGTGTAGGGCGGCGCCGACGGCGAAATCGGATGAATCCGTGTGTAGGACCAGTGGATGCGTGGGGCCGGGGTGCGCCAGTGTAACGGCGGCTTCGAGGAGGTGTTTGGCCTTGTTGAAAGCGGCCGTGGTGTCGGTGGCCCATGTGAGTGGTCGTTTATCCTTTTTCCGGGCGTCCGGGGGTATCATATCGACTAGCGGGCGGAGGGTCGCGGCTGCTCGTGGGATGGCGCGGTGGTAAAAATTGATGAGGCCGAGGAATGTCCGTAGTTCGTGTACGGTGTCCGGGCGGGGGAATTTGGCGATTAGCGCCGTCCGTTCAGGTAGGGGAGTGATCCCGTTGGCCGATACGTTATGTACGAGGAACTTGACGGATGTGCGGGCGAGCTGGCATTCGGCGGTGTTGATTTGAAGGCCGTATTTGGCGAGGGTCGCTAGGAGGGTGCGTACGTGTTCGTAGTGTTCATGCGGGGTTTTTGAAGCTACCAGTAGGTCGTCCAAATAGCAGTAGACGAGGGGGGGTCTCGTAGTACGTGGTCCATATAGCGCTGCCAGGTTTGCGCCGCGTTTCGAAGCCCGAAATTCATCCTCTTGAATTGGTAGGCGCCGAAGGGAGTGAGGACGGTAGTTTTTGGTATATCTTTGTTGCTGATCATGCAGTACAAAAATGCGCGGACGAGGTCGAACGTACTGTATACTGTGGTCCTGAAAAGGGCGGTTGTGAAGTTGTGGAGGTGTGGGACGGTGTAGCGGTCCGGTACGGTGAGGCGGTTGAGCGCTCTGTAGTCCCCGACTGGGCGGATGTCGCCGTCTGGTTTCGGGACGATGTGTAATGGGCTGGACCACGGGGGCTTCGGAGGGCTCAACAATTCCAGCCGCGAGCAATTCAGCGAAGTGGGCCTTAGCCCGTGCGTAGAGGGCCGGAGAGAGCCGGTGAAGTTTCGCATGGCAGGGGGGCCCCTTTGTGACGATATGATGTTCGACTGGGGCGTCGCGGGGTGTGTCGGAACGCGTGTATCCGTCGAGGAGGGCCTGAAAACGGGGCTCGTTCGTCGCGGCGGTGCATACCCCCCCCCCGCCGGGGGGGCGAGTGTTATCGAACCCTTGATATATTATGTGCAAGTTGCGGCGTTGATGAGGCGGGCGTTGGGGAGGTCGACGAGGAGTCCGTGGTATGTGAGAATGTCCGAGCCGAGGATCGAGGTTGAAACGGGGCGACTACGAATGCCCACTCGTAGGGCGGTAGGTCCGGGAGGTGTACGGAGGCGGCGTGAGTACCGTAGGTGCGAATTTCAGTGCCGTTGGCGGCTCGCAGGGTGCTCGGGCGCTTTACCGTGCGTCGGAGGAGAGTGTTCGGGACTATGGAGACATCGGATCCGGTGTCGACGAGGAATTGGAGTGCCGTTTTCTTGCATTTGAGGAAAAGCCGGGAGGTGGGGTGTGTGCGCACGGCCGTTACGGCTGATCGGGCCGTGCGTTGTCGTTTCCCGCCGGCTGTGGGCGCCAGGTACACGGGCTGCGGCATTTTTGTGCTCGGGGGCCCCATGTACGGTGGCAGTAGCATAATCCCGAGGGAGGCCGGCGTGGCGGCGGTTGTCGCTGCGTCGACGGTCGCTGTTGGCATCTATTCTGGATTACTTGTACCTCGTCGTCGACGGTAGCCGCACGAGGAGGTAGGATGAAAGGTAGGAGGCGATCGGCGGTCGCAGCGAGTTTGGTGATGTCAGGTTCGTCTTGGGCCGCAACGTGCAGGCGGAGGCTCTCGGGTAGTGCTCGGAGGAAGAGCTGTCGGAGGAGAGGCGTTGGTGTATCGGCCGGGAGGGCGCGGCGGAGTCGGCGGGCGAGTACGGACGGAAGTTCCCCGTTTGCGGTCGGTTGTAGGAGTGCGGTGAGCTGTGAGCCGTCTGAGGGTGTGTGCGCGGCTAGAAGCCGTTCCTTGAGCGTCCGGTAGCTGGCGGCGTGAGATGCGGGGATGTCGGCACAGAGGTCCGCTTGACGAGGCTCGAGCGCTAGGAAAGCGCGAGCGAATTGTGCCTGCGGTGTCGTGAGGCCTTCGTGGGCGAGAACCAGCTCCAATTGGGCGAACCAGACGTGCGGGAAGGCGGGATCGAACGGTCGCAGCTTGAGGGAAGGCGGCGGCGGAGTCGTTTCTGCGGATTTCTGTGTTTTCGTGTCCATTTTCTTCGTAGGCGCCAGTCCGGAAGAGGTGTAATCGAAAAGTGATTGTTCCTGTGGAGGCCGCTCGCGTTTTACGTAGAACGCTGGGTGGGGCGGGGAAGTGGAGGCGCGGCGTTATCGCCGTAGACGCGGCCAATGTAGTGGGGCGCTTGTGGCGAGGCGATGGTGGGGGCGCCGCTGCGTAGGTGCTCTCTCGGCTCAGACAGCGGGCGGAGGCCGGGCGGTGAGTGTTCTCACGTCGGGGTCACCAGTGTAGTAATCGAGGAGAATGACGAGTCGATTGAGAGCTTGATTTGAGAATGGTTATTTATTGGATTTGTACAACTTCTTTTATACCCCCTAACATGACCACAGCGGGGTCCCCACTCTGGGTGGTCGATCAGACTTGACCTGTTTGTGCATTCATAGGTGTTCGGAGGAGCAGCCGATCACAACAAAGGGGCTGGATTTTGTTGATCGGTACTTTTGCAACTTGAACAACCGTTGAAGTATTATTGATGGGCAAGTTATTACACAACGGTTCATTATAGGTATTGACCACAGAAAACAGTGATCTACGCAGAAGGGGCATCTATTTCACTCCACATGAGTCTTACCGTTTTAGTTACTGTTTGTCATCGGCTGTATTATTTTAGCAACATTTAACTCGTGAATTCGTGATTTAGATAGGTACCTAGTAACGAGTACGGGGTTAGGTACCTACTAACCTACGGAGGGTCTGCGATCTACATACGTACAGACTAGTACATATAGACGGGTTATCTATACGGAGAGCTGTGATCTGTAACAGAAGGATATTGTGTACAAAATAATAAACCGTTGTGCAGGGATTTGCAGGATTTTTATATTCAATCCGTCTTCAAGTAATGAAAGAAATTGACGGAAAAATACAATGCATGAATATACGTGGCTCAGCTGGTAGCCAGAACGAGGCTTATAGCGATAATGGCATTGTGGTTATTATAAAGAGATAATAATGGCAAATTTGCGTATGGAGTATCGTAAAATGGATAAGGTTGTGCGAAATCGATCATTAAAACGAATGCAAATATTGTCGTTTGGTACTATCAGTTGTGCAAATTGTTCCGCAAGAGATAAAGACTCAACCGAGGAACGTTTTTTCCTCTCCTTTTGTTCTTTTAACGATAAAACTTATCCAGTAAGTCAGTTCAGTGTTCAACAGTGAAGTAGCATCATGATTTCTCTCTCAGCAATTGTAAGGAGCTCGATTTGTTCTAGTTTGTTCACTAGTCGGTCTTCCTGAAAGCTGATGGGTTCAGGAGAGTTCGAGCCGTTACTAGTAGGTATGCCGCCTTGGATATGTTGTTAGGAGAGAGAAAGGGCACTTTGAAATTGTAATTCGCTTAGGTTTATTATTACTTAGGGCTACTCACATTATCGTATATTATTGTTATTATTATTACTATGTTTTTGTTATTACTATTACTTGTGCTATAATTAGTCTTTAAGGGCCCCTAAGCTCTCCAGTGCAGTTATCGCACACGCGACGCGATTCGTACTTGGTAAGAGGCGCAATAGGGATGTCCCAAAAGTATCGATACTTAAAAGTATCGATACTTTTTTCCCAGTATCGGAGCCGATGCTTTTTTTATCCCTCACATTTTATCATTTTCAACACCTTCGACGTGTAGGTACTGTTGACAGTACCTCTAACTAGATTGCTGGGAGACGAACCACTTCAACAAATTAAAGAAAGTTGATGTACCACCACCTCCAGCTCTCAGTGAGAATCAGCTGTCCTCCATTTAGTAGGAAGGGCCAACAAAATGTTAAACCAACCTAACTCAATAGTTTTTTGGTTGGATTTTCTTCGTTCTTTCTTGTTTTCTGATGTGATTGTGCCGAATTAACGAAATTATGTCATGCCTTGTCTTGTCTTGTCAATAATTTTGAAAAACAAGCGCCCAAACAAAAAAGTTTCAAATAAGAAAGGAGTGATTTATTGTATTGTTCATTTTATAATATTATCCTGAAATAATTCTTCGATAGGCTGACGATGGTATTTTATATTATATCAATGTAGATGAAGTAAAAACGTGGGATGTGATATAATATTCACTGTCACGCTGATGGAGAGAACAAAAACGACATTTCCACCCATTTTTGAAAAAGTACCAAAAAGTATCGATACTTCAAAATCGTATCGTATTGATACTTTTTGATACTTTTAGATGTATCAATACTATATATGTATCGATACTATATATGTATCGATACTTTCGAAGTATCGGACATCCCTAAGGCACAACGGTAGGAAGAGTTAGGGATGTATGATACTTCGAAATGTATCGATACATATCGTATCGATATTTCTAAAAAGTATCGATACTTTCAAAAAGTATCGATACATTCAAGTATCGATACTTTTTACAAACTCAAAATTAGAAAAAGTTCCGGCCTCATGGATTGTGTTGTTTTGCGCCTTCCCCTTCCAGTGTTCCAGTTCCACCATAGAATAATTCTATGCCTGACATAAGTGCACAGTATCAGTTGAGTTGTTTCACGTTTCCAGTCCTACTAGATGCCGGACAGTATCAGTTGAATGAGTGATCATCTCCATTTGTATGTCAAGGTTGTTGACAAATGGTGGGACTTCAGGCATGGTAGCGATCAGGCTTTGTAGTCTTCTGTGAAACTTGGAAGTAAGAAAAGATCCTTGAAAAAAGTAACGGTGTCGATACCGCGAAAAAAGAAAAAGTATCCCGATACATTGCAAAAAAAAGTATCAAAAAGTATCGATACTTTTTCTTAAAAGTATCGATGTTTTGAAGTATCGATACTTTTTATACATCCCTAGGAAGAGTTCGCTTTACCTAGAGTGTGGCGAGTCGGTGGCGTGAAGGCGGCAGATATCCCGAGAGGCTGGCTAAGTTCCTGCGGACGACGGATGTAGAGTGATATAGATAGTAGAGCCGGAAGTCATTAACGAGTTCAATGAGGACAGGCATTTCGATCGTACGAAAAATTGAGTGCGAGCGTTTTTCGCACGAATTTTTCGTACGAACTCGTTCCGTGCGTCAACCTCCAATTAGGACATAGGCTCAGGGTTCGTCACGTTCCTCAAGCGGCCCACGGCGAAGATCGTCCCGGTAAGGCAATTGGTACTGTGTGTGCTCATACCACGGCGCGATGGAACTTCGTCTCCGATGATTATTGGGAACAAAAGGCCTCGATTCCTTATCCTTCGATGGTTTTTATCACCTCTGTTGATAGTTGGGATAGTTTTGGTGAAGTTGGGCTCAGGCGTGTGGCTTCAAGGTCCCAGCTGTATTTTCTTGCTGATCCGAGCAGGAAATTCCGTCAGCGGGAAAGTGTTCTTACGGGTTTTCTCACGCTGGGTTCGTTCGATATTGCTGAAATGTGGGAATGGGCCATTTCCATTCGCACAGCAATCAACAACAACTTCGATCTTTATTCTCATGGCGTATTTTCTATGAATACGAATACGTGTAAATACGAATATTCATATTTACACGTGTGAATATGAATATATTCGTATTCACACAAATCCATGTGAATACGAATATATTCATATTCACACGAATTTCGTGTAAACATGGTCGAAATATGATGGTATTCACTCGAGTTCATGTGAATATTATAGGGAAATGAAGTGTTTCCCACGCACTCAAAGTAGTAGCACACCATTAACCACCCCCGCCACCCATGACCCGTTAGGTGACACGTTTATGGAACAGACAAGTATTCCACAGGCCACAATTCCTCCGACCACCACGCCTGTGTTGGGTGACAAGAATCAGGCTAAATTAAAGGTCGATATAATACGACAACAGTCAAAGACTCCGGGGGTAAAGAGGTACTGAAAGATTTCCGCAATTTCCTCCTCAGGCGCGGAAATATATTTCGTATCATACTACTGGCGAGTCGGATACATCGCATCAAGCTGACCATTTGACCAGTTTAACGGTCCGAAAATATCACCTTAGGGACAAGTCAATATCGGTCCTCTCCCGATAAAATTTGGACACGAATATATCCAGGTTGGTGATAAGCAGATGGTTACGGCGACCAAGGGTTTGTACGAGTTGATTTTTCTAAAAGATCCCAAAAACTGCACGCCTGACGATTTGGATAACTACGAGCGTCTGGTACTTGCTTCAAATGTCGCATGTACGGGTTACTCACCTCTTAGACCAATCAATCGATTCGGGGGCATTAAATATAACCGGATAATCAGCAAAATATACCCTCCGAAAAAACGTGGAAGGGGGGGATGGTGAAAGCTGTACTTTAAATAACGATTACCTGGTCAATCTGGACAGTTCTACCGGACTACTCCCGGTAGATCAGATTACTGACCAAATATACTAAGGTACTAATGTACCAAGGTGTCTATATTTGTCGGCAGAAAGCGCTGAAAACTTGTTGGTTCAAAATCGTTGAACGATTACAACAACTCGGATAAGTACATTGAAATATAGACAGATACTTAGAACTAAAGATATTCTTGCCATAACCGGCAAGTAGCCGGTATAAAGAATTATTTCCCAGCCCAAAGAAGAACACCTGGTTTGATAATATAGTAGGAGTAAAACCAAGAGCTTTCTTCAAAACTATTACCAGATTGCAAACCGGACATTGTAGGACGAACACAATCATATTATCTCAACAAAGTAGACCAAACACTATCCCCACTCTGCCGGAAATGTGGGATAGCTGAAGCCCAATGCACGGGACGTCCCGTAATCCTCTCCTAACTGCTATTCAAGAGAAAGTAACTCACCCTCTCAACCTCAACACAATTCTAGCAGAGGATGATGTGGAAATCTACGCATCTATCTACGAGTTTATGTGTGCTGTGAATATAAAAGTTTAAGTTGTTCATAATGTCTCTATACTTATCATCCATTTCTGATTAATAGCCTATCAAATTTTGTAAATTCTTAATATTATTGAGGCTGTATGAATTTAATTCGAGGCCAATAAAAAAACGCTGCAAATCCCTGCACAACGGTTTATTATTTTGTACAGAACACCCTTCTTTTACAGATTACAACTCTCTGTATAGATAACCCGTCTATATAATATAAAATGTACTATTCTATACATATTATTATGTAGATCGCAGACCCTCCGTAGGTTACTACCTAACCTCGTACTTGTTACTAGGTACCTACCTAAATCACGAGTTAAATGTTGCTAAAATAATTCTGTCGATGACAAACAGTAACTAAAATGGCGAAAATAAACACAAATAATGAAGTTCTGAACGAAAATTGTTGATGTGGAGTGAAATAGATGCCCCTTCTGCGTAGATCACTGTTTTCTGTGGTCAGTAACCTACCCTCTGGTCAAGTATAATGAACCGTTGTGTAATAACTTGCCCATCAATAATACTTCAACTGTTGATCAAGTTGCAAAAGTACCGATCAACAAAATCCAGCCCCTTCTTGGTAGATGAACCGTTGTGTAATAATTTACCGCTGTGTAATAATTTGCCGGTGTGCAATAATTCACCATTGTGTAATAATTTACCCATCAATAATACTTCAAAGTTTGTTCAAGTTTCACAAGTACCTACCAGCAAAATCCAATAGTCCATCACTTATCAAATGAAATAATATCGCAGAACAACCAACTCGACTTCATACAGCCATCCTTGATTATAATCAGGTGATGATATCCCGGCCGGATTTATAGCGTTTGATTCACGATGGTGTTGACGAAGCTTTTTGGTGCACACGAAGGGCTGGACGTACAATGCTCCGGGTGGTCTCAAAAAATTGTTTAGCTCAAGACAAATTTAATATCGTTAAAAAAACCATACCCTTCAATCGAAAGTTTTCGAGCTACGGCGTTTTGAAAATTTCAACCCATATTTTGAACCCCTTTAAAGATGACTGACAGTAACGCCGAGCTTCGAGAACCAACTAGACCCCGAACGGAACCTATAACCGGAATTTCATCAATTTTTATTCATGGTAACTAAGAAAAGTGGCCCGTACGGCCTACGGCGTACGGCGGACAGACAGAAATTTTTTAATTGAATTTTCGGATTCTGCATACCTACCTTGAAACGTAAACCATCAAATTTTGAGGGGGGGTTAGAATTTTTTTTTTTTTTTTCATGCTCGATTCCAATGGTTCATTATTGAAAATAATAAACGAAAAACTATAGACATGTCCCGAAACCAATGTCTTAAGCTGAGATACGACAGTTTTGGGCGGTCGAATTGAGCTTTTTACGTCGAGCGATGTGTTGAACGCGAGTTGAAACGGCGTGCCGCTGAACCTCCTGCAAAACCGACTCAAAGATTGGATATTGTCAATAGAGTGATGGAATTGGAAAAGAAATATCTACTTCAAATTAACCGATACCGAATTGGATTTCAGTGGCCGTAGGATCACCAATATCTCAATAACGGTGACATACGGGGCTACATCTCCTACATCGCAAAGCTACGATTGGAAAAACACGCTGTTTTTCCGCGAAAAAAAGAACCGCTATGACGCGAAATCCAAGAAAATTACATCTACATAAGTAAAAAATTTATTGGTTTTTCTGACCGACGCGTAAGTCTGGCAGCCCTTTTTCGAACAGCGTAGGAACAGCGTTTTAACAAATTCTCCGTCTCCATTCCTTTTTCTGCCTTTTTAAAAATATTCTTTGAGTTCACCGCCACAAACTTCACCTCCCTTAATTTTTTCGCACCGCACTGGTTGAATAGACTCTCTTTTCGTTTAAATATTTCGCGCACGTCTCCTCACTGAAAATAATTGTACGGTATAACTTTCCCAAGCTCATTTTGTCACCTATCTCAACACGTGGTGCGAGTCAACTGATTCCAACTTGGTAGATCACTTCCGGACAGATTACGGTCAGGAGGTTTAAAGGTGAGCGTTGTAGGTGAACACCATCGTAAACATCAGCGCGTAGGTATCACACTGCACCGCCCGATTGGTCGGGTAGGCTGCGTCTAGCGGGTAGGTATCACGCGACACGTGTACCAAAATCTTTAATCTGGCTCCACCTACCGAACCAACGGATGCCGTAAGTTTTGAATTCTTGATACATGAAGTGGATAAATTGAAAAAAGTGTTATCTAAAACCCCAAGGGTAATTCAATGTCCTCCGTGGTAGGAATAACATTATTTACAAGGGCGCGTGCAATTGTGCGAAAATCAGGAATAACATTACTTACAAGGGCGCGTGCAGTGATGTAAAAATTGCGGAAATCGCCCGTACCATCTCGCAATTGGTTCACATAAAATTTAGGATATTGCCAAGGGCAAGGTTGCGCCTCCTGATGGCGGCGGAACCGGTCTCATCACGCACTAGTGGTATGTTTGATTTATCCAAGTTCTTCCATGTCAACTTTTTGTCAAATTCTTCCTTGGAAGGGAGCTGCGTAAGTTCAAACATGGTTCCATCCGTCATAAAGTCGTAGGGATAGACACCTTTTCGCAGAAGAAGCTCGATATCCATGTTTTCTGGTGTACAGTGTCGTACAATATTGAACTTATCCTCTTCAGCCAAGTTGTGCACCGATGTTTCCAGCGATGTGCTCAAAAATTACATCGAATCGATGAATCTTATTGAGTCCAAAGTATCGCTCACTTGTTATGGCTATGCAGGATAGTTTTCTACTCTTCACTTTTGCCAGTCCTTGAATCAAATGATGCATGCCCCGCAAGGTTGTGAAAGATGACGGAATGTGAGTCGGGACCTTGTAATTTAAATTACAGTCGTCGTGGGCAGCTCGTAGAAATTGCCCTGTGAGATTATCGTGGAAGTCATTTTCAGATGTTAGCGTGGATGGAGACATGGAAGAAGGCATACAGTGGCCATTCGACAACTCCTTTCGTTCTCAGCGCTCATCAATGGTTTCACTTCCCTTATGGCGCTATTAGTGCTCGTTATCTAGCCAACAGTTTTTTAAAAAAGCATATTCAGGAATCAAGTAGGTTGGGTACCTGATCCCCCCTCCCTCTCCGAATTTTAATGCAATCAGAATGAAGAATTAGTGTGTCTGAATGAGCAAACAAGATTTTTGTACCAACTTGACACTCATATTTATGGTAATTTGGGCATGTGCCCATATATAATCTAAATCCGCAAATAAATAAATTATACTGAAATTTCAGGATAACTTAGGTTCCCTATGAATTTCATATAGGTAAGTAGGTTGGAGCAATAGAAGTAGAGTACAATAAGTACACTACTCACGATTTTCGACAAACCTTACCACTGCTTTGCGCTGCGTATGGAAATGCGTGGTCCTTGAAATACTTACAGATCACCGATTTTCATGTTTGAATACCTTACAGTCAAATGATTTTCAATTACTTACGTACCTACGTACTTTATTTTACAGGTAAAAATGATTTACATCCTTCTGGGTCTAGCCATCGTATGGTCGTTCTTCAAACTCTACACGCTCGTCTACAACTACTGGGAGACCCGGGGGTTTCCGTTTGTGGAAGGTAAATTCCCCTTAGGGAGTAAGCCATGTCTCTCTCGCCCCTCGAGGTACTTGGGCTTGGAGGTCCAAGAACTGTACAGGAAACTGGCGGGGCATGCAGCTGGCGGCATATACGTTGGCAGGAGACCGGATCTCATCGTCCGCGACCCCAAAATCATTAAGAACATAATGGTGAAAGATTTCAGCCACTTCAGGTATGTATGACCACTTGAGATTTAGCTTTCAGCTTACTGAATTTGCCCTCAATAGTAAATTTAAAAGCAGAAGTACTGATGAATTTTAATCATAATCTTTATTCACTGTCACGAGTAAGGCACAAATGCATCGATAGATAGGCAGGCAGGTGCAGTATTTCTGAATATAAGGTTGGTAAAATAAAAAAACTTTACTAACAACTGGATACTAGAACTAGATTAACCTAATATAATAACAATAACATAAATACTACAGTCCTTACTATCCCAGTTGTACTCATAATAATAGTGTTTTGTCTCCAAAACGAGAGTACCTACCCATGACTTCCGTTTATATTTTTCATGTTTTAAATGAAAGTAAACCAACTTCACTCTCCTACGATGAATAGTTCTTTTTCTATGAGCTTTCACATTTTCGGCAACAAGTGACGTCTTTTCACCCCTCCCGCCTGGGCATGACCCCCTTGCCCAGTTTGACGTCACTTGTTGCCAAAACTTTGAAAGCCCATAGAAAAAGAACTATTCATTATTGGAGTCAAAATTCTTAGACTGGAACCTACTTTCATTCAAAAATATAAACAGAAGTCATGGGTACTACTCACTGCATCTGATGGAAACGTGGAAATAACAAAAATAAGATGGATAACAAATAATATAGTCTTTTACAGCACATGGTAAGCTGGTGTATTCAATGTGTGCCGCCTTACTAAACCATACACTGGGACAATGAGCTGGGTGAAGGAAAATACAGGTCTTAGCTATTCTGTAGCAAACGTATTTATTATCATGAAAGGAAATAAAAGTTCGTTATTTGGGAAGGTCAGTTGTTACCTACATCCTAAAATACCCAGTGAAAAGATATGAAATAGAACAAAATGCCACTACTTAACTATGGAGATTCTTGGGCACTTACCAGGAGTAGTATCGTAATAGATTAATGATTGGGAGGATCGCAATGGATTAATGATTGGGTTACAAATACCTCAATCGTGTTAAAATAGAAAATAGTGTCCCTTAGACTGGTGAAATAAAGTACAATGTAAAAAGCCACTATTCACGGTAAAGGCTCAACTGAGATCGAATGACAAACAATAGTAAATGAGAAGGAAAGTAGACACAAACACCACGAGATGTGGGAATTTTAAGAACAATTTAAAAAGATGAAAGATATCAAATGAATAAAAGTTGATATACTCGTACCACGAGCTGTGGGAAAGCTTGGAGGGTGGTTGATACAAGCCGATAGCTATAATGTTAGGATTTTTATCAACATGGAGGAGGAATGAAAATGGCTGATTTGAAGCCAGTACAGCTCAAGGGAGTGGGGGTTGGTGGTATTTTACCACCAATCATGGTATAATGTCACTGAGGGTGGTATAAACACGTGGGTGAGTGATATGAGCAAAGATCACAAATAGGGAATTTTCTATTCGACAGTACATTTATGTTTAACAAATTATTTTAACAAATACAAAGGAAACAGCTAAGTAGCTGGGGGAACAGCCTCGAGGGTTTTAAATGTGGGAAAAGGGGAGTACAGGTTAGACCTTAGACCAATAGGTTAACTTAATTTGTGTTCAATCAAACAAATCAACAGTTGGAGGAGAATTTACAGGGGATAACAAGCATGGCAATAGATACAAAATTCTACATTTTCAAAAGTGACGAACAAGTCCATCATGAAGAAAAGAGAGGCCATACACAGTTTAAGCTCACTGCAGAGACTGGTGCTGATGTGGTTTGTCGGAGGATTGACTAGTACTGTTGGTGACTCCACTACCA
Source organism: Leptopterna dolabrata (assembly GCA_954871275.1). Classification (NCBI taxonomy): domain Eukaryota; kingdom Metazoa; phylum Arthropoda; class Insecta; order Hemiptera; family Miridae; genus Leptopterna; species Leptopterna dolabrata. The sequence goes on along the minus strand of OX940979.1, from coordinate 41,329,366 downwards.
CGACTCACTACACTGGCAGCAGTATTGTTATAACTTCAGAGAATAGCACATGTTGTTACCGGGCCAGGGCTCTCAGACAGTCCATGTTGGCAGTTACAGAAAGTCAAAGGACTGAAGGTCCTGGGGCCCACAACCTGGGTTAAATACACTTGAGGAACTGACAGGGGTGGGGGGTGGCTTACTGCAAGGTGGGGATGGGGCTTGACTTACCCCTCCCTTTTGTTGTCTGGCGCATTGTCCGCCATTCGGCTTGTCAACACTGATAGCGTCTGCTGGGATTTCGGAAATCCTCCCGAAAGCTGAGTTAGGAAAGTCAGTTCACCGGCTTACAATACTACTACTACTAATAATAATAATAACAATAGTAATAACACAAAAATTAATAATAACATATTTTTGACAATCAACACATGTTCACAGTACCCATACCAACACGAACTGTGATTGCAAATAAAAGGAAAGCGAAAGCCTTCCTTTTATCTAGGAATTAAAGTTGGCAAGTTTAAAGGGTTTCCTGGGTTATGATGATGACAGGACAGCATGGGTACCTACCTACAGAAAACCATCTTGGATCGATTATGGGATCATTTTTCAAAGAGATATTCCTTGAAAACACGTGGTTTTCGAGGTACAGACAGTGTATATTTTCTTCACTTTCAGCAATAGCAATTTTTAAATTGAATTCAGATGAGTTACTATGAAATATTTATTTATACTAGAAAAACTTCCTGCTGGTCTCAGCTTTCTACAGGTATATTAATGCGGACAAATTCTCCTTTTTTTACCAAAAAACTTTTGAAAATAGCAAAAACAAAATCATTATTTTTGGAGGGGGTACATAAATGATTGTTGCACTCCCTCAGTTGCACGCGCAATTATGAAACATGCACAAATGCACATGCAACCTGGTAATTATCCCTGCATTCTGTAAGACACTGGCTTCTGGATATGATTATGAGCAAATTATTAACTGTTTTCCTGTTACGTTACATTTTAACTGGTTGATCAACAGGTTCACCCAAGTTGTTCAGAATATCTATATTGATATTGTTTTATGAAATGATTTTTGATATTTATCACATTCTTCAAGTCGTGAAGCAAAGGCAAAAAAAGGCTTATTTAACTAGGTAGGTACCTAACTATGTTCCAACACGAAAAATTATTCCTTCCTCATTTGACTGAAGTCGCTTAGAACTTATTTTCCTTCGTTCTGGCGCTATTAAGATTACCACTTAAACCACAATAAGAATAAGGTGGTATTAGCATCGGGGGGAACAACCAAGATTGGGTTGTGCACCGCTGGCTTAAAGATCAGTTTCAGTTGCTGACTAGTATCTTCTAACCACAGTTGTTGCAGTTTTCGGCCGAGTTCACCAGTCTCAAGCGCCTACCGATCTCCTCATTTACCTATCTCATATTTGCAAATTTCTATAGTACGTAGCACCCAGTTCAACCATTCCCCTTCCACTCCTTTTTCCCGCGAACTCAGTAGTTGCAAACCCAGTCAAAGAAAAACTGCAATCAACTAGGAATCGAATGAAATCTATGTACCTACGAAATCTAGAACGGTAGCTGAAATATAATTTTGGTACGGCAAACAGGGATCGCAGCGGTGAAATGACCTCTAAAGAAAACCCACTGACTCAGCATCTGTTTTCACTGGAAGGTTGGAAGTGGAGAGCTCTTAGAGTCAAGCTCACACCAACTTTTACTTCTGGCAAGTTGAAATTGATGTACAGCTTGTTCGTAGAATGCGCCCAACGCCTGGACCGCAAACTGCAAGAGGATTCCGCAAAGAACGAAGGAGTGGTGGATATCAAGGTGGGTGATCTAACTTGTCAAACCATTACCTACTTGAATATATGTTTGTATTGGAGTTTTATCTTATTATGGTTCGAGGCCTAAGTTCTGGGATAGGGTCTAGAGCTGTGTTTTTTAAAGTGGGGGTCCCGAAAGGGTGCAGAACTGTGCGGGTTTGCGGTAACAGTGTTTGAAGAGGCAGTGTGGATTGATACTGATACATTCCTGAATTTTCAAGCAGTACAAATGAAATTAGGGAGAACGAATTGAATATAGGATGATCTCAGGATGAGAGTGTTTAAAATATAGTTGCTGAATGACGGAAAATAGCATACAGACTACTGTAGGTACTAGTAGGTACAAGTAAGTAGTTTATTTCGGACGTCCCTTTATGGAAAATTTACTATAAATACTGATGATGAACCATCCAGAGCATAATTAGCCTGATTAGAAAATCTTCGAGATTCTGCTGGTTGAGATTATACAGGTGGTTGGTACCCCAGAATTGTACGACGCTGATTTTAAATTGATAACTATGCAACTTTTGGCGGCAAATTGATGTACAGCCTGTTCGTAGAATGCGCCCAACGCCGAGTAACAACCGAGTAAGTACTTACTACCGAGTAAGTTGTATATTTTGGTGTCAGTTATTGGTTAGTTCTAAACGACGAGGAACAATTTATTATTGTTTCCTCCGAATTGTGGAGAACACTCGCAGTGCTGTTGAATGAATTCATTCAATAATTATTTTCTACAGGCTAAGAAGTTGAGACAAAACTAGGATCAAATAGTGTCTGTCGAAACATCGAAATCTGAATTACCTCCCTTACCAGGTTTGCCTTTTTGGCTTGTTTCTTTGTCGGCAGTAGCACGATTACACTTCATTTTAAGATATAATTGTTTCCATGGATTAATCAACAGGACACCATTGCCAGATTCACCACTGACATCATCGGATCTTGCGCCTTCGGGCTCGAGATCGACAGTCTCAATAACCCGGACGAGCCATTCAGGAAAATCGGATTGCGTTTGTTCAAACGAAGCTATAGGGCGAGAGTGATAGAGCTGCTCTACAGCATATTGCCGGGTCTGCGCAGCAAGCTGCGTTTAAGCAGGTAATTATGGATGATTACTGCTGTACTGGATGTTAGAAAGACACCTACCGAATTTCTAAGATAATTACGCTATCGCAGTAATTGATTTGACTCACAATGGGTCAAATATTTCAGTAGGTTCCTCCCTACACTTATTTTTGGAGACAATTTAAATGCAAATCAGTTTCAGAGTATTCCGAACTTACAATAAAATATCTGCAAACATCTGAGTTATCCCTAGAGTTACATGAAATTATTCTTATGTTTGACTCCAGACGATATCTGACCCTGGCTTTGAGATGAAAAACTCCGAAATTTTTCAAAATGTTCATAATTATGTTGTCGTGATATCCTCCCAGAACATCACTCCATGCATATTATTAAGATCTAAAAATAAACCAAATTCGGACGTGACTAGGTGCAGGTAACTCGAAAGGGCCCTAAGGGATCTCCCACCATCCTTCAACTGACGTTGTGGACGGGGGGGAGAGTAGACCCAGTAATATAAAAACTTGCCTTTTTCGCCTGTTACTTCATTCTACGCTCAGACCAAGTCGATGACTTATCTCTCTCTCCTCCTCTCTCACGCCTCCTCACTACTATATCTAAAAGATCCCAGAGTGGTGTTAACCGCATAGGTAAAACTATCCATGAGTGGTAACCACTGGGCACGTCCTCAACTATCCGAAAAGATCCCAGAATGGTGACAACCACTGGGCATATCCTTCTAGCGTCTAAGAGGTGGAAACCTCCCTGACTTCCGTTAAAGGTGTTAACCAGAGGCGTTAGGTCCAATACCTCATCTCCCTTCTCATTCACTCACCTCACCTCTCCTTCCCTCTCACTTCAACCACCATATATCTAAAAACAAAAACATGAGTTTTTTCCCGCAATACAAAAGTGGTTCCAATTTGAGTTTTTAAAGGTAAAAACGCTAAAAATGAGTAAAAACTACTTAAAACTGCAGTACTGGTAACTCGATACTGAAAATGATTCGGTACTTGAAAATCATCCCCCCCCCCCCCCCCAGTACAGAACCTACGAATTCGTTGAACTAAACTTTGGCCAACTTTGATAATTAATGTAGAATAACATGAGCTGGGGGACCACAGGGACTGTGACTTTTCTTTTGTTCATTGGAGTAACCCCGCAGTTTGGAAATTCTTTGAATATCATTGGTGAAAATTGTGCATACTCCAAACCATGGATTACAGGGTTCGTCCTAAAATTTAGTCCTAATGTCATCTCTGAACTAGTTTCACAAATTTCACGTCATACCATTATTGAGTATTACCATGTTGAAGAAGATACATCTGAATACTTGGCATTGTAATTATTCACAATGACGCGGTACAAAAGAACAAAAGAAGGGAAAGAACCGTATAGGAAAGTAAATGATTATGTCGTGGTCCACCTATACCACTCAAACTATGTAATAGATTATACTCAATAAACCAAGCAGAAGGAAGGGGTCTACGAGAGACACGGGAGGCGTCCAACTGTCGGCTCTCCCCATCAGTCTCTAATGACTGTGGGGCGGCTAGGGGTGGGTGGAACAAGCCCTATATAACCCGTACTCCCGACCAGATTTCTACATTCTATGCGCCCCTCTAAGTCGATGGATGACTTATCTCTCTCTCCCTACCTTCCTTCCCTCGAAAAGACCTCGTGAGTGGTGGAACCTGCCTAGTGAAGCCTTCGGGTATAACCGGTGTGGTGGAACCTTCTGAGCAACTCCCTTTCCAAAAGATCTCGTGAGTGGTGTACCCTGCCTAGTGAAGCCTTCGGGTATAACCAGTGTGGTGGAACCTTCTGAGCAACTCCCTTTCCAAAAGATCTCGTGAGTGGTGTAACCTGCCTAGTGAAGCCTTCGGGTATAACCGGTGTGGTGGTAACCTTCCGAACATGTCATCCGATACCTCACGCTCCACCACACCCTCGCCTAGCCCAGGCTTACCAGCCATACACCACTCTGGTGACCCCGACAATCCAATCACGACAAGTGGTAGCCCCGACGTCCCATTAATGACAGATTACGACAATTGAAACAATGTAGGTATTGCTTCCACCGTTTTTAAGGTTATCGCCAGAGTTACAAGATATGTTCATATCTGGCATCGGTCAGACGGTTGAGTACCGCGAGAAGAACAACATACGACGAAACGATTTCTTGGACCTCCTGATCGAGCTGAAGAACCAAGGGCACCTGGACGTTGATCGTGACGAGGGCCTCAAAGATGTTCTAAACGGCCATGCAAAAGAGGGCGAGGAAAAATTCAAAATCGGTGAGTCACTGCTCAAATATACAGTTACATTCTATGGCACATTTTCTAACTAAATTTTAATGGAATATCTTTGTATCCGGAACACAGTACCGATTGGCTATACCTAGGTTCAATTGGTCTACTGTGCAGTAAATTCACCCGGCTCGGTCTTGAATGAGGAGTAGCCATGACTTCAGCTTATATTTTTGAATGAATGCAGGTTCCATTCTAAGAATTTTAAGACCAACCGCACTATCCTACAGTAAATAGTTCTTTTTCTATGAGCTTTCAAATTTTCGGCAACGAGTGGCGTCGTAGTGGGCAAGGGGGTCCCTCCCAGGCGGGAGGGGTGCAATGACGTCATTCGTTGCCGAAAATTTTAAAGCTCATAGAAGAAGAACTATGTATCGTAGGAGAGTGCGGTTGGTCTCAAAATTCTTAGAATGGAATCTGCTTTCATTTAAAAATGGGGAAGTATTATAAACAGAAGTCATGGTTACTCCTCATTGGGTTGCCAATATTATTTATGACCAGTCCTCATCTAAATTCTACATTGGCATTTGATACAATTCATGTCGTACTATCTACACACAAACCCACAATTGCAACTCACTTTGAACGTTATTCCGCAGTTAATGGCATATCTACTTGTTTTTGCACATACAGACACATCATGCACTCATAGTATACCTACTCAACTATATGAAGGAGCTATATTATAGAATTTCAGGATTGCATGGCCAGATCGTGTTGAACAGGTAGGTACGGCTTTTAGGTGAACTCATCTACACCTTCGTTTACATTACCGAAGACCAAAAATATCGACAATTAGCAGGACAACCCATGCGTTGCACAGGACATTATTAATTCTGTCGTCGGATCGTATCAACCTTGAATATTGATAGAGGCATGGGCTCTTTCCTAAAATTTCCAGTCGCCCAGGCGTTCAAATTGATCTGCACTTTACTTATATACTGACTTATTTAAATCGTATCATAGATGCGAATGGGTACCTGATTGGCATCAATCATACTACTTCCCTTCCACCTCACCAGTAAAACCCCAGATTTCAAACTGGGTTACCCATAGCATTATACGGCATTTCATCAACTACACCCACCTAGCTGTAGGTAGCTATGCGTTGGTTCCTAATTGTTGGTAGCCTATTCTGAAAATTTCAGAATCCGAGTTTGACTGCCTGAAGACAAAACTCCAAAATTTCTTCAAACTGAAACATCTTAGAAGGTATTTCACTACTATTTGGAAATGTAACGTTATTATGCATGTTGCAATCCCACAGAAATGGATATCGGCATGATAACTGCGCAGTGTTTCGTCTTTTTCATCGCCGGTTTCGAGACGTCATCCTCAGTCCAGAGTAACGCCCTTTACGAATTGGCTTACCATCCGGTGATACAAGACAAACTCCGCAGAGAGATCGAGGACGTCACCAATAAACACGGAGGTCTCAGCTACCAAGCGCTCCACGAAATGCCTTACCTAGACCAGGTCATAAATGGTAGGTACCTACGTTTTCCTCTCTCTTTGTTATGCATAATGATATATTATGACCATATGACAGACATAGTCATAAGACTGACTGTGGTAGTTAATCGTAGTCATTTGACTTGCTGGCGTGATCAAGAACATAATAATTGATATCTTTTGGTAGGTAACTACCAAAACTAGAACTGGAAACACCTGTTGTCAACTCGGTTGACCGCTGTCAGTTTTGTTGGAGTGAAGTAGCCGGAGTTTCCTAATTGAGCCCAATATCTGAAGGGTACGTCGAAATGAGCCCCTACAGTGTACCTAATATGAAGTTGTAAGTGGCAGCCGAATTGATTCCCGATGGTGAGCCCCGAATAATTTGCGGCAGTTTTGTCGCGTCCAATTCGAGCCCTTTTGCGAACAAATGGATAATTCATTTATTTATTTTATTTTATAATTACTTTTACGTACGGTCAGGGGGCCCCTCCATGCGTAATAATACGTTAACATATACAATAATACGTCATAATATGTAGGTGCATACCTGAAAATGTAAGTGACGTGGTGTTTCTACCTATGAGAAAACGATTTTGTTGCTACTGACATTTATTTTGCATGTATCTTCTCGTATATTCATACATGTCTCTTGTTTTTGTGAGCCGTTACAAATTCGTTAGAACATTCAAACTGAGTTTCAACATTTTCGTTAACACTGACCTTGATCTCGTTGCTGGTGGAGCTCAATTCGGTTCACACACTCAACTTTGGGGCTCATTTCGTTTCAGTTACTTCAAATCTACTTTTCCGTTCGGGGCTCATTTCGGTCCCCCCGAGGCTCATTCTGACGACTATGTCAGGAATGTCAAATCTGTCGGAAGTAGCTACCCATAAAACCATCAAATTTTATTGTGGTCGTTACCTTCAAGAAAAATAGTAAACTCTTGAGTGAGAATTGGCAGATTTTTTATTTATTTATTTCCACATGGGGTGGGAATCAACCTTGCTTTTAGACACCACGTTATTCCCCTCAACAATCCCTAAGGGCACTTCGTGAATAAATTGATCGCTTGATTGACACCAAATTGATCCACACCAAATAAACTACCTGTTGTCAGAGAACTTTTACCTTAATAATGAATAGCAGAATACATGTGATGATTATAAATAAATTGTAGTCCTGGATGATAAATGCCCAAGCGTCAGTCAGCGTCGGAGACAATGGATCGTGTTTTGGAAGGCTGCACTGCCATATGGTTCAGCACAGGTATTCGTAAATATTGTTCATCAGGGGATTTTCAAAGAAAAAAGAGCCATCTCAGACATTTCATATTCATGTATATGATCACCAAGATGTCTTCGAACACTGGGACATCCCGCTTATACTGGAGGTCACACTAGTCGTTGAAAGATCAACGCGGGCCGCATTTTTATTAGTGTTGCTACCCCTTTCTGCGAAAATATCCAGCAGGCAATCCACACCAAAGCTGATCTAAATACTACATTATTTGGCTGCAGAGCTCAGAACCAGAATTGTCAAATCGTCTCGATTGTGCTCGACTGTGCGAGGGATACGGCAGTCTTTATATATGTATTGTATTAATCTGTAGTCTTAGTTCGTTCATATAAATTGTCAAGGGCACAGACACGTTACATTATTGTTAGCCACATCTTATAAAACAATATCTAATTTTATATTTGGCTGAAGAGCTCAGAACCTGGGAATCCCGGTAGGTGCTGTAGAACCTGGAGAATTGTCAAATCGTCTTCTAGAGTCTAGACTGTGGTCTTCGTTTTCGGTCTGCCTCTTGTGCACCTGCTTTGCGCAGACACATTAGGATTACAGCCAGCGGCGGATTCACCACTGGGCCGACTGGGCCGCAAGCCTCAGGGGGCCGCAAGGCTGAGGTTTTTTTGCTTTTTTAAATTAAGGATATAAATAAAAAAATCTGGCTTACGAAACATGTTATTTTGACATATAGGGTTTTGAACGAAAGAAATATGGTCATATATGGACATCAAATGCATCTGGCGAAAGATCGTTCAGCATTTTAAAAAGAATTCTCAATTACTTGAGAAATACTTGCTCAGATTCAAGACTATCCAGCTTAGCTAGTTTTGTAGCCAACGGAGCTTTTTAAATCGTTAGATTTTGATGAATTAATTGTAGAATTTTCGTCTCAGAAAGCAAGAAAAGTTAATTTGTAAAATTCAAGAATATTAATGATTATGTATTATAAAATAAACATTTATAATAAGAATATAAAATAATTGAATTTGATATAGGCCCAAGGCCGCAACAAACCTAAATCCGGCGCTGATTACAGCCCAAGATGTGCAGTGCACAGAAGAGCATTAGGGTGCAGAAAAGGATCAGCCGGATGTTGCCTATTTCCTAATACGGGTAGATTCCACCAAAATGGATCCTTACGCTTGTGCCAACCGTATTTTGGCTTGAATCCTAATGTAGGTGCGAGGGAGGCAGTCTTTATATATATAAATATATATATTACTATTGTGGCGAAGGAGATGTGTGTGCCTGGGATAAGTGAGGTTGTGATGGAGCGTGAATTATCGAATGACGTGCTTGGAAGGTTTCCACCACATCGGTTATACCCGAAGGCTTCACCAGGCAGGTTCCACCACTCTACCAGATCTTTTCGAGGGAGAAGGAAGGTAGCAAGAGAGAGAAGTCATCGACTCAATGTGAATGCGTAGAATGAAGAAGCCTGGCCAGGAGCAGGGGTTTTATAGGGATTGTTCCACCCTCCTCCGGCCATCCGACAGTCGTTAGGGACACGTTCTCCTTGTCACGTAGACCCCTTCTTTCCACTTACTTTATTGAGTATAATCTGATCATATAGGTTTGAGTGGTATAGGCGGGTACCACGACAATTATAATTATGTATATATTGTGTAGTCTTAGTTCGTTCTTATATAAATTGCCAAGGTTCACAATCTATAACACGTTACATTATCGCTAGTCACATAAAATAAAACAATAACTTTCAGAAACCATCAGAAAGTACCCAACACTTCACACGCTCACAAGAGTGTGCACGAAGCCGTATCCCATCCCCGGGACGAAGCAGGTGATAGAAGAGGGAATCCGCGTTCTGATACCCGTCTACGCCCTGCACCACGACGCCCAGTACTTCCCGGACCCCGAGAGGTTCGACCCTGAGAGGTTTTCGAATGCCAACAAGTCGTCCATCACACCGTTTACGTTCCTCCCGTTCGGCGAAGGCCCCAGGAACTGTATAGGTGAGCATGAGCGGACTTTGTGTAATTATTGTCTTATACTAAAACATTCAACTTGAGGCCTCCTCGTTTGACAGCTATTTTTGAGGTGTTGGTTTTCGATGGGAAGGATGAGACAGTACATCTTGTACGCTATCAACTGCGGATACCTACACCAGGTACCTACATGAATCAAAGTGACGGTGTGCTGAAGATATATACGGCCCACCCGCTTGGTAGACGATGAATTGTGCGGACAAGTCACTCGGCTTAGTGCCTAAAATATCTTTACGCGTATTATTGCTATTCTAAGCACCTTTCTAGCGTGCCTAAAATTCATTCGGCGTGATTGAGGTCGGTATTATAACCTCATAAATAATTTTCGTTTACTTTCAGGGATGAGGTTTGGTCTGCTTCAAACGAAAATCGGATTGGTGACCCTCTTGAAGGAGAAAAGAGTCGTTCCAACTTCACAAACGAAATCTCCTCTTGTGTTCAGCAACTCGTTATCTGTCATTTCGCAGAATGAAGACTCAATCGTCCTAAAACTCGAAAGCGTTTGATGATAGCCAGTGTTGATGTAATCAGTACTGATGGTTAAAAGTGGTTTTCTCCGGCTCGGATAAGTTGTATTTTTATTATTTATGTGGTGTATATTGTACGTATTATTTAGAATCAATTGAGGGTGCTGCTGTATTTTTTAAGACAATAAAGCTTTAAATGTAAGTCTGTACGTATAATTCCATATATCTAAATGAATTTCACTTCTAAGTGCCTACGTAGGAAGGTACCTACCTTCGGTATAGAATCCGGAAATGGGTAGGTAACTAAATTTTCAGTAATAAAATCTAAATTCTGTATTTATTGACCCCAGAATCAACCTTACATCTTCCTTAGTTTACATACAATGCAGATGTATCAACGGCGGTGTAATTCGAATAAGAGGCAATGTAACCTGTTCTCATGTTAGCAATTTAACTTACGTGGTATTCCACTTCGGAGCATCGGAGTTACGAGTTACGACATTAATTTGCAAGCCTTATTACCCCTTCGTGTGGGTTACCTGCCCCGTGTAAATCCACGAATCTCTCTGATGCACGGAAAAATATTGGACCGTGAATACGATTCATGGAGTAGGGGCGAGGAGGAGGTATTTTGGTATCATGAGCTTTTGAGATGAATTGAGAGCTTTACGACGAGTGTTTAACGAGTTTCGTGAAATGAAATGAAAACACGAGACCTTAGCTGACTGAGCTACGATACTTGGATATATTGGTTTGGTTGAATATGAAAGCAATAGGTATCCCTATTGCCCACGCAAAAATCATCTGCATTCAACAACCAGATCAAATTTAAGGATAAAATGGAAATTTTTGAATAGACTAACCTCTGCTCTACTCTTCTAGAAAAATTTGCGCTGGTACTTATATTGTAACTAAAGTAGGTGTAACTAAAGTTCATCTCATTATATAGCACAGAATATCTCAAATCACTCTAAATATTTTCATTTTTGCCTACTGGTACCTTCCAACCAAACTGGTTTTCGTATGGCATAAAAATAAGAAGAAATGTTTGTGAGTACAGTTATTACTCGGTTACTACTTTCCTTCCTCCTTGCCTTCCTCCTTTCTCAATCGGGCTTGGGACCAGCTAAGGCTAAATGTCCCCGATTTTCCTAAGAAATTTTTTCAAGAGATGGCAGCACTATCGGAGACAAATTTGGAATCGGTTTTGTGCCCAGACGGCTGAACCGATTTTCGTTCTGAATTTTTTATTTTTTTTTGGAAACCATAAGTAAGTAGAGTATGACACTCTTCCACTATGAGTACTCTGCCTTTTAAAAAACGCTGCAAATCCACTACGGTTTATTATTTTGTACAGAATACCCTCCTGTTACAGATCACAGGTCTCCGTATAGATAACCCTTCTATATAACATATGTACTATTCTCACATATTATGTAGACCGCGGACCCTCCGTAGGTTAGTACTCGTTACTAGGTACCTACCTAAACCGTTGTGTAATAATTTGCCCAGCAATAATACTTCAACGGTTGTTCAAGTTGAAAAAGTACCTATCAACAAAATCCAGCCCCTTCTTGGTAGATGAGCCGTTGTGTAACAATTTACCGTGGTGTCATAATTTACCGTTGTGTAATAATTTACCGTTGTGTAATAATTTGCCGGTGTGTAATATTTTGCCATTGTGTAATAATTTACCCATCAATAATACTTCAACGTTTTTTCAAGTTTCACAACTACCACCACCACCATCACCACCACCATCACTTACCAAATGAAATAATATCGCAGAACAACCAACTCGACTTCATACAGCCATCCTTGATTATAATCAGGTGCTCCCCAGTGATGATATCCCGGCCTGATTTATAGCGTTTGATTCACGATGGTGTTGACGAAGCTTTTTGGTGCTCACGAACGGCTGGACGTACAATGCTCCGGGTGGTCTCAAAAAATTGTTTAGCTCAAGACAAATTTAATAACGTAAAAAAAAACCATACCCTTCTATCGAAAGTTTTCGAGCTACGGCGTTCTGAAAATTTCCACCCCTACTTTGAACCCCTTAGAGATGACTGACAGTAACGTCGAGCTTCGAGGACCAACTAGACCCCGAACGGAACCTATAACCCGAATTTCATCAATTTTGTTTTATGGTAACTAAGAAAAGTGGCCAGCACGGCGTACGGCGGACAGACAGAAATATTTTTATTGCAGTTTTGGATTCTACATACCTTGAAACGTAAACCATCAAATTTTGAGGGGGTTAAGAATTTTTTTTTTCATGCTCAATTCCAATGGTTCATTATTGAAAATAAACCAAAAACGCTGCAAATCCCTGCACAACGGTTTATTATTTTGTATAGAATACCCTTCTGTTACAGATCACAGCTCTATGTATAGATAACCCGTCTATATAATATAATATGTACTATTCTATGCATAATTATGTAGATCGCAGACCCTCCGTAGGTTAGTACCTAACCCCGTACTCGTTACTAGGTACCTACCTAAATCTCGAGTTAAATGTTGCTAAAATAATTCTGTCGATGACAAACAGTACCTAACAAAAAGAAACACACATAATGAAGTTCTGAAAAGAAATTGTTGATGAGGAGTGAAAAAAGTTGCAAAAGTACCTACCAACAAACTCCAGCCCCTTCTACGTAGATGGTATAATGAACCGTTGTGTAATAATTTACCGTTGAGTAATGATTTACCGTAGTAATAATTTACCCATCAATAATACTTCAACGTTTGTTCAAGTTTCACTACCTACCAACAAACTCCAAAAGAGCCATCATTTTTCAAATTAAATAATATCACAGAACAACCAACTCGACTTCATACTCCGCCAATATAATCAGGTGATCCCTACCAATGATTGGCCGTATTCACAAATTCCTATTGTGGGCGCGTCTCTGGTTACGAGATTTGGTTTGAATTGTATACAATTTCATTCACACTGGAGTAGAGGTGTGACGATACCGATCTTTATCGGAACCGTTCCCCGCTGTTCCAGCTCCACGACTGGAACAGTTCCAAATTACCGGTCCTGTTCCGCTTACCGATCCGGTGGGGGGGGGGGGGGGGCGACTAGAACAAGGTATTCCACCACCAGTACCACCACCCCTCTCCCCATCCCATCAATCTCCTCTTGCTAACGCTCTTCTCCTGCTCCTGCCAAGGGTTCATTCGACTTAGGACTTTTCGGACTTCTTTCATTGGGTATTTACCCAGTTGGGTATTTCCAGGATTATTCGTAAATAAAGAAGTCCAAAGTCGAATGAACCCTAAGTAAATCCTGAAAAGACGCTCAAATTCGGACTCGGGTCAAAGGCGGAGGGAGAAAGAGGAGGCAGCTTGTCTTTTTTTTTTTTCAGTTTGCTTTCTGGGTTCCTCAGTTTTATTTCTAATTATTTCTGATGTCTTTTACATTTTATGGAATCTGTTTACTAGTTTTGACCAATGAAGGAACCCAATATGTAGGGATTTCAACCTGCTTAAAATACTTAAGGGGAAAAAGAGTATTAGGCATCACTTTCATAGTAAGAAGCAAAGGGAAGTCTGGTAAATTCAATCAAAATCCCTGGAGCCATTTAAGAGAAGGGTGTAAATATGTACCAAATGCCAAACAAGGCCGTTTTCGTTTTTACTTTTTAAAGGTAAGCACCTAGGTACATTATATTACTTACTTCATTAAAAATTTTGGTACCAAAATTTTAATACCCAAATTTTTAATTGCGTTAAAGGTTAGGTACATGTCGTATGCATTCTCAAAAAATAAAGGTTGGATATAATAAATTATGTGAGGAATAATAATGAATTTAATTTAAATAATAATGGGGAGGGAAATGTTTTCGGAATAATTATGATCGCTAAGGATCGACAAAGCGGAAAGCGGTCGAGTCGGAGATCGGTAAGGGATCCAGTTCCGAGGACCGATAGGGCGGTATGGTTAGTTAGAGGATCGAGAACAATTTGAACGAGTCTGGATCGGGAAGGTGGAACTGGATTGAGAAGCCAGCCAGCCAGTCTTCGGATCGGTAGGACCGGTAAGTGAAGCGGCCTGGAACAGTTCCGGAACAGTTCCATTGTGAGACTAGGTTCCAAATTCCCGATCCGGCGGTATCGGCACACCTCTACACTGGAGTCGAAAATGCCTGTCGGTGCAAACTTCGGGGCCTTACTGTGAACGAACGGCTGGACGTACGATGCTCCGGATGGTCTTAAAAAACTCGCAAGTTCAAGAACTATCTAAAACCGTAAAAATGTTTACGTAAAAAAATGGTATAGGCGTTTTGAAAATTTCAACCCCTATTTTGAACCCCTTAGAGATGACTGACAGTAACGTCGAGCTTCGAGGACCAACTAGACGCCGAACGGAACCTATAACCCGAATTTCATCAATTTTTTTTCATGGTAACTAAGAAAAGTGGCCCGTACGGCGTACGGCGGACAGACAGAAATATTTTTATTGCAGTTTTGGATTCTACATACCTTGAAACGTAAACCATCAAATTTTGAGGGGGGGTAAGAATTTTTTTTTTCATGCTCGATTCCAATGGTTCATTATTGAAAATAATAAACCAAAAAGTTATTCACGAATTTGAAGGTCCAGGCGCGCTAGGGATATTTATTGGTTTATTATTTTCAATAATGAACCATTGGAATCGAGCATGAAAAAAAAATTCTTACCCCCCCTCAAAATTTGATGGTTTACGTTTCAAGGTATGTAGAATCCAAAACTGCAATAAAAATATTTCTGTCTGTCCGCCGTACGCCGTACGCCGTACGGGCCACTTTTCTTAGTTACCATGAAAAAAAATTGATGAAATTCGGGTTATAGGTTCCGTTCGGCGTCTAGTTGGTCCTCGAAGCTCGACGTTACTGTCAGTCATCTCTAAGGGGTTCAAAATAGGGGTTGAAATTTTCAAAACGCCTATACCATTTTTTTACGTAAATATTTTTACGGTTTTAGATAATTCTTGAACTTGCGAGTTTTTTAAGACCATCCGGAGCATCGTATGTCCAGCCGTTCGTTCACAGTAAGGCCCCGAAGTTTGCACCGACAGGCATTTTCGACTCCAGTGTGAATGAAATTGTATACAATTCAAACCAAATCTCGTAACCAGAGACGCGCCCACAATAGGAATTTGTGAATACGGCCAATCATTGGTAGGGATCACCTGATTATATTGGCGGAGTATGAAGTCGAGGTGGTTGTTCTGTGATATTATTTAATTTGAAAAATGATGGCTCTTTTGGAGTTTGTTGGTAGGTAGTGAAACTTGAACAAACGTTGAAGTATTATTGATGGGTAAATTATTACTACGGTAAATCATTACTCAACGGTAAATTATTACACAACGGTTCATTATACCATCTACGTAGAAGGGGCTGGAGTTTGTTGGTAGGTACTTTTGCAACTTTTTTCACTCCTCATCAACAATTTCTATTCAGAACTTCATTATGTGTGTTTCTTTTTGTTAGGTACTGTTTGCCATCGGCAGAATTATTTTAGCAACATTTAACTCGTGATTTAGGTAGGTACCTAGTAACGAGTACGGGGTTAGGTACTAACCTACGGAGGGTCTGCGATCTACATAATTATGCTGAGAATAGTACATATTATATTATATAGACGGGTTATCTATACATAGAGCTGTGATCTGTAACAGAAGGGTATTCTATACAAAATAATAAACCGTTGTGCAGGGATTTGCAGCGTTTTGGAGTTCAAATCAGTTTGAAAATTGAAAATTTGATGAACAGCAAGCAAATATTATTGGTATTATGATACGGGGGGGGGGGGGGGAGGGGTTGTGAACGGGGGTGCCAGCGCCTGCAGTGAGAAGAGTGCAGCCATCGACCTTGGATGGACCAAGGCCATTCCTCTGTGTCCGCTTTTCATGAAATAATTATTTTGACTGATGATACATCTCAACATTCCGCTTACTGGGCACCTTCATTTTCCACTGCAGAGATGAAAACATCGATGTCTGAGTATAACATTGATGGCTAAAAAAACAACGGTTGTAAATCGTCGATGGGAATAACATCAATGTTTTTGAAACATCGAACCGTCGATGCCCTACGAACTCTAGTACCTACGTGTTCCCGTGTACTGTGTGTATTTGCGTTTGCGTGCTGGTCTGTTCTCAGTAGTCTTTTTTGTCCCATGCCTAACAAAATGTAGGGTAGATAGGTACTGATATCATGCAGGACTGATATCAAGTATCCCTTTCAATATTCATTCACTACTGATCATTGAATTATTATTATTTATACCAGGTTGCCAAGTACTTTGTGTTTTTTCCTATACCCCGTGTTGATTTGGCAGGTTTGACATTGATCATGGACAGCCCAGTAAGTTGCTTTTAGATTGGATCCGGCTTCGGCCGATTTTTGACTAAGCCGAATACGAACGCTACAGTACGGAGAGGAGTCCGGTTGAAATCGGACGAGCGGTTTAGTCACAGTTTTCATTATAGTTTTAGCTCATTTTGAAGCTCAACGTGGTGGCACAGCTTTTGGAACTTACATAAGCTTTAAGAACGAAACATTAAAAAAATGAAGAATAAATTTTTTAAATCATATGGCCTAGAGTAATCCATGGATTACAAAGCTCCGGCCTTGATACTATGGGTTGGATTAGTTGTCCGTATTCATAATAGGTACCTAGTATTTTGTAGGATATTTTCTAGGATAGTTCGAAAGAGACGGTCTTTTTCAATTAACAGTCTGGGCCATTGGGAAATTAAGAAGCGGCATTCCCCGTTTCAATAAGGTTTGAACATTGATCATTATATCGCACCCCGGCAAGAAAAGTGACACTTCTCAAAAAATCCGGTTTGGGGTTAGCACTTCCATTGAGTGCTCCAGACTGATACCTATAAGAAGAAACATTTGTTTTGGCTGTAGTTACAACACTGGCCGCAAAAAATCGCTTGTGTCGTTTTTCCTCGCAGCTGTTTCCGGCCAACTCCCAGCAAGAACCGTGTCACTTTGGACAGTTTACAGTGAGGTTCCTGCTTGAAGTGCGGCAAGAAAAACGACACTTTTGGTGCGAATGGCTGAAATTGAGCAGGTGTTTCAGAATTCCCAGCAAGAAAACGCGGCGGTAAGGGAACGCACGTTCTCTCGGTGTTCAGCGATATGGCTACGTCACACACACAGCGTTATCTGGGCGGCAGATCCAGTATTGTTCAGGTTATCTGAATTAAGCCATGAGCAGTTCAGATGAGGAAGAAGTTCTGCTGCTTCTAGCTTTAATTGAGAGCTGTGGAGGAAACGGTGTTGGGTACACCCAATCAATAAAAAAAGAGAAGAACTTGGTGAATTCCACCGTCTGTGTCGAGAGCTGCGCTCAGGTGAAGATAGTTTTAGCGAATTTTCGAAGAAAAGGAAGCTATTGTTCTCGGTCCAAAATTGTTAAAACTCGAATTTCCGAAAGATTTTTATACCAAAATCCGTTTCAGACCATCCTGAATTCCCTGCCGAAAGACACCAAAAATTATATGTATATATGTATGTGTCATTCCAGACGATAACTCTCGAAAGAATTGAGATAAAAAGTTCAAATTTGCACGAAAAATCTGTCTTGGCAATCGACAGGCTAAGTTCGAAGATGGGCAGAATCGGGTCACCCTAAGGGGGAGTTTTGGGGAGTTTTAGGGGGGGAAAATTACCCATAAATTCCCAAAATGAAAAAGTCTGACAAGTGACACCTCATTTTAAAGTTTTTCGTACGCTGAACACGATGGTGAAATCAGAATTGCGATATCTCATACCATTCTCAAACTGGAGCACTTTGAAGATGAAGGAACGTGGTTATTTCTTGAGATGTTCTTCCTGGTTCGTCTGCTCTAATCTGATAGTGGAATGGGATATCGCAATTCTGACTTCACCATCGTGTTCAGCGTTGGAAAATCTACAAACCGAGGTTTTACTCGGCAAAAAATGGAACAAAAAATTTGTTACGTACCCAATACCTACTCTTCTGGTATTCAAAACATTTTTGATTTCCCCCTCCCCCTCCTTCCACCCCAAATTTTACTTTGCGTAAAACTACTCCTGTTTTAATTTTGTATGGTATCAAGTTGGGAAAACATTGGCCGAAAATTAATTTTCAGAAAATTTTAGGCGGAGGAGGAAGATGCCGAAAACTTCGAAAATTCGCTCTTATAGCCATGCTGCATGACTGTGGTTTTTTTTGTATATTTCCGCATGTCTGGACAAAGTTTTGAGGATCTGCATGATCTACTGCAGCCGAGTATTGAGAAGATCACCACGAACTGGAGGAGACCTGTTGAAACTAGGGAAAGACTTTTATTGTAATAATCATGTGGTATCGTACAAATACACAAACTTTCGCTCTTGTTCAATAAGTTTTTTCTGTTTGTTCACCACGTTGATGCACTAACGCGCGTTAAATTTTGTAATTTTCCACAACCCGAATAGCTAACGCAACGTTCCGGGACTGCGCGTTGAGTTTTAACGCAGCCATTGTGGCAGGGATGATGCAAACTTGTGTCATACAACCGTATCGCCGTAACGCGACGGTACAGAAACGCCAAGCGTCGCGTTATAACGCGTTCTGTGTGCCGAAGCCTTTATTGAGAGTCACACCCAAAACGAGGGTGACAACGCTCACTCTGTTAAGCTCTAATTGCACAACAAACATCGTGTCAAAATCATACAATTATTTTCGAGACTGAGTTTTTAGTGCCTTACCTAGTCTTAGGTCCTACCTATCTCTTTATAATTGTTCCTTTGTTTTATGGATAATTTTTTTTTCTAAATGCGTGTACCTAGTACTATGAAGACTGAAGTCATGTTTTTTAAATAGAGGTTTATGTTTATACTGTGTTGCGATCTCTGGTTCTTTAAAATACCTAATGATTTAAATTAAGAACAGTAGACTGACTGGAAAATTTTAAGACTGAGTGCCTCCCAAAAGTGCCTTATTATTTTAAGTACTGTGATTTAACGGTTAACCATTCCTTTTCTTTTATTAAAATCTTGCTGTTAAAACAGTTTTTGTTCATTCACACACTTTTTTTCAATTTAAAAAAATAAAAGTGTCATTCTGCAGTAGCTAATTAAAATGCAATTTACTGGAAAGTTTTGACAATTCTGGCAAGAAAAGTGACACATCGACGAAATTAGACCATTTTGGCCGAATAATCAATTCCTAACGACGTTTAACAAAACAATTAATGTGATATCTGTTTTCTGAATAGTTTCTTCCATACAATCAGTTGGAATGGCTATCCCAACTAGCTGCATGTGGACGTAATCATCATTATTATGTCACTGATTTCGGTTTTTTGGCTTTCCTGAAAAGTGAGGTTTTCTAAAAGTGTCACTTTTCTTGCCGGGGTGCGATATGTGGAACACTAGGGGCTATTGGACCAGATTAAAGAAAGATGGTTTGTTTGGACCATTAGCTTGTTAGTTCAACGGTTTTCACGTTTGCGCATTCGCATTTGCTACTACTGACACGAATGCATCGAAATTCATGTAGGACCAACTAGGACCGAACCCCGAACTACCTTCAAAATTTGAGTCAATGTTGACCATTGAGTCGTGCGTTATGGCGGTTCGCAGAAATGCGTGCACACACCGACACACATAATACTCAACTACCTGAAGGTGCTGATTTTTAAATTTTTTTCGGTGGATTCATGTTCTGTGGGAGGAGGGGGTCGAAAACGGGGAAATCCGTTTTTTCCCCTCAAAATAATGAAAATTGCCTAAAAAGTGTAAAAAAGAAAGTACTCGGCCAATTCTGAGGGGTCCGAGGTTAAAACTGAATAAATTGAATATGAAAAAATGTGTTGTACTTCAACTCACGCCTCAAAAACCATTGCTTACCCAAATAAATTCAGAACTGTGCGAAAACCTCAAACCAGTTTTCATAAAATAGGATTTTTTTAAATTTAGGTATTTAAACTTTCAGTGTAATAAGTAATTCAGTTGGGTAAACTAGACATTAGCGTGGTATAATAACAACGAAACACTGGAGGCTGTCCAGCGACAGTCCTCATTTACAAAGTAAGTTGGGTAATTGCAACGAAATTATTTGATAAATTGATATAGGTATATGGACAGCATTCGCAGCAGTTTTAACTGTGTTTATGCATTTACCAGTATTGTTGGTAAAGTTAGGGACACAGTCACAGTAGGTTTGCCGGCCTTTTTCTCGTGAAATTTTCGAAGATAGAGCTGTGATGGAATTCGAAAACATGCAGATCCCCACATACTACAGCCAAACTGCCAGATCGGCCGGATGAGTGTAGTGTACAACAGCCTTTTGCACGCAAGCTTGAGAGGTGAGTGGTCACCCAGAAGTGGATTTAGCATTAAATCTTAAATGTAAAGGGCTATTTCCACTAGCGTAAGACGTAATATTACCATACCTGGATTCCAGAGTGGAGGCCAGACCGATGTTGTTTCGGCGGACTACGCCAAGGCTTTTGACAAACTGTCCCACCGCCACCTTATACCACTGCTCGGGTCTTTGGGCGTTTTCAGATCATTCCTGAGCTGGATCTCGAGCTACCTCATCGGGCGTCAACTTACAGTTCGTGTGCGAGGCGTGTTATCTCCTTTCTCTTCAACCTCGGGGATTCCACAGGGAAGCCATATTGGCCCTCTGTGCTTCCTGCTTCTGATAAACGGTGTGGTGAGGAGTTTCAACCCGAAAATACGTTGTTTGCTGTTTGCAGATGACTTGAAACTGTTTTGCCACGTAAACTCATGACTGTGAGGGGCTGCAGGATGCTGTCCGTTGTCTCGAGGATTGGTGTGCCTTGAATTCCCTCTTCTTGAACCCTTCCAAATGCTCCATCGTCACTGTTGTGGTTTGATGATGAGAGAGGAAGTTAAGGCATGGGAGATGCCCAGTGGATATACCAGTCTGCTCTATACCCAGACTGCGACTTCTTCAACGACTCTGCAAAGAAATTGAGATCAATCATAGCCTCCTCACCAAGTTTGTGAAATCGATTTACTGTAATTTATTTTAAATTTGTTTGCTCCAATGGTGTTGAATAATATTATTTTCTCGTTTGTTTTTCCACGCTGTATTTATCCGTGTAATTGGGCTTGCCCGTACTCAACAAAATAAATAAATAAATACCTTCCGGAGGAGTCCGTTTTCACTAGATGGCTGAGTATTCAACCAGTTTCTCCTGAAGGTACGGTAATATTGGATTTAGTAGTTTAGTGCGCCGCCGAATCCTACGGACGAGCTCGCTTGATGAGTTTATCGAACGCCAGTCGCTCATCAAGATGCAGTTCCGTTTGAGGTTTGCGGTCGATTTTGGGGGTTGACCGTTGTTCGCCATTTGTCATTCCAAGTGGTAGGTAGTCAGTTCAATTCAATTCAATATTTATTTGCAAAATGGCATATATTGCAATGAGTTGCGATTAATGAGATACCTACACATTATATAATAAACAAATATAAATTCAAATTTCCGTTGTAATTGATACTACATAATTATGTAAGATATAATATTGTAAACATAAAATAGTCTATTCCACTCATTCATTAAAAAAATAAAGTAAAATAAAATTAAGACGCAAAGACGCAACAGGGGGTTTTAGTTTACGGATCCCATCTCTCGAAGTGTTCGAGATGAAGATTTACAACCTACTTAATTCTTTGAGTGAGAATTCCCGGAGTCAAATTTCTTGTGATCCCACGCAAGCAGGTCCCCTCAGGAGGAACCGTGTTTCCACAAGTGTGGTTAGGTATGAAGTCCGCCAATTTTGGTTCCCAAACTGGGGGGCGTGAGACCATTCTTTGCAAACCTTGCAAATTTTTCCTATTCAAAAACACATTTTTGGGCCTGTCCAGGAACGGATTAATGGCATTTCAGTTAATTTCATGGGGAAAATCTCTTAGAGATACTAACAAATTGACATACGAACAAGGTTACGGAACGAATTAACCTCTCGGAGAAGCAGCTTAGGGCCCTTTCGAGAAACGGAGGGTTACCCCCGAGCGAGGTTTACCCGGACTTTAGATTCGATGTAAGGGTTACCCCGTGGTCGTGTTCGATTATAAGACCAGTCTCGATATAAGACAACGGTAAATCGATACTTCCTTAGTTGCTTCAAGATCCGCCAGGTTCGTAACGATCGTGGCACTGGTACCAATGGTAAACTACCTCAGACCAGTTACTTGCAAATATATACCGCAAGGTAAAAATCGAAAATAAATAAAGTAGGTGGGAGACTATCCATTTGAGTATTTTTTCTGATATCGGGAAAAATGCTCGATACCAATACTAGTATCGAATCAAAATATTCGATACCAAATGTACTTGGTATCATATTTACAGACATATTTACAGACTTTCAACGGATTCTTTCCATGTCAACGTTGAACATGTTCCAGAAGCCCTGCAAGAAGAATTTTTGGAAATAAAAAATGATTCTTCTGCCAAATATGACTTTGAAAAAATGGAAAAATCAACGTTTTGGATCAAATACTTCCAAGTGGATCCCAGAGTGTCACAGGAAGCTCTTCGGTTGTTTTTGCCTTTTTCAACCACCTACTTGTGTGAAAAAGCATTATCAACACTCGTATCGATAAAAACAAAGAATAGGAACAAACTTGATGTTGCTAGTGACTTACGTTGTGCCCTTGCCAAAACCTCACCAAGAATACCAGCGCTAGTAAAGAAAATGCAATCCCATCCATCTCATTAAGATTAACTTATTTTCATCTTAAAAGCAACTTCATAAAAGCTACGTGTTTATCAAATCGTGTTTTGTGTAAATAGCAATAAAACTTCGTTTTCAGTGTAAAACTTGCATTTTTTCACATCCATTCATTAGTTATGTAAGGGGGGCTTGGGAGGCTTTCGTTTTACCAAAAGGGGGCACGGTACAAAAAAGTTTGGGAACCCCTGCTGTACGGCCTGCAAATTGGGCACAAGAGCGTGAAGCGGCCCAATGTTTCGAGCTCCTTCCTGTTACAGCTCATACAGCGCGCTGTGCAATCCAGCTCATGTAGTACGCCTTCTTGTCGTCATATATCTTGACCTTGCCCTTAAATGCCAGCCGTATTTGCGCGATGACCCTGGAGATGCTCCCAAAACCTTGTACCTCAATGTAAGAGGCAACGTTTGAACCGAATAATAATAATAATAATAATAATATGTTTTATTCGTAAAACATCCAAAGGATATTACAAAGTCAAAAATTCATTGGTCCATGAGTAATAAATCAACATAAATATACAAATAGCAGTAGCATAAATAACACTAATAACACAAGTCACAGTTTGTAGTCAAAATTTGTTTTTGACTACAAAATTTGTTTGAGCAGAAGTGTTTTTAATTCATGATGAACTTAAATCCTAAATAATTATGATCAAAGTGGTTTGTTTATTTTCGAACTATGTTTGATGAAGATTATCTATGAGAAATAATGTTTCAGTTGAATTCAAATAAGAGCAGTTTAATTGCAATTATAAACTTTGTACCTGGACATTGCCACTTTTATGATGTAGGTAAATAAATTAACACGGTTTTCTATCTCCAGTGATAGAGGATGTAAGAGGGAGATTCCGTTAGATGGGCCACCCTATACATAAATCATACTTGTACAGTCAAATTCCTCATCTATTGTATATTTGAGTAGAAAAAAAAAATTTCGTCGGTTTCATTCACCACTGGCGTTCGTCCAAAATATGATTCCTACACAATCAGTGGCTGTAGTACGTACTTATAGAATTAATTCACTTTGCCCATTCTTCTGCATGTAACAACCACTTTTTCTCTGTCATTCACACACTTCAATTAATTTGGAAAATTCGTCCGTATTCCTCAAGTGATTTCTAAAGGTTATATAGCTGTTGGGTTGGTCCACCTACCTATTGGGTGGGGCGCCAATGCATATTCAGTACGAAGTGTACTAGGCCTTTTGATTTTTCTGATCATTTCTGGGGTGCACAAATTCCGACGGAAAACTTTGTAGGCTTATAGAATGATATATTATTTTTGGGAGGGTATTCTAACTGAAATCACCAAACTTGCCCCGGCTTTGAAAAATTGCCTCCCACTGGTCTCCTCCATCTTTTCCTATTTTTCGTTGCTAAATAATGTAACAGAGGGGCTGAGCTGGTCAGCAACTCGAACTTACTGGAAGCAGGCATGAAAATACTTGAACGTAATAAACAAGCAAAACACAAACGGTGGGTACAGCTTCCGTACAAGTACGCAACCACGAGGGACATTTTATGTCTTAGCGCCCCCTTCCGCACCCACACCAAGTACTTCGTACTTAATTGTTTTGGTCACCTAGTCCGAACAGCCTTCAGTCCCAATTAGTTCGGATTAGCCGGACTCCACTGTATTATGTACGTAAACATTCATTTAAACAATCACGCTCATACCGCAGCTTGTTGGCCACGCAGTCCGCAGTGGTTAACGTAGTATGGTTAGGTAAATCGAGAGCTATCCAACGAGTGGTGAACAATTTTTGTACGATGATAACTGGCGAAGATAAAGTTCCGTAGCAACGAATCGGTTGTAAGCGAAAATCATCAGAAATATTTTCGTGACGTTGTTTCCGTTGCATGTCTCCGTTGCATGTCCCGCGTTTCATTTTCGAGTTTATGTAGCAAAGTAAAGACATAAAATGTCAAAAAAAAATGCATTAAATGTTGTACACTCATTCCTTACCTAGCGATGTCGGTGTTTTGGAAAATGGCCTCACGTTTCGTGATGCAAAGTTTCAAATCCTTACATTATGTTGATAAGATACAAGTCAAAATAATATCTACAGGTACCTATCAGGTTTCCAAATAACTCTATACACTCAAAACCTGACATTGATGGAAGTTTTTCGCGTATGTAATGAGGGCTTATACTTCACTATCAAAAAATGATTGCATTGCGCAATGTTCTTTCCTACGCGCCAAAATCCGAAAAAATATCAAATGGCTGTTCATAAATCTTGTTGCAAGTGTGATTTTGACATCCGAGTGCATTGTCTCGGTTGATACGGTGTACAGTTCCATACTAGCACTGATTTGTTTCCTCAATGCGTGTTTTTATGTAGGAAATTCGGTCGTACTTTACATTCGGATTCTAAAATTGGAGCTGGGCACTGCGACACAGGACTGCAACGCGTCCGCACTCAACAACCAAGCTCAGGGTTTAGTGAGGTATTTTGAGAATCACAGTTTAACTTTCTTGTGCTGGTACTGGGAATACTTCGATCATCTCGTTAGGTCATTGGAACACTTCCGACTGAAGAGATTTGGCCTGAACGTCGAGCGGTTTAGGATTGAGAGCGAATTGAGGAATCTGGAGCAGAACTTGAAACAGAGTCATCTGGCGCAAGCGAAGCGGTTAGAAGACTTCGAAGATCCCCGCTACAGATTACCGAGTTGGTGGAGATACGACCGAAACGCCTTGGAAGGCCATAAACAATTAGCGAAGTATTGGAATGAATATTTAGACGTATCGAAGAACGAGTTGGTGACATATTCCACTGTTCAGGACCTTCCCAGTGTGTGCAATTCCTGCCGTGGAGGGCGTTGTAATGTCGATTGCAAGCACCTTCAAGTTCCGGTTTCAGATATTTTCTCACGACTGGCCTACCAACTCTCCAGCGGCGCCGAGGCCTCGGAGACATCGCAAGATGCCGACCGCTCTTCGTATGCCGACTTGTTCACTGCTATGAGAGTCCAACACAAGGAGAAGCATTTCAATCCCTCGCTGTGGGTGACAAACCTCAGACGCTGGCTCAGCATGAAAATCAAAGGAGTCGTCCAACAGTTCGACGCCGCTAACTGCCTGTTGACAAACTGTGGAGTGCCGAATGTCAGGGTCGGATCATCGGATGTCGTCTGTCTGCAGTCAGTCTTTCAACAAGTACTGAAATCCCAATTACCTCTTCTGGCTTTTCTCACTCTTACCCACGACCAGGTTTGGACTCCATTTCCGTAAAGGGCTTTACCCACGCGTTCAGTTTATTATTTTTTTAAGACACCAACCGCACTTTCCTACGATAAATAGATTTTCATTCTATGATTTTTCATAGTTTTGTACACCGGGGACGTCATTGCTCCCCTCCCACTTACGCCGGACCCTCTTGCCCAGTGTGACGTCACTAGTGTTGGAAACTTATAAAAATCATATAATAAAAACAAATTATCGTAGGAGAGTGCGGTTGATGTCAAAAAAATTCTCAGGATGAAATCTACTTTCATTTAAAAATAAAAGTAGATTTTTTTTTTTTTTAGAACCATGGACACATACATACATAACCAACATACAACATACATACATTAATAAACAGAGTAATAAACATACAGTATATTAACTTTTGGTAGAGGTAAATACATGTAGGTACCTACACTAAATAACTGATAGTTTTCAAGGGAACAACAGCGAAGATCAGTGGTTCGTAAAAATGAAGAATCCCGGAAGATTCCAGGGGGGTTGCGAACTGGTCTCTTTTGCAGGTTTGTGTTGACTATTTGAAGAGGCGCACCAGTATAGGGTACAGTGCTTGGTTTAAGGTACAAAAATCAATATTTTAGACGGATTTATACATGAGGGAATTACTGGCTTGTAGTGAATAGGTATAGCGATAATTCACTACCGGCAGTGCGAGGTTGTGCCCAGCCTTGTTCCAACACTTAACGCTGTCACCATATTATCTGGGATCTTTTTGGATGAGAGGTTGTGCCCGGCTGGTTCCAACACTAAAGGCTGTCACCAATTCAACGGGATCTTTTAGGATGCGGGTGCCCAGCTGGTTCCAACACTAAAGGCTGTCACCAATTCAACGGGATCTTTTAGGGAGCGTTTGCCTGGCAGGTTCCAACACTCAAGGCTGTCACCTATTCCAGGATCTTTTGAGTTGAGGAGGAGTGAGGCAAGAGAGTAGTCAGCGACTAGAGTATAGCGTAGAATGGCTAGAAAGGCGAAGGAGGCGAGTTTTCATAGCCCTTGAGGGCTGTCTCCCTCCATCCTCCAGCTAGTGGAGGATGGTGGGGATCCCCACTAGGTTCCTCGGTGCTCCTGCACCTTTCGTCCCCACTTCTATGAGTTTATTTGCGAGATCTAATATTTACACGTTTACAAGGAGTGGTTCTGGGTGGATACCACGACATGGCTGAATATTACCAAGCTTCTCATCATTCCCCCTCTCTGTACTGAATTTTGGCAGCGTGATCTCTCATCATTATGTTTATGAAAGAAGTCTTGGCCAACTCAGTGAATTCGCTATTGCTACCGGGTTTAAGCAGCGGAACTATCCTGATCACTTTCGGAAAGTACCTAAGCCAACAATTAATTATTCTCGAGAATCAAAATTTGCGCTCGCTTTGTGCATTTCAAACCTTCCTGAAAAAATTTTATTTCGTTGCTATTTGAGTACCCTAAGTGTCATGATTGATCCAGTATGAACCCCACCAAGATCTCAATAATATTTTCTGCTCTGCACGGACAAACGTGAAACCCTTGTTACGCCTATCGTAGTCGGGTTGTATCCATCGGGATTCTCTGAAAGGGTTGTGTGGGTTGTTCCCGGATGGCCCTCCAACATGAATTTGATCGAAAGCTAGTGTAAAGATGAATTATGGGGGATGATACCCAAAGGTGGGAGTATCGCGAGGGTATAACGAACCTATGTGGGTATGTGGTCCACTTTTCACAGAGGTTTTTGATTATTTCGTGTATTATTTCGTGTTCGCTAATGCGAACGGAACTGGGGGGGTTGTTCGGATTATCGAATCGTCCGATTGAAAGAAAAAACGCTGCAAATCCCTGCACAACGGTTTATTATTTTGTATAGAATACCCTCCTGTTACAGATCACAGCTCTATGTATAGATAACCCGTCTATATAATATGATATGTACTATTCTATTATATGCATATTATGTAGATCGCAGACACTCCGTAGGTTAGTACCTAACCCCGTACTCGTTACTAGGTACCTACCTAAATCACGAGTTAAATGTTGCTAAAATAATTCTGCCGATGACAAACAGTACCTAACAAAAAGAAACACACATAATGAAGTTCTGAAAAGAAATTGTTGATGAGGAGTGAAAAAAGTTGCAAAAGTACCTACCAACAAACTCCAGCCCCTTCTACGTAGATGGTATAATTTACCGTTGTGTAATAATTTACCGTTGAGTAATGATTTACCGTTGTAATAATTTACCCATCAATAATACTTCAACGTTTGTTCAAGTTTCACTACCTACCAACAAACTCCAATAGAGCCATCATTTTTCAAATTAAATAATATCACAGAACAACCAACTCGACTTCATACTCCGCCAATATAATCAGGTGATCCCTACCAATGATTGGCCGTATTCACAAATTCCTATTGTGGGCGCGTCTCTAGTTACGAGATTTGGTTTGGATTGTATACAATTTCATTCACACTGGAGTCGAAAATGCCTGTCGGTGCAAACTTCGGGGCCTTACTGTGAACGAACGGCTGGACGTACGATGCTCCGGATGGTCTTAAAAAACTCGCAAGTTCAAGAACTATTTAAAACCGTAAAAATATTTACGTAAAAAAATGGTATAGGCGTTTTGAAAATTTCAACCCCTATTTTGAACCCCTTAGAGATGACTCACAGTAACGTCGAGCTTCGAGGACCAACTAGACGCCGAACGGAACCTATAACCCGAATTTCATCAATTTTTTTTCATGGTAACTAAGAAAAGTGGCCCGTACGGCGTACGGCGTACGGCGTACGGCGGACAGACAGAAATATTTTTATTGCAGTTTTGGATTCTACATATCTTGAAACGTAAACCATCAAATTTTGAGGGGGGGTAAGAATTTTTTTTTTCATGCTCGATTCCAATGGTTCATTATTGAAAATAATAAACCAAAAAACGCTGCAAAGTCCTTGTCACATGGGTTTATTATTCTATTGGACATACGTACAGAAATGTTGGCTGTTCATTTTATTGTTTCTTTATGTGCAATTATTGAAATGACTATTTTTGATGGTTTCCACCAGTTTTGGCCCCCCGAAAACACGAATTAGGCTCGGCTTTTTTTTTACAGATTATCTTTGATCATTGATAGTACCATTTAATTGCCTTGATTCACCTGTTGATACTACTTGTAGTGTTATTATACAAATGTATGGTAATTTCAGACAATTTCCCATGTTTCTGACTAATAAAAAATGAATTTCGGGAGCTTAACCTTCGTTACAACCTCAATTCTTCACTCTTCGGTCAAAATCAACCTAATATTCGGTCTTCTCGCCCTAAAAAACATGGAAAAGGATACATCACAAGCTCGTGTTCTCTAAAACCTCAAAAAACCTCGAAAAACCCTATTTTTACACCCATTTTTCTCCCATAACGCCCCTGGGTGTATACCGATCGGGCTGCCGTGTTTCGGAGCACAGCTAGGACCAAAATGTGTTCCCAAGTAGGGAACCAAACTGTGTGCGGAAGAATGACGATTTTAGACCAAAATTTAACGTAAATTTAAGGCTGAAACTTCGTTAGAACCTCAATTTTCAACTCTTTGGTCAAAATCGACTTTATATTCGATCTTCTCGTCCCAAAAACATGGAAAACGAATCCTCAAAAGCTCATGTTACTAACATGTTAATCGTACTAAAACACAAAAAGTGCCTATTTTTATACACATTTTCACTCATAACACCCCTGGGTATATTCCGATCGGGCTACAAATTTTTGGGACACAACTAGGGCCCAAATGGAGCACGTGTGCGAAAGAACGAATTTTTTAGACCGAAAATGAAGCCGGTACACTTGATACGGCGGACGGACATTGCAGTTTTGGAATCTACACACCTTGAAACGTAAAAGAAAAAATTTTGAGGGGGTGTTATAAAAATGTTTTGCCGAGCGATTACATAGGTGTATTATTCACAAAATAATAAACTAAAAGATCTTTGGCCTTTTTATTGGGAGGGAAAAAACTGCGAAAAAAATTATTAAAGTTCCGAAAATATTTGTTGGAAGAAAATACGAAACATGTTTATTTATTTATCTTTTTTTTTTAAATATGAAAACACAGTCACAACTGAAAAACTACAGTCTTCGATAACCTTTGTCACCAGGATACATATATATATATATAGTGATTTGATGGAGGCGGGAGAGCCCGTTCGGATTACCACGTCGTTCGGACTAGCTGGTGTTCAGATTAGCGCGAACCGCCTGTACCTAGTTACAGTAATTAATATTAAAGAAAGATAGATGTAATTATAACACTCCATTTAATTTAAACACCACTCACCAGTCTGCTTTCACAGGGATACCTGGTGTGGAGGTATCGAGTCCTGAGTAGCGATGAATGCATGAAGCACTTCTCTTGGAACTCCGGTGGCGCCTACAGAGGGGCCTGGAACCCAGCGATGTACCCGAACGATTCGGAAATCGTTTTACACTTTTTCGCAAGCTACCTTGACATGATGCTCCCGTGCTACCCTTCACATTCGACGTGCAAAAGGCCGTTTTCCGATTCCTACGTTCTAACTGGTTCAAACAGAAAGACGCCACAGTATATGAATCTTGCTATTATTCAACGGGTAGGTACAATTTATTATCAAAAATGAAAAACGGAATTAATGAAATAGTTTTTATTTTTGAAATGGGTTTCCGCGATCTCATCGCGAGTGATTTAGTTCGTAACAATCCCCCTCAGGGGAACCCTCAGCGCCATCCACTTCGTCATTTCGTTTTCTATCTATCCGTTTGTTGCCCAAGCTGCAGGAGTTTTGAAATGGTGCTGGGTTTTATCAACGGTGCTAAATCCGATTCTGAGATCAAAAATGAAAAATTCCTATAGACGGAAATTGCTCATTAGTGTTTATTACTGAATCAAATCCACTCAGAACATTTTGATTAGGCAAAAGGGAGATGGAAAAAGCGCTTTCCAGCGTGTCCTCAGTTTTTGAATTTACTGTGCAAATCAAGGAAGTTAGTAAGGTTTTGGTGACACAAGTCGAAAACAAAAAAGCAAAAAAAAGTGAAAAAACTCGGGAAAAAGGCGGTCTAAAAAAAAGTTGTACTAACTTTGGTCACTTTTTTGTTGCAAATTAGTAGCAGAATCGATTCCTTTCTATCCGTTTGTTACCCAAGCTGCAGGAGTTTTGAAATTAAAATATTGGCAATGGTTTTTTTTCAAGGGTGCTAAATCCGATTCTGAGATCAAAAATGAAAAATTCCTATAGACGGAAATTGCCCATTAGTATTTTGGTTTATTATTCTGTGAATAATACACCTATGTATTCGCTCAGCAAAAAATTTTTTATAACACCCCCTCAAAATTTTTTTCTTTTCCGTTTCAAGGTGCGTAGATTCCAAAAATGCAATGTCCGTCCGCCGTACGCCGTACGCCGTATCACGTGTACAGGCTTCATTTTAGGTCTAAAAAATTCGTTCTTTCGCACACATGCTCCATTTGGGCCCTAGTTGTGTCCCTAAACGTTTCAGCCCGATCGGAATATATCCAGGGGAGTTATGAGTGAAAATGTGTATAAAAATAGGTACTTTTTGTGTTTTAGTAACATAGTAGTAAAATGAGCTTTTGAGGTATCTTTTTCCATGTTTTTGGGGACGACAAGGCCGAATATGAAGTCAATTTTGACCAAGGAGTGGAAAATTGAGGTTGTACCAGATGTTCAGCTCCCAAAATTGATTTTTTATGAGTCAAAAACATGCGAAATCGTCTGAAATCACCATCAATTTGTATAATAACACTAGAAAAAGTGTCAACACGTGGATCAAGACGATTAAATGGTACAATCAATGATCAAAGGTAATTTGAAAAAAAAAAATGGAGCGTAGTACCTAATTCAAGTTTTGGGGGCCAAAATTTGTGGAAACCACCAGAAATAGCTATTTCAATTATTTTACATGAAAGAATAATTCCATATTACCATGTGACAAGGACTTTGCAGCGTTTTTATTACCGAATCAAATCCGCTCAGAACATTTTGATTAGGCAACAGGGAGATAGAAAAAGCGCTTTCCAACGTGTCCTCAGTTTTTGAATTTACAGTGCAAATCAAGGAAGTTAATAAGGTTTTGGTGACACAAGGTCGAAAACAAACAAACAAAATCTTAAAAGTGAAAAAACTCGCGAAAAAGGCGGTCTAAAAAAAGTTATACTACTAACTTTGGTCACTTTTTTGTTGCAAATTAGTAGTAGACTCGATCCCTTTTCATCCGTTTTTTGCCCAAGCTGTAGGAGTTTCGAAATGAAAATTGGCAGTGGGTTTTTTCTCTCAAGGGTGCTAAATCCGATTCTGAGATCAAAAATGAAAAATTCCTATACCCGGAAATTGCCCATTAGTATTTATTACCGAATCAAATCCGCTCAGAACATTTTGATTAGGCAACAGGGAGATAGAAAAAGCGCTTTCCAACGTGTCCTCAGTTTTGAATTTACTGTGCAAATCAAGGAAGTTAATAAGGTTTTGGTGACACAAGGTCGAAAACAGACAAACAAAAAAAGTGAGAAAACTCGGGAAAAAGGCGGTCTAAAAAAAATTTATACTAACTTAGGTCACTTTTTTGTTGCAAATTAGTAGTAGAATCGATCCCAGAAGTATCTTGGGACATCTGTTTAGCTTTGCACCTATTACAAATTAAAACTCACAATAAGGCCGCGCTGTATTTACTCCATTTGTTCTGTTTCTTTTTCATTAAGAACTGCTAAATGAATTAAAAACCCAATGACTGATTTTGTTCCAGTGGGTCACGCCACCGCATTTCAATATAATAGTCGAAGGGCGCCAAATGGAGATGCCCCATGGGAATAGCAACATCTTTCTAACGATCGGGTATCTCCTTTACTGTATAAAGACCTACCACAACGGGAAGATTGGCAGAGTGAGTCTGGGGAAACACGGTCTCAACCTCCTTTGGATCGTTGGAGATGACAGTCACTCTTAGATCATCAATAACCACTCTTATCATTCAATGTTGAGAAGGAAGCCCTACAATATTGCACAATCTCACGATGAAGAACCAAGTATTATCAAAAGTGTCTTACGGTATTCCGCCGCAAGTTAGCATGAAGAAAGTTAGGTCTTGAAGGTGGTGAGGTGATAACTAAGGCATGTTGGTACTGCTGGCTGGTACACAGCTCGATGAATAAAATTGAAAAATACAATTTGTTTTCTCTTTCGATAAGAACGAAAAGAAATATCTGTAAATTAACTAATTAATGTTCGCTTAAAATTAGCAGTCTTGATCAAGAGGGCCAATTATAGAGATGGACCTTACCAGGTATTTTCATCATATCAGGGGCGCCATTTCACCAAACTGTTGGGGGGGGGGGGGCAAACACCAGGGGGTATGGGGGGTATGATATATTTTACATATTTACAGTTTCAATAAAAGAATAAATACAAACAAAATCAAAGTACCCTTTTTCAATTCATTAAATTAGCATTGCTACATTCCAATAATATTCATTCAAAATATTCCTTTTTAAAAGAATAACTTTTTAAAAGAAGGCTATGATATTCTAGATAACTCCAGTAGTCATTTTCATTATTTATCAATTCCTTGGGGGGCCTAGGCCCCCCCTGACCCCTTAAATGGCGCCCCTGCGTCATATCAATGTTGTAATACGTGTGTGATTATTAACAGTTTGACTCGCAAATGGCTACAAAAAATACAAGAAGGGTTTAGAGCAACAACGATAAATCTGATGTATTTCCAACAAATTCTGATGTATTTACAAGATTTTGAACAGCATCTTTGCTAGAACGCTGTCTTCGTCGTCTTCTTTGACTTCCTCAGCCGTCAACACGCTGGACTCTTCGCCAGCGGCCAGAGGAGGGCTCTTATTCGTCTTCAAGTAGTAAGCACCTTCTTTGAACCTTTGAACAGGATTGGTAATCATTAAGCATCCAGCATCCATGATTAGAAGAGCTGATTTGAAAACTATCTAATGAGCATCCATCCCGTATTCAGTACCCAATGGATGACCTGCGGGGAACACTCACTTAGATGGGATGGTTTCTCCGATGTACTGGATCTCTCCATTTTTACAATTTCCACTTCTGAAAGTTTCCCAGTCGTTGCAGAGTGTGCCCTTGAAGCCCTTGGGGTTGGTCAAGGCCTCAGTGTAGATCTGGTAAGATCTAGCGTGACTGCAAGAACCTGAGTGGCATATGAGGAAAAGAAGTTGGGTGCATACTAACTACGTCTGGTTGGAACTTGAGTCATTAAATTAATGGTAATGGATGAATAAGAGATCCATCACATTCATTTCATTCCCAAACAAGTCTTTACACAAATTCCTTCCATAATTTTCAACACCTTAGCAATCGAAATTCAAAATTATCGTTTTTTGTTGGGTAAAACCAGGCTGCCTCCATATTTTTAGCCATTTTGATTCGATTTGAAACGATCCCAACTTCCAAAATCTCAAAATATAGTTAATAAATTAGGTTCATTGAAAAATAGTTCAAAAACTGAGAACTGCCGTTACAGCCAAAGGTCCTGAGGTATAATCGTAATCAGCGCAAAAATTCCAATAAGAACTGAGATAAGCATGATAGCGAATTTTCAAAGAAAACAAAAACTATTGCAATGGGTCCAAAATTTTCAGAATGTGAATTTTTGAAATTTTTTTTATAGGCAAATCTGTTTCAGAGCACCCTGAATCCTAGATT
This sequence comes from Leptopterna dolabrata, assembly GCA_954871275.1. Taxonomy (NCBI): domain Eukaryota; kingdom Metazoa; phylum Arthropoda; class Insecta; order Hemiptera; family Miridae; genus Leptopterna; species Leptopterna dolabrata. Next base: position 41,294,278 of record OX940979.1, on the reverse strand, counting down.
TTAACAACAATTTATATTACGTATAAATTTGTGTATACATGCCTAGTTGCTTATGTGTCACTCCAGACGACATCTGTGCTTAGGTGCATGACAAAAATTCCAAATTTCGCCAAACCATTAGTATTACCCAAAAAAAAGGATGAGTTCGAAGATGAGCAATTTTCAAAAATTCTAAGGAGGTCGTTTGAGTTTTTAAGGGGTCAAAAACCAGTGAAAACGGCTAAAGTCGTGAACAATTGCTATAAAATCACTGAAAGTGTATGGAAGGGTGATGAGTAAAGACAGAAAAATACCATTTCAGTTGTTTTTAATACAGAATAGGGGTCAGATGTTAATTTCTAGGGGTCAAAAATTGGTATTAAGGGCTAAAATCAATATTAATTCACCTGACGTTGTGTCGGACGGTGAATCACGATGGAGGGAATATTTCGATGATCAAAATATTTTTCTAAATATTTTTTTCAAAAAAGATTGGGTCAAATTTGACTTTATATAAGGATCAAAAATCGGTAAAAACGGCTAAAACCACGAAAAAATAATATAATTTTACGAAAAGTGGTATGGTTTCTCGCTATATCATATTTTTACACAATAGCCATATATTATCTTTTCACAGGAATATTTCTTTGAAAATTCTCTGTTATAGCCATGCTGCTTGATTGGAACTTTAAAAAAAAAAGAATAACCCCTTTCACTCTACTAGACTTGACGGATCAAGCTGTCAAAAACCAAAATTTTCGTGTAGGTACCCTACTAAATAAGAGTTTTATAAAATATGGCAACTGGGTACCTACTAGGGATGGGATCATTTAGCCACATTTAGAGGAACCTTGATCCTCCCCCATCTTGGGATGTGGAATGCAGGTGGTACTACTCAAACAATTTTCCAAAGGGTTTTTCGACCTTTACCCACAGAATTCGGGTTTTAGAAACCCCGAATGTCACCCGTCATCGAATTATACTACATAGGTAAGTAGTATAATTCGATGCAGCCCATATGACACAGAGTTGAGGAGAACATCACAGTTTTGTGACAGTCCACTTATTCGGAATTTAAAATACCTAGCGCTCGTTCATAGGCTTAGGCTAATCTACTTTATGGGAGTGAGGTAAAGGGGCTTTAGTTACCTACCATAACTATTTTCTACACTGCATCCGTATTTACCATAGCATTCTTGGGACAAGACATATTTTTATAATTTCTATTTGAATTCGATTCATACCGTCATAGTCAGTCAAACATCCACGCTGAAGAGCTTCTCCTCTGTTGGGGTAGAAATCGATGTGTCCAAGACGTTCAGAAAGGCCCAACCTAACGAAGGACAATACAGAATAATACGTATTAAACGGCCACCAAGGTATTGAACAACAAAGGTTCACAACACCTACACCAACAGACCAACGCCGTTATGAAAATAACCTATGGAAAATCCCTGGTCCTTTACCTGTTAGCACAGCTGTGGATAATATCGACAAATTTACCGGAGCTCTTGGAGATCTTTTCGGTTCTGTCGTTGTCAAAAGTCGGTCTAGCCGGATCCAAACCTGAATATTGAATTTGAAAAAGTTAGTTGGCGATGAGCGGGGCTCTTCTCCCAGATCCTTCGGTTTTTAGTTTTTATTCAACTTTAATATTATAATTATTAACATCAGATTCGGTCTTTTCACACACAAAAATATAGGTTATAATTAACATTATTCGATCATTCTGTGTCACCGGAAGTATTCATATGGCAGACCCCTCCCCCCCTCACTTATACCGTATCCCCTCCCCCACTTCCCCCTTAAATAATGACCTTTCCCCTCGCCAAAGCATGTAATAAATGACTTTTCGCCTTCTTAGAGATACTTTTGCATAGGATAAAAAGAACAACTATACTGTAGAACTGAAGAAAGTGCCAACATTTTGTGGTTTTTTCGGCTCGACTCAGAAATTGTCGCAAAACATGGTGTCGTGGTACCCCTCAGCATAATATATACCACTCACATGTAACTTGTAAATGTAAATTTAACCAATAAACGAGGAGGAAGACGAGCTGTGCGACGCCTCGGCTGAAGCCCAGAAGGTTTCCCCTCCATCGAACTCCCAGCTACTCTCAACAGCCGTTAATGGCCGTTGAAAGGCGAGGGACGAGGTGGAGGCACCTTTATAAGGCGCCCAGCTCGCCCAGCTCTTCAGTCGACCGACCGCATTCCTGCCTGTGACTTCTCTCTCTCTCACCTAGCACCTCCTCCTCGCCTACCCATCCATCTCCCATAGCGTCTGCTATGGCGGTAGCCGTGGGATGCTTCAACTCCTAACACATGCTGTGGTGATAACCGTTAGTATCCTGTTTCCTTATCGTCTGCTGTGGTGGTAACCGTGGGATGCTTTACCCTCTAACACTCGCTGTGGTGATAACCGCGGGATGTTAGCATCCTTCTTCCTTAGCGTGTGCTGTGGTGGTAACCCCGGTACGCCTCTTCCTCCAACACTCACTGTAGTGATAACCGCGGGGTGTTAGATATCCGAAAAGACTCCTAAAGGGGCTCCTACAGCCTACCCAAACCTACCCTAATCCTAGACCACGGCCCATGGATTTCTCTTATTTAGGATGCCCAATGAATCAGTATCATTTCGAGCTTTGTCTGAATGTATCGACACCATAGGTCTAATTTGACTAGGCTGTTTATGCTATTGTTAAAATAACATTTAGGTACACTCTTTTTTCGCCACGAATTTCAATGGCGCAGTCTTCCCCCCACCACCACCACCACCGACATGCGTGGATATATGGATACGTCACGTATGTCAAAAACTGCGTGAAACGATCAAAAATCCAAAAAAAGTGACACAGTTTGTTATTTTATGACGTAGCTTTTCACTTATACAGCCGAACCATTTGTTGTATGGATTTCTTGTGTTTCAGTCTCACGAATCGTTCACCACTCTGGAAAGCTCTCGATTTATCCCAAAAATTTGGGCTGTCTCCAACCGCCCTCCCCTACCCATGAAACACGATCAACTTGGCATTTGTTGTTCGCCAGCGGAGATTTGGTATTTTCGAATTACACAGGTGGTTTAATATTTCTAACAAAGGGCAACGTTTACAGGAGGTTCTGTAAACTATTTCTATCTATGAGTAATGACTTTTTCCAAGACTCATTAGATCAATGTTAGAATAGGCAGATTTTGTGTTTTTTGGTCAAGATAAATAGGATGATATTGTGCAAGTTTAATAAACTTGTTAAAATGAAGGCATATTTTACGCCGTACCATTATTAGTGGAAAACCCGGTCTCCATCCGAAATAAAACACCTAAAATCGAGAATTAATTGCTTTCCCATCTTTCTAACAACTTACCAGTGACTCTGTTGGGCTTTCCTGACTTGATCCTGACTCCAGCAAGGCCGGAAACGTGGGCGCCGAGGGAGTGGCCGATGATGTGAAGGTTTTCGAGGTTGAGACCTTTTTCCTTTACGAGGCGATCGATGAATTCAGCGAGGATGTTGGCAGCGAGGGGAACGCAAGCTTTGGCTCTGTTGTAGAACCTCATCGATCCGTTGGACCAGTCCACAATGATAACGTTGTAAAGGCCTTTCCTCTTGATGTAAGCTGAATGACAGTGGAGACAGGCGAATTGTGAGACAATGAGGAGAACCCATGACTTCTGTTTATATTTTTGATCGGAATTAGATTCCATTCTAATTTTGAGACCAACTGCACTCACCAACGATGAATAATTCTTCTGGTTTATTATTTTCAATAATGAACCTTTGGAATCGGCACGAAAAAAAATATTACCCCCCCCCATAATTTGATGGTTTCCGTTTCAAGGTGTGTAGAATCCTAAAATGCAATAAAAAACGCTGCAAATTATTACATAAAGGTTTATCATTTACCTGTATAGATGCCTCTTCTGCATAGATCACTGTTTTCTGTGGTCAGTACCCACGAGCTCCCCCCAGGAAAGCCCTAAATCGAGTACTGGAGCCAGACCAGGAATTAAGTTTCCTACAAATGCGCGGGATTCAATAATTCAATCATTAATAAATTATTTTGTAGTTATTCATGAAGCATAAGGAAAATAATAAACCGTTGCGTAATAATTTACCTGTACATGTGCCCCTTCTAAGTAGATAGTATATTGAACCGTTGTGCAATAATTCACCTTTGATTAATAATTTACCATTGTGTAATAATTTGCCCATCAATAATACTTCAACGGTTGTTCAAGTTGCAAAAGTACCTATCAACAAACTCCAGCCCCTTCTAGGTAGGTGGTATAATGAACCGTCAATAATAATTCAACGTTTGTTCAAGTTTCACTTCCTATCAACAAACTCCAAAAGAGCCATCATTTTTCAAATGAAATAATATCACGGAACAACCAACTCGAATCATACACCGTGAATATAATCGGGTGATCCCTAGAAATGATGATCTCGGGCCGATTCCCAATTGTTAGCGCGTCCTAGTGATGATATCGGGGCTGAATGTATACAATTCTATTCACCCTCCTGTTGAAAATGCCTCTCGATGCAAACTTCTGGGCCTTACTGTGAACGAACGGCTGGACGTGCAATGCTCCGGGTAGTCTTAAAAAACTCCAAAGTTCGAGAACTATTTAAAACCGTAAAAAATTCGAGATAACGGCGTCCTGGAGATTTCAACCCCTATTTTTCACCCCTTATGGATGACTGACATTAACGCCGAGCTTCGAGGACCAACTAGACCCCAAATGGGACCTATAAACCGAATTTCGTCAATTTTGGCTCATGGTAACTAAGAAAAGTGCGAAGTACGGCGTACGGACCGAAATTTTAACATGGAACATGTTTTTATGGGAGTAAACCAGGCTCGAAAACGTCCACGTCCAGTCCAGGGGAACTCTGCTCCCCTCCCCGTCGCCCACACAGTTCTCCCTCTACCCCACTCCTGCCACCCAACTCACCTCCTCTCCTACCACGTTTTTCTCCTTGATCTAAACTGTTATAATCCGGGGGTCCAGATTTCATTCGACAATACACATACTGTCATGAATACAAACCACTGGTGGCTAGACGGCACCCCCTACGGCAACGCTTTTGGTTTATTATTTTCAATAATGAACCATTGGAATCGAGCATGAAAAAAAAAATTCTTACCCCCCCTCAAAATTTGATGGTTTACGTTTCAAGATATGTAGAATCCAAAACTGCAATAAAAATATTTCTGTCTGTCCGCCGTACGCCGTACGGGCCACTTTTCTTAGTTACCATGAAAAAAAATTGATGAAATTCGGGTTATAGGTTCCGTTCGGCGTCTAGTTGGTCCTCGAAGCTCGACGTTACTGTGAGTCATCTCTAAGGGGTTCAAAATAGGGGTTGAAATTTTCAAAACGCCTATACCATTTTTTTACGTAAATATTTTTACGGTTTTAAATAGTTCTTGAACTTGCGAGTTTTTTAAGACCATACGGAGCATCGTACGTCTAGCCGTTCGTTCACAGTAAGGCCCCGAAGTTTGCACCGACAGGCATTTTCGACTCCAGTGTGAATGAAATTGTATACAATCCAAACCAAATCTCGTAACCAGAGACGCGCCCACAATAGGAATTTGTGAATACGGCCAATCATTGGTAGGGATCACCTGATTATATTGGCGGAGTATGAAGTCGAGTTGGTTGTTCTGTGATATTATTTAATTTGAAAAATGATGGCTCTATTGGAGTTTGTTGGTAGGTAGTGAAACTTGAACAAACGTTGAAGTATTATTGATGGGTAAATTATTACTACGGTAAATCATTACTCAACGGTAAATTATTACACAACGGTAAATTATACCATCTACGTAGAAGGGGCTGGAGTTTGTTGGTAGGTACTTTTGCAACTTTTTTCACTCCTCATCAACAATTTCTTTTCAGAACTTCATTATGTGTGTATCTTTTTGTTAGGTACCGTTTGTCATCGGCAGAATTATTTTAGCAACATTTAACTCGTGATTTAGGTAGGTATCTAGTAACGAGTACGGGGTTAGGTACTAACCTACGGAGTGTCTGCGATCTACATAATATGCATATAATAGAATAGTACATATCATATTATATAGACGGGTTATCTATACATAGAGCTGTGATCTGTAACAGAAGGGTATTCTATACAAAATAATAAACCGTTGTGCAGGGATTTGCAGCGTTTTTTTATTGCATTTTTGGATTCTACATACCTTGAAACAGAAGCCGCACGCCGTACTTCGCACTTTTCTTAGTTACCATGAACCAAAATTATCGATTATTAGTTATCGTTTTTTACGTCCAGCCGTTCGTTCACAGTAAGGCCTACAACTTAGCATCAAGAGGCATTTTCAACAGAAGGGTGAATGGAATTGTATACATTCGCCCAGATATCATCACTAGGATGCGCTAACAATCGGGAATCGGCCCGAGATCATCATTTCTAGGGATCACCTGATTATATTCACGGTGTATGAAGTCGAGTTGGTTGTTCTGTGATACTATTTCATTTGAAAAATGATGGCTCTTTTGGAGTTTGTTGATAGGTAGTGAAACTTGAACAAATGTTGAAGTATTATTGATGGGTAAATTATAGCACAATGGTAAATTATTACACAACGGTAAATTATTACACAACGGTTCATTATACCATCTACGTAGAAGGGGCTGGAGTTTGTTGGTAGTTACTTTTGCAACTTGAACAAACGCAGAGTTATTATGGGGTAAATTATCACACAACGGTAAATTATTACACAGTGGCAAATTATTACACTACGGTAATTTGTACTATCTTCGTAGAAGGGGCAGCTATACAGGTAAATTATTACACAACAGTTTATTATTTACCTTATGCTTCATGTATAACTACAAATAATTATTTATTGAATTATTGAATCCCGCGCATTTGTATGAAACTTTAATTCCGGGTCCGGCTCCAGTACTCGATTTAGGGCTTTCCTGGGGGGGGGGGGGGGGGGATTGACCACAGAAAACAGTGATCTACGCAGAAGGGGCATCTATACAGGTATATAAGAAACCTTTGTGTAATAATTTACAGCGTTTTTAAATTGGACACCCTTTTGATTTCGGAATGAAGAAAATTGAACAAGTTCCTCATCATGTTATATACATGTAAATGCTGAAGAATAAATCTCACCTTCTTTTATTCCTTGTCCGATCTCAGATTCGTGGTTATTTTGCCAACCGTGGACAATAATTTTGGTCGCCTTGTGCTTTGCGAAACTGTTGAAGAGGGGCTTGGTGTCGACCTTGGCCGCTTCGAATTGGTTAGGGTTTCTATTGGACGGAAACAGAAAGAGTAGGCGACTAGTTAGAACGCGAATACCGCTGGTCAGTTGTTTCTCATAATTAAATCTTTAGGCAAAATCTTTCGAACTCGTTAAGACCACCATTCCCGGCCGACCCACGATTGTGCGTTGGGATTCGGCTCGAGTATTGTGATACAAGTATTCTTTGTTCTACTCATAAATCCAATGAAGTACCTACTACCTGTACTTATAAACTATGTGGGTGTTGCTACAATGTTTAATCATGACGCTATAAGCACCATGGCTAATAGCAAAAATATTTGAACAAAAATATTAGACATTTAATAGATGGCCTAGCTATGCGTCAACATAGAAAACTTGAATACATCATTATGAGAACCCCGAATACGTGCACTTTTTTTACTTCAAAATAATTATGATTCCAAATGGCAAAATATGCGAATTATGCTGTTGGGCAAAAAAGAGGGAGAAGAAAAAGTTTGCCAAGTTGAGTGGGCAATATAATAGCTTCCTCACTTATTGTAACATGATGAGTCAAAATGATTGAATTGCAATAAATAGAGTAGTAGTAAATTACCTAATATGCGTAATAGGATTATAGGAAGCGTAACGCTAGCATTGCCCGACGATGTTGAAATTCGTAGGGTTAAGCCCCAATCACTTGAAATTTCACTAAAATTGGTCTAGTAGTTCTGGAGTTTTGCCAGTGACAACAAATTTCAGGTTTACGCGTGCGCAGTGGTCATTACTGATCATTGCGACGAAATTCATAGGCAGCCGTCTTGGAGCCAGCCTCCAACTACCCTCCGAATTTGAGTGAAATCGGTCCATTAGGAACTGAGAAATCGTTGTTTCATTATATTCAAGTTTGCGCATGCTTAGTGGTTATTACTGATCCAATCGCCACGAAATTCATGGGCAATCGTCTTGAAGCCAGCCCCCAAATACCCTCCGAATTTGAGCTAAATAGGTCTATTAGGAACTGAGAAATCGTTGTTTCATAAAATTCACCTTTGCGCACGCGCACGCGCTACTATTGGTCCGATGGCTATGAAATTCATAGGGAACCGTCTTGGGGCTAACCCGCACAATCCATGAAAATTACATCAATATCGGACCATAGTTTACCCGGGACAAGGAATTGACCACAGACAGACAATCATAGAACCAAAATTGTTCAGAAAGCTTTGAAATGCAAAAAAAAAGTAGAAATTCTGATTTTTTAGGACCATTTTTTGTTTGCTTCTTGCACGAATATGGTTATGCCTATACCTTCGGCCTTTGGCTATACCTTCGGTAGTGAGGAAGGAATTGGCAAACAAAATAGGAGAAAATATTCAACATATGCGGAAATAGGTAGGTATCTATGTGAAAATATTCACGCGTGAAAATGAGAATAATTTATTCCTCTCGCTATGCCATTTATATTCTGATATATTCTGATATTACAAGCTTGTGATATACATATCTCAAGCAAAAATTATGGGCAGCATTTAAACATACTTCGAGTAGTAGAGATGGAAAGTCATGTTCTGCCTCAGCTCAGCGGTGGCTTTCTCGTCGAAATTCTTGTCACGGACGAAAAATTCATCTGCACCTTCAAATAGGTCGCTCATGCCGTAGCGCTCCTCCTCGGGTTCCATATAGCACCCGAAGTTGCCTGTTCATCACAATAAGTTGGTAGTATGAAGGTAATTAAAGTTTAATTGGGGGTTGACAATTCATAAGGGCTGCGCTGAGTACTGTGTAACAGGCCAGATGAGCAGATCTTTCAATCTAAGCAGTCCATTCTCCATTACGATTGTAAATGTTCAAGACCTTCTTGGCACTGTCCCAATTTCTTTAAGGGCTCTTCCCTAAAACGTGCTTCTTTTTTCATTTCAAATAGGATGTATCAGTTTTGAATACTTTATAAACGTACCTACCGCAATCTTTCAGTATCGAGGCCTCAAATGAAGGAACACCGAAGACCAGGAAAACTCCCAGTAAAAGGGTTTGATGACCGAGAAGCCACATCATGAAGGGACCTGAAAATAGGATGATTCACAAAGTGAGCGTTCAAACCTACTTATACTATTTTATTATTAATATCCGAGTTTATACTTAGAAATTAATTTGAGACTCAAAAACGATACCTTCCCGAACACCTCTTTGCTAATATTCCTCCCACAACCTCGATCTCGCTAGATCAAAGAACCAAAAGCAGTAGGATGAGAGAAACAACGTCCCGAAATGAGCACACAAACGCTAGACCTACGATATAACCAAAGACCTAAATGTACTATGTAACAACACTGTAAGTGCTTATAGACACTTTTATTATGTTTTTCAATATTTGGGGTTCTGCCCCGAATATTGATAGAACGAGTCTCCTCATTCAAGTAACTGGGCAGTATGCTCTCTGAGGACCTCGAACCAGAGCTCGAAATTAAATGCGACATTGATTGCAAAGTCGAGCTTCAGGAAGATGAGCAACTATTACTGCAGCTACTGCATTACTGTGCAAGCAGAACCTCAACTTGAGTTGGTACAGCTTATAATATGGTGAAATGCTGTAGGTATATTTTCTGTTCTCTTATAGCGTTGAGAGGTGGACTTTGAAAGTGAGATCGCTTGCCCGCCTGGAGGCCTTTGAGATGTGGAACCATCGCCGATTGTTCCGAATCTTGTTGGACGTATGACTCCCGAGGAAGCTCTGAGGCGCGCAGGCTTGAATCGGCAAAAATGTTGGTGCAGCTCATCATGAAAGGAAAATTTGAAGGAAAACGCGGAGTTGGACGGCGGCAGATGTCATGGCTGCTGGACATCCGGGAATAGACTGGCATTCAGCAGGTTGGGGAACGCTTCAGAGTTGCTGAGGACTGTAGTGAACGCCAACTTTCAGGGAACCGAGCACGGCACTTGAAGAAGAATATTTGGTTCATTTTGTCCGAGGTATCCTGTGAGCATTTTTGCGGCCTGTGTCCGAGGTGAGCATTTTTGTTTTTTACGTTTGCACGCATATACCTATATAAGTTTAAAAATCGAAGCTTCTACACCAAGTTTTGCCTACTGTAGTCAAATTGGTCATCTTAAAAAAGGCCTACACCGAATTTGACTAGGGCAGTACTTCCATATTGACTCGGGCGGTTGGAGGGGTAAGAGCAAGGCCCTTCTGCGCCTCTTCCCCACGCAGTGGGAGGGGAGGCATATATACACCCCGTGGCCCACTGCCATGACACCCTTCGACTGAGACCTTAACCTTTTCACTGCCAGAGCCTGAAATGGAAAATTACCGATCTGTGCCAAACGCACTTTTCACTTGTGCGGCCATATAATTGACATAATCTCATACCAGGGTGTTTTTTATGAGTCTTGCACCTAGGATACACATGTTACGCCCTGAGGCGTCCGGCGACCCTCATGGCACATGAGGGTAACGGTCACCTTGTGTGCCAATGAGGTCGCTGGTAAACTCAAAAATTGTCACATTACGTGCCATGAGGTCGCCGGTGAACTCACTCTGAACATTATTATTTGTCTTGTAATATTGTTTATAAATAATATAAATATGTATACAAAGTAGGTAAAGTGAATTAGTTGAGTTTTGTAGTAAATAGTTGAGTAGGTAGCTACGCATATTTTTATTGAAAGTGAAGCAGCCGGCGGACTCATGGCACAGCGGGTAAATCATCACATGAGGCACTGTTAAATCGCTTGTGATGCTCAAACCCGGAAACCATTCCATGCCTGGCTACCTTGGTAACGCATAAACATAATAATAACTGGAGGAGATCCAAAAAGTTAACTTTTCATAATGTTTCTGTGTGAAAACCTGTGAGTATTCCGGCGGACTCATGGCAATATTAAAGCACGGTCTTTGAGTCGGCTGGCAGCCTCAAGGCAGTGAAAAGGTACGGAATACCTGTGATAGTTCAAGTTCAAGTTCACGTAGAATAGTGTGTGTTGGAAGTTAGAGTTGTGAGATAGTTATTTGAGAAGTGTAGACCTTTTAAATTCCCTGGTTGACCCCTGTGAAGAAGAAGATGCGATCGGACTTGGAAACGGCTTATCCCCTGGACATTATTAATAACCGTCGAGCAAGAGAGAGGAGAGTGAAGAGTCTGCCAGGAAGCACGTCTGAACCCAGGCGAGTGAACCCATACTGCTGCGGAGTACATGTTACAGGAGTCCGAGCAGCCGAGGGAGGACTGGACCAGAGCTCCAAGAATCATCCCTGGACTACAGCCAAAAGGACCATCCCTGGACCACACGAATCAGTGTTCCAGAGAAGGTAGGACCCAACTTCCCTTTATTACTACCTGGTACTTAGGGCGACACTTGTCGCGTAATAGCGCCCTTCAGGCTTTCTGTGCATCCCACTGTCTGGGAGGAGAGTAACAGAGGGTCTTGTCCCGTTTGTTCCAGCACCTCCAGCACATCTCACTTGGCCCCAGAAACGTCCCCAATTACCGTATCGTGGATCCCTCTGAACCCACGTTGAACCCACCGTCTGACCACATGACACTGGTGCCACATCCATTACCACATCTTGCTTCACATTGCTATATTGTCTCACCCCCACAGTAATATTTCTCCCTTTGTGATTGTAATTAACTTCCCGAATAATCGCGACTCTTCAGCTTCACATTCATCTTCTGTTCTAACTTTGGCGCAACCGCGACCGCCATACTTGTATCGTTATCTTACTTACAATAAATTCACTTGCATTTACGTGCGTCCTTGTCAACTTCAGTAGTCACATTTCAAACAGCCGACAGGCATCAGAATCTAGTAGTTTTTCTAGCATTAGCTTCACAGCCTTATAGTACAGGTTACTAGAAGGCTGTACCTGGAGTCAGTCCTGTGCAACGCTGACTGAAGCGCCGATTGCCAACCAGCGAACTTCAGGTAATGTCCTTGTTGAATTCAACCTTTAAATTTAACGCCCCTAGCTCGCCATCCACCCTTGACCCAAATCGGTAGGAATTCGACAAACAGGAAACATTACACTATCATTCGTCTAATGAAACAATATCACGGAACTACCAACTCGACTGTATGAAGCCATGCGTGATTGTAGTCAGCTGCTCTCTAGCAATCATGTCTGGGCTGGATGTATACTGTTTATTTCAAACTCATGTTAACAGAACCAAACTTCAGGGCCTTACTGTGAACGAACGGCTAGACGTACAGTGCTCCTAGCATTCTAAAAAAATTCTCAAGGTCGAATCAATTTAAAAGCGTAAAAAAGCATAACATTCTATTGAACATTTACGAGCTATGGTTTCTGAAATTGCAACCCCTGTTTCACTGTTTAGAAATGACCAGGTAACAGTACCTAACGCCGAGCTTTGCGGACCATCTAGATCAAAATTGTCAAACTGACTGTGTGTCCGATGCGTACCTACAATCCGAATTTCCTTAATTTTAGGAAATAAACCAAACATGCTGCATGGCTATAAGAGCGAATTTTCAAAGAAATAATAGTGCAATTGTGTGAAAAAGTGATATAGCGAGAAACCGTACCACTTCTCGTAAAATTATACCGTTTTCTCGTGGTTTTAGCCATTTTTACCGATTTTTGACCCTTATGAAGTCAAATTTAACTCACTCTGTTTTGAGAAAAATATTTTCATCATCGAAATAGTCCCTCCGTCGTGAATCACCATTCCACATAAGGTCAGGTGAATTAATATTTTTAGCCCTTCATACCAATTTTTGGCCCCTACACATACAAATTTGACCCCTATCTGTATGAAAAACAACTAAAATTGTAGGTATTTTTCCTACTTTATTCACCCTTTCGTACCACTTTCAGAGATCTTATGTCAATTGTTCGCGGTTTTAGCAGTTTTTACCGATTGTTGACCCCTTAAAAACGCAGATTTGACTCCCTTAGAATTTTTTTAAATTGTTCATCTTCGAACTGATCCTTTTGTTTGGCAATGCGAACGTTTTGGCGAAATTTGGGATTTGTATCGTGTACCCAAGGGTTATTGTTAAAATCTAGGGATAAATTCAGGATGCTCGTGATTTGCCTATTAAAAAATTTCAGAATTCATGTTCTGAAATTTTTGGACCCATTGCAATAGCTCCATTTCTCTGAAAATTCGCTAAAAGTGCGAAGTACGGCGGACGGGCAGCAATTTTTGATTCCCTTTTCAGATTCTATGTAGGTATATCTACCTTGAAAAGAAAACTAAAATTTTGAGGGTGGTTTTTTCTCTCTCTCTTTTCATGCTCGATTCCAAATGTTTATTATTGAAAATAATAAACCAAAATCACTTCGCATGAAAATTATTGTTTCAATAACAAGGTTTCTCATAACAACTGTTCGAAGTTATGGCTCTTGGAAGAACGAACAATTTGAGTTCATAAGATGTTTTCATAAAATTTTGCATTAATATCAATGACCATATTGAAACCTCATAATTAAACCCAAACCTGATGAATAAAACCCATGATGACAAAAAAATTGAATCAGCTTACCCGGATAGATGTATGGAGAATATGGCGAAATTCAGACAACCTTGTGATTAATATTAACGCAGACAGTATTTACCTAGGATGAGCAAACAGCCCAATGAGGGAAGTTCAAATACCAATTAGCTCTTCGGTTTTGTCTAATGGATTGAGGTCACAGAGATCCGCTAATTTTAGTGACGCAAAGCTTTCGCTCAAGCGCTATGGTTTTGTTTGTGTTACACTGTACCTAGTCTATGAATTCAATTAGGAGATTTGATTTTGATTAATTGATTACTTTTATCCATGTCAGTCATGACATTTCGATCAAAAACAACCTGACATGCCACAGAAACAAGGACTACATGAGATACATATACGAGAGTTTACCTCAGTAAGTAGATGGGTGCAAAGGGATTTCGGTGTCACTTGTTGGCCCGAAGCCACTAAAAATGTTCTTTTTCCCCCTGATGAAGTTGATCCTCTCTCATCGTCATAGGTAGATAATCCTTTTTCCAAGTCTTTTCCAAGTCTGGTATTTTCAAGCCTGGTTCACATGAAGCAGCAATCTTCCTAGGCATAACCTCCAAAGCTCCTTGTAGTGAATTGGTATAGCGATAATTCACTACGGGCGGCATGAGGTTGTGCCCGGAGGGTCCCACACTAACAGATGTCACCGGTAAAGGTTCCACACTGTCAGATGTCACCACATCGACGGGATCTTTTTGGATGTGCCCGGCGGGTTCCACACTAGCAGATGTCACCGATAAAGGTTCCACACTACCAGATGTCACCACTGCGACGGGATCTTTTAGGAATTAAGGAGAGATGAGGAGTGAGGTGAGAGAGAGTAATCAGCGACTAGAGGAGAGCGTAGAATGGCTAGGAAGGCGAAGGAGTCGAGTTTTTATAGCCCTTCAGGGCTCTCTCCCTCCATCCTCTAGGTAGCGGAGGATGGTGGGGAACCCTACTGGGTTTCCCGGTGCTCCTGCGTGTTTCGTCCCCACTTCTGCGAGTTTATTTGCAGGTTTACAAGGAGTGATTCTGGGAGGATACGACGACACTCCTCATACATTATATCAGTTTTGCCCAACAATAAGAAAGAAGAATCCGTTCATAATTCTTGTATTGCTTTCATTAATTTAATAATGAGCACAATACCCACACAATACTACCTAGTAGACTGCGACATTAATATCAATAAATACCAAACCAACGAGGCAAGTATATAAAATTTCAACATGGCGGAACGATTTCAAAGTGAATGTTTTGCAGTGACCATGACGACAGATACGCCAAAGTGTGTTCGGACAAGCAGTTCTGAACCAGTTACGAATAAAAATGAAAAGGTGGAGGGGGGAATGAGAACCGTTCAGAACTTTTAGTTCTAACTCTGTCTGTCCAAACGCTTTTCGAACTATTTCGAAACTGATAAATAACCATAATATCAACTCCGCAGTCCAGGCAGTCATAACCTTATCTCTTTTTCTGAGTTATAATTTTATAAATAAAGCAATTTTAAAAACCCAAACACTGAAATTCATGAAAAACGTAGACAATTTCCTTAACTGTGGCCACTACCAGTGCTCGAGTCTTAGTTTTCAAAAAAAAAAAATGGTTTCCTAGCAAAATTTTTGTAGGACTAGTTGCTGGTCATTTAGAGCCACCTTGAACCTTATATACCCAGATTTTGGGCAAAATTTGGACTAAAAATGTCATAATTCTCTAAATATTGGTCGTTTTTATTGAAAATAATAAACCAATATGAATTCTTATTACGTACCTTACACAGGTGGGCATGTTTTGTTTAGGAGATTCAGCTGGGGACTGAATTAACTAATCTTACTAGTTAGATGCCTACCTGTACCTAAGTAGGTACTTCATTCAAGGTAAGGGTACAATGAACAACATATTTTTCAAGGCATTTTCCTTGAAATTAACCAGTCTTATTCAACAACACTATCATCTCAAGAATGTAGTCAAGTGTATTGGGAAACAAAGTACAAGCAAAGTGATCAAAGGTTTTGTCGTTATTCAAAAACATTTATGTTTTATGGTTTATGGTTGGTTTTTATGGTTTATGTGAAAAACTAGTTCGTCGTCCGAATCACTGAATATTGTGGGTCGCTAAGTATTATTACGGGGTTTTTAACCCTACCACTATGTAACAATTAAGAGTTGTTAAGCTCATTTTCCTCTTCATTCTCATTAGAACTTGAAGAACACATATTTCTTGACCACGAGATCTTCACTTCAAGTAGTCCTCACGATCCAAATGAATGGCAGTTAAGCAGGCACACTTAAACTTCTAAACAGTAGCAATAACGATAGAATACTTCGTAATAACAACATGAGCAATAAGAAAACAAAATTATAGCAGACGCCACAGGTAGAGTATAGTAAGGTTATAATAAGGTTATGTGAGTGAAAATGTCTACTGTGCATGTCACGAACTACAAGTTCTGAAGAAAATCCCGAACCTATCGAACTGGTTCTGAATGGTTAGAAACTACTACGTACGAACATCCAACTTAATCGGAATCTTTCAGAACTTGTTCTGATACGTTCCGAAGAGCCAAAAATGGGCGTGGCCAGTTACGAACGGTTCAGAACCGATTGTCCGAACATACCCTTAAGTTGTGGCAGTCCAGCAAAATATTATCTGGTATTCGTGGAACCGTTGCCGCATCTCCATAGTGTTCATGTTGGTCAATGGCGTCGATGAACGCGCCATGAGATTCCGGAGTCGGCTTTAGTCCCTCACCGCTAACCTCATCCGACGACTTGAATTGTGAAGTTCATCAACTTGCTATTGTTGTCAAATCCAATGTTATCAAATCAAATGTTGGTCCATTTGCATGATAACAATCGCAACATGAATAATTCCATAACACAAAAAAATCAACTATAGGTTGTCCCACAGGTTGTTTAATTTTGGTTTATTATTTTCAATAATGAACCATTGGAATCGAGCATGGAAAAAAAAAATCTAACACCCCCTCAAAATTTGATGGTTTACGTTTCAAGGTATGTAGAATCCGATAATGCAATAAAAAACGCTGCAAATCCCTGTACAACGGTTTATTATTTTGTACAGAATACCCTTCTGTTACAGATCACATACAGGTCTATACATATTATGTAGATCGCAGACCCTCCGTAGGTTAGTACCTAACCCCGTACTCGTTACTAGGTACCTTCCTAAATCACGAGTTAAATGTTGCTAAAATAATTCTGTCGATGACAAACAGTAACTAAAATGGCAAACCGTTGTGTAATAATTTGCCGTTGTGTAATAATTTACCGTTGCGTAATAATTTACCGTTGCGTAATAATTTGCCGTTGTGTAATAATTTACCATTGTTACAGATCTCAGCTCTCTGTATGGATAACCCGTCTAAATAATGTATGTACTATTCTATACGTAAATTATGTAGATCGCAGACCCTCCGTAGGTTAGTACCTAACCCCGTACTCGTTACTAGGTACCTACCTAAATCACGAGTTCAATGTTGCTAAAATAATTCTGCCGGTGACAAACAGTACCTAAAATGCCAAAAAGAAACGCACACAATGAAGTTCTGAAGAGAAATTGTTGATGAGGAGTGAAAAAAGTTGCAAACGTACGTCTACCAACAAACTCAAGCCCCTTCTACGTAGATGGTATAATGAACCGTTGTGTAATAATTCACCGTTGTGTAATGATTTACCATTGTGTAGTAATAATTTACCCATCAATAATACTTCAACATTTGTTCAAGTTTCACTACCTATCAACAAACTCCAAAAGAGCCATCATTTTTTTGAATGAAATAATATCACAGAACAACCAACTCGACTTCATACTCCGTGATTATAATCATGTGCTCCCTAGCAATGATTTTATCTGGGGCGGGGGCCACTTCCCGATTAGCGCGTCACTGGTGACGAGATTTGGGCTAAATGTATATAATTTCATTCACCCTGCTGTCGAAAATGCCTGTCAGTGCAAACTTCGGGGCCTTTCTGTGAACGAACGGCTGGACGTACGATGCTCCGGGTGGTCTTAAAAAACTCGTAAGTTCAAGAACTATTTAAACCCGTAAAAAGATTCACGTAAAAAAAAGGTATAGGCGTTCTGAACATTTCAACCCCTATTTTGAACCCCTTAGAGATGACTCACAGTAACGCCGAGCTTCGAGGACCAACTAGACCCCGAACGGAACCTATAACCCGAATTTCATCAATTTTGTTTCATGGTAACTATGAAAAGTGGTCAGTACGGCGTACGGCGGACAGAAAGAAATATTTTTATTGCATTTTCGGATTCTAAATATCTTGAAGTAAACCATCAAATTTTGAGGGGGGTTAGAATTTTTTTTTTCATGCTCGATTCCAACGGTTCATTATTGAAAATAATAAACCAAAAATTTCTGTTAGTCCGCCGTACGCCGTACTGGCCACTTTTCTTAGTTACCATGAAACAAAATTGATGAAATTCGGGTTATAGGTTCCGTTTAGGGTCTAGTTGGTCCTCGAAGCTCGACGTTACTGTCAGTCATCTCTAAGGGGTTCAAAATAGGGGTTGAAATTTTCAGAACGCCGTAGCTCGAAAACTTTCGATAGAAGGGTATGGTTTTTTTTACGTTATTAAATTTGTCTTGAGCTTAACAATTTTTTGAGACCACCTGGAGCATCGTACGTCCAGCCGTTCGTGAGCACCAAAAAGCTTCGTCAACACGATCGTGAATCAAACGGTATAAATCCGGCCCGGATACCATAACTACGGAGCATCTGATTATAATCAAGGATGGCTGTATGAAGTCGAGTTGTTTGTTCTGCGATATTATTTCATTTGACAAGCGATGGACTATCGGATTTTGTTGGTAGGTACTTGTGAAACTTGAACAAACGTTGAAGTATTATTGATGGGCAAGTTGTTACACAACGGTTCATTATACTTGACCACGAGGATAGGTATTGACCACAGAAAACAGTTATCTACGTTGAAGGGGCATCGATTTCACTCCACATCAACAATTTTCCTTCAGAACTTCATTATTTGGGTTTCTTTTTGCCATTTTAGTTACTGTTTGTCATCGACAGAATTATTTTAGCAGCATTTAACTCGTGATTTAGGTAGGTACCTAGTAACGAGTACGGGGTTAGGTACTAACCTACGGAGGGTCTGCGATCTGCATAATATGTATAGACTAGTACACATATTATATTATATAGACGGGTTATCTATACACAGAGCTGTGATCTGTGACAGGCGGGTATTCTGTACAAAATAATAAACCGTTGTGCAGGGATTTGCAGCGTTTTTATTTGTACGTTGTTTCCAATATGCGAGGAATATCTGGAAATGAATTCACAAGTTGCGTTGCCGCATCTGTATAGTACCCTCCTGCAAAATATCCTGCAAGGCAGAATCGATGGAAAGCAGGAGCCTGGCCGGCTCCGGATATCCTGGCTTAATAATCTTTGCCAGTTGTTTGGAGACTCCTCAGCACCGTTTTTTTCCAAAGAAATGATGACAGCCAACGTTCTTCGCAGACAAGGCGCTTGAAGAAGAAGATCTCTACAGTGCCCACGTTCGTGAAGGCCAATGAAATCGACGAAAGCATTGCCACATCACAATGCTGCTCGTGTGAATTGTTAACACTTATCTTACATCATTTATTTAAAAAAATCAAGCGCTGTATTACCTATACATACCTACCAGCAAATTACCAAAGTCGCAAAGCACCCGTTCATTCTGTGCTCTGTCGGTGTCACTCTCAGTCCCTCATTACTTGCCAATTTCAGCTAAGTTTCATGTTCATGGAACAATTAAATATTTTTCTTACTGCTACCGATTGGCTTTATGGTCAGCTAAAAATGGTTGATCCTTCACAACCTAATTGTCTTCCAGACACACATAATTATCCTCCAAACTCGTAGGCCCTCTTATTTATTTATTTATTTATTTGATACGGGCAAGCCCAATACAATACAATACAATAGGAAGAAAGAAAAAAACTTGAAAAGAAATAAAATGAACTGGAATACCCGCGCGCAGATAGATACGCTCAGAAAATACACTTGCAATAATACAACTCAGATTCAATTAATGATGGTTACTCAGTAATATGGAGGAAATGTGGCGACGTAGTGTTGCAGAGGATTGTGAGAAGAAGTCTAATTCATGGCATCTGTTCAAAATCCAGTTGGCTTCTCTTGGTTGGTCTCCTCTTACCTCTGTACTTCGTTTTAACAATATTTGCATGCAATTAAATACCTCAGATTCTACATGATATTTTAAAGGGGTGTTCATAAAGAACCTAAGTCGATGCACTGAAAAATATCAAGAGCTTGTAAATATCGTACTTTATTATTCAGGGGGGAAAAATTGAAAATCGAAATGTAGAATCACCCACCTATACTTAATAGTTTTACAGTGCTAAAGTGCCAACTCAGGAAACTTTTCCTTCTTGGATAGCGTACCTATTGAGTCGTTACCGTAGGCAACGGCCTACTCTCAACCAGATATCGAACCTGTTTCACCAGATTCTACACCGACTGATTTTTCCACTGTGATTTTGAGCGTCGACTTATTAAGCAAACTGTAAGTAGAGGATTATGGAATTTTTTAAAAAAATAATCATTTTGATTTTCATAGAAAGCATATCGATTAGTACGTTCTGTTAGAAATGTGTTGTAGCTAACCTACTTAGGTAGGCTAGGGATGATGTAGAAGGGAGGTACCTCCTACAGTATTACTGTTGTTACTGTTAGTTCCCTGCATTTCTCTATTTAGAGATTGATGAGGGTAAAAATTGCAGACTAATCACGCGAGCGCTTTCCAGGGAAACTACGCCCCCTTCGTCAGGGTATTGTAGTTGAATTTCTATCTTCACGTTCAGTCGAAAATTTGCGAAGCAATAACTTCTGGAGTTTCCACCTTAAAAAACGCACGAAAAAACATTGAAACATTGATACCTAGGTATGTTTTTGGGCTAGTTTTTTAAATTTTGGTCTATTATTCTATGAATAATATGCACCTATGTATTCGCTCAGCAAAAATGTTTATAATACCCTCAAAATTTTGTCTATTATGTTTCAAGATGCGTAGATTCTAAAAATGCAATGCCCCTCCGCCGTACGCCGTATCATCAATGTCTACTTTAATTTTGGTCTAAAAAATTATTTTTTTCGCACACAAGCTCCATTTGGGCCCTAGTTGTGCCCCGAAACTTTGCAGCCCGATCGGAATATACCCAGGGGTATTATGAGTGAAAAAACGCTGCAAAGTCCTTGTCACATGGGTTTATTATTCTATTGGACATACCTACAGAAACGTTGGCTGTTTATTTATTGTTTCTTTCATATAAAATAATTTAAATAGCTATTTCTGGTGGTTTCCACCAATTTTGGCCCCCAAAACACGAATTAGGTACGCTCCTTTTTTTTTTTTTTTTCAAATTATCTTTGATCATTGATAGTGCCATTTAATCGTCTTGATCCACCTCTTGATACTTTTTCTAGTGTTATTCTACAAATTGATGGTGATTTCAGACGATTTTCCAGGTTTTTGACTTATAAAAATCAATTTTGGGAGCTGAACATCTGGTACAACCTCAATTTTCCACTCTTTGGTCAAAATCGACTTCATATTCGGTCTTCTCGTCCCCAAAAACATGAAAAACGATACCTCAAAAGCTCATTTTACTAACGTGTTGCTAAAACGCAAAAAAGTACCTATTTTTACACACATTTTCACTCATAACACCCCTGGGTATATTCCGATCGGGCTGAAAAGTTTCGGGACACAACTAGGGCCCAAATGGAGCATGTGTGCGAAAGAACGATTTTTTTAGACCAAAAATGAAGCCTGTACACGTGATACGGCGGACGGCGTACGGCGGACGGCGGACGGCGGACGGCGGACGGCGTACGGCGGACGGCGTACGGCGGACGGACATTGCATTTTTCGAATCTACGCACCTTGAAACGGAAAAGAAAAAATTTTGAGGGGGTGTTATAAAAATTTTTTGCTGAGCGAATACATAGGTGTATTATTCACAGAATAATAAACCAAAATGGGGGTAAAAATGGCGTCTTTTGGTGTTTTAGTAATATCATGAGTGTGAGGTATCGTTTCCCATGTTTTTTTAGGAGACAGAATATGAAGTCGATTTTGACCAAAGAGTGGAAAATTGAGGTTCTAACGAATTTTCAGCCTTGAATTTACGTTAAATTTTGGTCTAAAATCTTGGTCTGAAATTGTCGTTCTTCCGCACACAGTTTGGGCCCCCATTTGGGAACAAATCTGGGTCCTAGTTGCGCTCCGAAGCTCGGCAGCCCGATCGGAATATACCCAGGGGTGTTATGGGAGAAAAATGGGTGTAAAAATAGCGTTTTTCATGGTTTTTCGAGGGATTTTTGAGGTTTTAGTGAACATGAGCTTCGATGTATCGTTTTCCGTGTTTTTTTAGAGCGATAAATCCTAATATGAGGTTGATTTTGACGGGCGGTTTTCAACTGGGGCAAAAGTGGCCGAAACGCAATCTAACTGGGGAACTTTTCGGCATGTAACTGGGGCAAGGATCTGGAAGACGCGCAATTGAACTGGGGCAACTGTTATGGCGGTAAAAACGGCATTTATTGAAACAAAATTACGCACCTTAAAATAATTAAGTGTTGTCAACGAGAGTTGATCCGTCGTGTTGGGGGGTTCTGCCTAGTTTTCAGGATCCTTGGTCGAGTTGTAACGGTTAGCTACAGCCCATAGGTATTTCTTGATCCAGATCGCTTGACAATGCATTCCACTAATCTATTCAGAAGTCCCAAACAACCTGCTCATTCACGGGATAGTTTCTGGGATTGTTCATCTTGTTTGAGATGCGAGCGCTAGCGAGCATCCAGATCGCTTGACAATGCATTCCACTAATCTATTCAGAAGTCCCAAACAACCTGCTCATTCACGGGATAGTTTCTGGGATTGTTTATCTTTTTTGAGATGCGAGCGCCAGCGAGCATCCAGATCGCTTGACAATGCGAGCGGCGGAATGGGAACTAAACTTCTTGTACACCCACCGTCTTGTCAGTGTTCTTGTGTTGTGAGTGTAACGATAATATAATAACAGGCTTTTCTTGAGGCCCATTCCCCAGTTCAGTTTCATGATCTTGCCCCACTTAGATTGCGTTTTCAACTCGGGCCTCTGAGGACATTTCCCCAGATCGATTACGCCCATTTTGACCAGAGTGAAGAATTGAGGTTGTAACTATAATGTTATGGTTTGGGAACCTCCTTATCCACTACCGGATGTTATCATCCACAACCAACAATGTACTAAATTAATAACACTAATTATGATGTCATAAACTTTATTCGGCTGCGCTCGTATAAAATGTTGTGACTGATTGCAACTTCTCGGTCGGCGATGATGTTCTGTCTCGCGTGATGAGTCTCGACAGAGGTGAGTGCTGTTATCGTCCTGGTTCTCTCTTCTTTTTCTCGTCTTATCCTTTTGGTTTATTATTTTCAATAATGAACCATTGGAATCGAGCATGAAAAAAAAAATTCTTACCCCCCCTCAAAATTTGATGGTTTACGTTTCAAGATATGTAGAATCCAAAACTGCAATAAAAATATTTCTGTCTGTCCGCCGTACGCCGTACACCGTACGCCGTACGCCGTACGGGCCACTTTTCTTAGTTACCATGAAAAAAAATTGATGAAATTCGGGTTATAGGTTCCGTTCGGCGTCTAGTTGGTCCTCGAAGCTCGACGTTACTGTGAGTCATCTCTAAGGGGTTCAAAATAGGGGTTGAAATTTTCAAAACGCCTATACCATTTTTTTACGTAAATATTTTTACGGTTTTAAATATTTCTTGAACTTGCGAGTTTTTTAAGACCATCCGGAGCATCGTACGTCCAGCCGTTCGTTCACAGTAAGGCCCCGAAGTTTGCACCGACAGGCATTTTCGACTCCAGTGTGAATGAAATTGTATACAATCCAAACCAAATCTCGTAACCAGAGACGCGCCCACAATAGGAATTTGTGAATACGGCCAATCATTGGTAGGGATCACCTGATTATATTGGCGGAGTATGAAGTCGAGTTGGTTGTTCTGTGATATTATTTAATTTGAAAAATGATGGCTCTATTGGAGTTTGTTGGTAGGTAGTGAAACTTGAACAAACGTTGAAGTATTATTGATGGGTAAATTATTACTACGGTAAATCATTACTCAACGGTAAATTATTACAGAACGGTAAATTATACCATCTACGTAGAAGGGGCTGGAGTTTGTTGGTAGGTACTTTTGCAACTTTTTTCACTCCTCATCAACAATTTCTTTTCAGAACTTCATTATGTGTGTTTCTTTTTGTTAGGTACTGTTTGTCATCGGCAGAATTATTTTAGCAACATTTAACTCGTGATTTAGGTAGGTACCTAGTAACGAGTACGGGGTTAGGTACTAACCTACGGAGGGTCTGCGATCTACATAACATGCATATAATAGAATAGTACATATCATATTATATAGACGGGTTATCTATACATAGAGCTGTGATCTGTAACAGAAGGGTATTCTATACAAAATAATAAACCGTTGTGCAGGGATTTGCAGCGTTTTTGGTTCGTTAATGGCAAACTCTCTTTTTTATGCTGATCCTAGGTTCTGCTCTCAAAACTGCTTTTTTCATTCCCGGGCCACGATCTCCCTTCCTATTGGCCCTCCTCCCCAGCTGCCAATTATGGGGTTGGAATGTCTATGCCACGTGGAGCGTAGATTTATGGTGTTGTGTACTGCTCGCATTTGTGAAGGACTTGATAATCATATTATTAGAAGCGCACCAGTGACAGCAGATAAATAAATCAAGAATGAATCCGAGGATTCATTCAACCATAACATCACATAACGAAGGTTAAGTTCCCAAAATTCATTTTTTATTAGTCAGAAACCTGGGAAATTGTCTGAAATCACCATAAATTTGTATAATATCACTAGATGTTGTATTATCAGGTGGATCAAGACAATTAAATGGCACTATCAATGATCACAGATAACTTGTAGAGATTTAAAAAAAAGATGATAAAGCGCGTTTTGGGGGGCCAAAATTGGTGGAAACCATCAAAAACAACTGTTTCAGTGGTTGCGTATGAAAGGAAAAATAAATGAACAGCAACATTTTGTAGATATGTCCAATATAATAATAAACCCAAGTGACAAGGACTTGGCAGCGTAACATCTCGGTATCCTCAGCAACATAATGGTATTGATCCAACCTCTCCTGTCCCTTCAAACTTGCCCAAGGAGTATTATTACTGCATGGGCTCACACCTATATTTGCCGAGGTACGGGGCAAATCTGCCGTGTGAAGGAAGAACGACTCAACTCAAAAATTGTCGAAAATGGGATTTTTTCACGAACCCCCCCCCCCCCCCCCCCCTAAATTTCAACCCCACCTTTTTGAAGGTCAAATCGAAATTCCAAAATTCGACCCAGAATTGTTAGGTTTGAAATTGCTTGGGATGAAATCTGGAAATTGCTTAATTTTAAGGAAAAACGTCTCAACTCCGTGTTTTTTTTAGTAAAAACATCTCAACGCCTCGATTGAAACACGCTAACTTGCGAGTTTTGTTATTTATTTGTTGAGGAAAAACGACTCAACTGCGTCGTTTTTCCTCCAAACCGTTGGCTTCAGGATCTGGGTCCAAACTGTTGGGCTCAAATCGGATTTGAGTTGTTTTTACTCCACAAACATTTCAAAAATCAACCATGAATAATCGATATTCGACTCAACTGTAATAAATCGATTGCAAAAACCTGTGTTTGGAGTATTTTTTGACAGCTATTGATCAAGATGAACATGATTGGACATTTGGAAAAAAAGGGGGTTGCGGGAATGCCCTGCAGTGAACCTGTAGCGAGTTTTCGTTGGAAAACTTCGAAGCTGATTTCTGAAAACTCAATAATTTTGAGTTGAGTCGTTCTTCCTTCACAGAAATGGTCTCAGGAGCTAGCAAGGTGGATGGGTCCGAGTACCTTCCTACGTACAGATCAATGGGATATGAACCAAGAAACCTTATAAAACAGTGCCATAGGTTGGTGTGCCATCTATGACACTCGTGATAGCCTCAACCCCCCCCCCCCCTCCCCTACCCCAAGTCCGATGATTTATTTTTATTATTGCCACGTTTTTATTTACTCTCTTTCTTGTGCATCTTTTCTATCCGATACAAATCTTCTAATCGATCTTGTTTTTCTCCCGCTTTCCGATGTCCAATTGAGCTGCAGTTTTGCAGTCATCTCTTTCGACGACAATACATGAATCAATCATAAAAGCATAATATACATTAATTAAATAACATCAACTACCGTCAAAGTTGTATAAATTAATTAATTACTACATAATTGTCTAATCATGAAAATTTGTCTCATCAAGATGTTCAAAACCTATTGCGAAATTTCACACAAGACTAAAATACTGAAAATAATTATTTAAATAAAAACCAAATTTTTTTAAAAATCACTTTTCAAAACGGACTAAAAAGTACAAAATAATTTCTCGTAGCCCTATGCAGATTTATTACCCCATACAGATTGTCATGAAAATTTGTAGGTGTGAATTTCTAATACTTGGTTAGGTATGAAACTACTTTTAAGATTTAAAACGAAAAACGTGCGGTGCATGCACTGCTGGACAGCTGCTCCCTACACTCCTTAGTATTAGGTTTGTTCGCAATGGCTTTTTCTGACGACTCCTAGAAATCCGTAAGCAACCATCCATGATCCTATACCATTTTGATGAGCATTTTAGAAGGGTTTGAATTTGATGATGGTAGGGAATCTAGAAGGCAGTGTATGGTCAGGTTCTCGTCCGCCCTATCTTCTGTGTACTGGAAATGACGGTCAGAAAACTGGCTTTGGATAGTCGGCGAACGTCCGGTCATGTATAATATACAGCCCGAAAAGAGTTTAAGAATCACTGCGAACGGCCAATCGCCTTTCTGACGGTCAGATAACCGTCAGATGGTCCCTAAAAACAATCTAATGCATGCGCCCCACGTTTTTTGTTTTACATCTTACAAGTATTTCGTAGCTATTAAAACTACTAAAAACTATTAATATTCACAATCACAAATTTTCATGACAATCTGTGTGGGGTAAGGAATCTGTATGAGTCTACGAGACATTAAAATCCCCGTCTTAAAATCGTGTTTTTAAAAATGTAGTTTTTTAATTTAAATATTTATTAGGTACCTACCTACTAACTTAGATGAGTAGTGGATCGATGATGAGGGCAACTCCTGAGGAGGATTTTTCAGTCGCGAAACGTTGTTCCAAGTTGGAAGTGAGTGCTGATTTTTGCATAGCAAGACGCGTAGTTTTGTTTCTCACGTTCTAAACGAGTTTGATCTTTCTAAATCTGATGCGGGAGGTTGAAAGTTGCCTCGTTTTTCAATCAAAGTTTCAACGATGGCGCAAGCGGGAAGAGTTTGATCCCGACCAAACGCGTTGGATCCCGACGGGAAGCGTCTGGTCGCCCGTTGTTGAAAATTCTTGTTTGTGAAGCTGAAACAGAAGTAAAGTTCGTTATTAGTTATGTAATATGGCGAGTGATGTGGGGTCGTTTGGACCTCGTGAAAAGCTTCTGGAAATGACCCCAGCAGTTTATAGAATAATGATGAGAGCGATTTAACGGAACGGATACTGATGAGTAGCACGAGCTAAATCACTCGCGACGAAATCGTGGAAACCCATTTCAAGGAATAAAAACGCTGCAAAGTCCTTGTCACATGGGGTTTATTATTCTACAGAAATGTTGGCTGTACATTTATTGTTTGTATCATGTGAAATAATTGAAATAGCTATTTCTGATGGTTTCCACCAATTTTGGCCCCCAAAACACAAATTAGGTAGATACGATCTTTTTTTTTTTTTTTTTCAAATTATCTTTGATCATTGGTAGTGCCATTTAATCGTCTTGATCCACGTGTTGACACTTTTTCTAGTGTCATTCTACAAATTGATGGTGATTTCGCAGGTATTTGACTCATAAAAAATCAATTTTGGGAGCTGAACATCTGGTACAACCTCAATTTTCCACTCCTTGGCCAAAATCGACTTCATATTCGATCTTCTCGTCCCCAAAAACACGGAAAACGATACCTCAAAAGCTCATGTTACCAACATGTTGCTAAAACGCAAAAAGTACCTATTTTCACACACATTTTCACTCATAACACCCCTGGGTATATTCCGATCGGGCTGAAAAGTTTCGGGACACAACTAGGGCCCAAATGGAGCATGTGTGCGAAAGAACGACTTTTTTAGACCTAAAATGAAGCCGGTACACGTGATACGGCGGACGGCGTACGGCGGACGGCGGACGGACATTGCATTTTTTGAATCTACACACCTTGAAACGGAAAAGAAAAAAGTTTGAGGGGGTGTTTTTTGCTGAGCGATTACATAGGTGTATTATTCACAGAATAATAAACCAAAACGGAGTTAATGAAAGGTTGTGTGCTTCCACACACACACAGACACACGAAGAACACGAAGGTGGATACACGAAGGTTATTGTTGTTACTGACGATGGTTTGATCACCGATTCCGGTATAACAATGTATTTTTCGTGTATCAGGGAAAAGCAGGTAAACCGTCTGCCATAAACACCCTGAACTTCGGTGAAACTCATACGGAGACCATTTAGGGGCCTCAAGCTCCTAAATACCGTAGTTCACCTTATTACGACCGATCTATCATATATTTTTCATCTACCGTGCAGTTTGCGGACACAAAAAAGGCTGATAGACACGGAAACAAATTTGTACAGACAGGTGATAAAAACAAAGTGCGAGTGAAAATTATGATTTTGGCATACAAAATTCCCCCCTGTGATAGCAAGGCTTCGGAGACCTTGGTATGATCCCGAGTAACAGTATTAAAAAAGTTACAGTCGTGAAGCATGGTAAGTATAGTAAGCGAGTTTTGAAGTTATTAATTCTCTGAATCCCTTAAAAACCAAATTTTCAACCGTATTGAGTGGTTTGTAACTTTCTCAGAATGAATATCCAAATGTGATGTATTGTTCGTCTTCCTAACGTTTTGGTTGGGTTTTAAAATAATTGTGTAAGTAGGTACTGTATAAAATTTTCTGGCCCTATTTTTATAGAATTTATCCCAGTTTTGAGAATTTTTAAAGTTATAAAATAATTAAATGTTTACCTCCTAATTACCTAATTGTTAGTTATAACCAACTATTATCCTTTAATAGTAAGCTTCACTTCGTTTTCCCTTTCTCGTATTGGAAATTATGTAACTATCTTTATTGTATAATTTTTCAACCTTGTCATTAATGTTTTATAGTTCCTTGCGTATTAATGGACAGGCATGTCTAACACACAGATATAGAGTTTATTTATTTTTTTTTATTGTTATTATTATAAAATCAAATTCTGATCCGTTTTTTGGATAAAAATATTTTTGGCTTTTGAATTACCTATATTTTGGTTTATTATTTTCAATGTTGAACCAATGGAATCGAGCATGAAAAAAAAAATTCTTACCGCCCTCCTCAAAATTTGATGGTTTACGTTTCAAGATACGTAGAATCCGAAAATGCAATAAAAAACGCTGCAAATCCCTGCACAACGGTTTATTATTTTGTATAGAATACCCTTCTGTTACAGATCACAGCTCTATGTATAGATAACCCGTCTATATAATATGATCTCCTAAAAAAAACACTCCCTGTAAAAAAAGATGCCAAGCTACAAAAGGTGTGATATCCAGGTTGTGCCAAGCACTGTGCCTAATAATCTTCCGTCCACATCCGACAGTTCATTTTCGACGTTAATTTTGAGGTATAGACTAGACTTAGCTAACAGGGTGAGGAGTGAGTTAATCTTTAGGAAGTGTGCTGCTTGGCCGGTCTAGTTACTGATCTATTCAGTTCCTACACGAAGGATTCGAAGCCATCAAAATTAATGATTCACATGCTATGTGCCTGATATGTCGTAGACAGACAAGCAGCACACTTCCTAAAGATTAACTCACTCCTCACCTCAAAATTAACGTCGAAAATGAACAGTCGGATGTGGACGGAAGATTAGTACGCACGTAGAATTTGAATCATTAATTTTGATGGCTTCGAATCCTTCGTGTAGGAACTGAATAGATCAGTAACTAGACCGGCCAAGCAGCACACTTCCTAAAGATTAACTCACTCCTCACCCTGTTAGCTAAGTCTAGTCTATACCTCAAAATTAACGTCGAAAATGAACTGTCGGATGTGGACGGAAGATTATTAGGCACAGTGCTTGGCACAACCTGGATATCACACCTTTTGTAGCTTGGCATCTTTTTTTACAGGGAGTGTTGTTTTTAGGAGATATCACAAATTTTGAAAGGTCGCAAGTAAGTTTCGAAGCTGAAATCAATGTGGCTCAATGTGGCGCAACAATATCCGAAGCCTGAATGAATGTGGTGCAACAATATCTGATCCGAAGCCTGAATCAATGTGGTGCAACGACGATATTCTCACACAAGCAATGCTAAAAATGCTTGACACTTCACATTGGAAAGGGTAGACCTCCCGTTATTCGCCATGTCACTTCGGCGTTACAGTTTTTAATTTTCGTTTTGATGGAAACACCCAAAATCACTTCACGCATTAACATGATTTGGATCGGTACTAAATTTCATAAAGATCGGTCTAGGGAAGAGGGTATATAAGTGGCGTGACAAAGAATGGGTGGAACAAACAAGCCCCCATCCCCCGGAACCCCCCCTTTGCTTGTGCGAAAACGGTTACAACTCCCAAAAGGTACTTCACCACGCCAAACCTGATCTACATACCAAATTTCATAAACATCGGTCGAGGGGAAACGGTAGAAGTGGCGTGACAAAGAATGGGTGGGAAAAAAAAATGGGAAGAAAGTCACCAAACACGTATTTTGAGCCCTATTTTTCGCAGGTTTTCGAAACACCTACCGCTTCGAATTTGGTGTCAGGCGACTCAGGGTGTTTGCCCCACAAAATATATACGCGCGAATAAAATATAGAAATAACGGGGAAGGCCCGGGAGGGGGCCAAAGTTGGCCCGATTGTTCGCTCAGTTATATTAGGCTCTGGGGCAGCCGGGCGCGAGTTCATGCTTGGCATCGCTCGGCTACCGCCTCGCTTGATATGTACTATTCTATACATATTATGTAGATCGCAGACCCTCCGTAGGTTAGTACCTAACCCCGTACTCGTTACTAGGTACCTACCTAAATCACGAGTTAAATGTTGCTAAAATAATTCTGCCGATGACAAACAGTACCTAACAAAAAGAAACACACATAATGAAGTTCTGAAAAGAAATTGTTGATGAGGAGTGAAAAAAGTTGCAAAAGTACCTACCAACAAACTCAAGCCCCTTCTACGTAGATGGTATAATGAACCGTTGTGTAATAATTTACCGTTGAGTAATGATTTACCGTAGTAATAATTTACCCATCAATAATACTTCAACGTTTGTTCAAGTTTCACTACCTACCAACAAACTCCAAAAGAGCCATCATTTTTTCGAATGAAAATATAATATCATAGAACAACCAACTCGACTTCATACTCCGCCAATATAATCAGGTGATCCCTAGCAATGATTTTATCTTCGCCAAATTTCCTATTGTGGGCGCGTCTCTGGTTACGAGATTTGGTTTGAATTGTATACAATTTCATTCACACTGGAGTCGAAAATGCCTGTCGGTGCAAACTTCGGGGCCTTACTGTGAACGAACGGCTGGACGTACGATGCTCCGGATGGTCTTAAAAAACTCGCAAGTTCAAGAACTATTTAAAACCTTAAAAATATTCACGTAAAAAAATGGTATAGGCGTTTTGAAAATTTCAACCCCTATTTTGAACCCCTTAGAGATGACTCACAGTAACGTCGAGCTTCGAGGACCAACTAGACCCCGAACGGAACCTATAACCCGAATTTCATCAATTTTGTTTCATGGTAACTAAGAAAAGTGGCCCGTACGGCGTACGGCGGACAGACAGAAATATTTTTATTGCAGTTTTGGATTCTACATACCTTGAGACGTAAACCATCAAATTTTGAGGGGGGGTAAGAATTTTTTTTTCATGCTCGATTCCAATGGTTCATTATTGAAAATAATAAACCAATATTTCTGTCTGTCCGCTGTACGCCGTACGGGCCACTTTTCTTAGTTACCATGAATAAAAATTGATGAAATTCCGGTTACAGGTTCCGTTCGGGGTCTAGTTGGTCCTCGATGCTCGGCGTTCAAAATAGGGGTTCAAAATAGGGGTTGAAATTTTCAGAACGCCGTATCTCAAAAACTTTCTACTGAAGGGTATGGTTTTTTTTTACGATATTAAATTTGTCTTGAGCTAAACAATTTTTTGAGACCACCCGGAGCACTGTAATCCAGCCGTTCGTGTGCACCAAAAAGCTTCGTCAACACGATCGTGAATCAAACGGTATAAATCCGGCCGGGATTTCACCACTAAGGAGCACCTGATTATAATCCAGGATGGCTGTATGAAGTCGAGTTGGTTGTTGTGCGATATTATTTCATTTGATAAGTGATGGACTATTCGATTTTGTTGGTAGGTACTTGTGAAACTTGAACAAACTTTGAAGTATTATTGATGGGTAAACTATTATACAACGGTAAATTATTACACAACGGCAAATTATTACACAACGGTAAATTATTACATAACGGTAAATTATTACACAACGGTAAATTATTACACAACGGTTCATTATACTTGACCAGAGGGTTGGACCACAGAAAACAGTGATCTACGCAGAAGGGGCATCTATTTCACTCCACATCAACAATTTTCCTTCAGAACTTCATTATTTGGGTTTCTTTTTGCCATTTTAGTTACTGTTTGCCATCGACAGAATTATTTTAGCAACATTTAACTCGTGATACCTGGTAACGAGTACGGGGTTAGGTACTAACCTACGGATGGTCAGCGATCTATATAATATGTATAGACTAGTACATATTATATAGACGGGTTATCTATACAGAGAGCTGTGATCTGTAAAAGAAGGGTATTCTGTACAAATAATAAACCGTTGTGCAGGGATTTGCAGCGTTTTTTCTGTTAGGATTGATTATCCTATACAATTTTCTACTGTTTCATTCCGCAATAACTCTGTGATTCTGCTGATTTCAAAAAGGTGTTAGAAAAGCGTCTGTTCACCTCCATGTGCCCCGAACTTCACCGGAGAGCAGCTGACGCAGAACTGAAGGTTGGGAAGTTCTACAGCGTTCTGCGGCGTAGAAATAAGTTGTTGTGGCGTAGGAGTAGATGATACAGGCAGTGCGTGTCATTGGGAACCGTTCAGAGCTGCAGGTCCGCCCTCGGCCATCTTCGTCCCGCCTGGTGCCATTACATAAACTGCGGATGGCGTGACAGGGCCCATCATTCTCTCTAAATAGCAACACTCCCCTCGACCGACCTCCGGAAATACCTTATTTTACGACATCCACCTCCTCCCCCCAAAGATCTCCTCGTCAGATCACTTGTACCTATTTACTTTTCTTACCCCTTCCTCCCCTCACGCGAGTCTGTGCCTGCCACGTGCTACCCAGCCCCTCCTGAAGGGCGCAGTATTCTCAAAGTGTCCCAAGAAACGACTGACAAATGGCTGGGAAGGTAGGCCATCACATCTGTTTGTCCATTAGGGACAAATTCAACATTTTCATGTTCAGCACAAATCCTAGAGGGTTAATCATTGAGGTCCCAAGATGTCTCTTTCTGTGAAGGTCGATGTCCATACGAGCTGTCTTTGTAAAATAGTTAGGCTCTGAATTACGTACCATTGGAAATTCAAGAAAACTCTTCAAATTCTTTCTTCTACCATTGGTTTATTCTATGTGCATTCGGCTCTCGATAATTCGAATCTCGGATGTAGAGAAAAATTCGAATGTATTTTCTCGGTTTATTGAATAATTTACGTTAACGATGGTAGTGGTTATGAATTCTGCAACTCGGTGGGCAGTATAGCATTTTTAGTATGGTTCATATAAATTCTGGTTCATCAAATATTTTTTCGACAGCATGACTTATGATGGGTACATAAAGATGGATACGTTTTGTTTCTTTGTAATTTCGGTCTGTTTTCACTGGTTCATGCGTTGGGTTGTTAGGTATAGGTTGAGTGAAAAAGCAGTTAATTTTTGGTATAGCTCTTTCGGACGACGCTCTGACGTCCTTCTTCAGGCTATATATTTATATAGAACCTTTAGTTGAGGGTACCTAACGATAAAGAGGCGCCATGAATCGAAATTTATGAATTCGAATGGCATATCAATCTGTTGGAGTCGTTGAGATACGTGGCAGTAGTAGGTGTACAACAATATTTTCCTTGAAATTTTCCATGTAAAATAATTTTAGCTTCAATGGTGTTGTTCATAATCTTTTTCACTCAAAGCCTGGTACCTTTTTTGCAAAGTCGCAGCAAGTAAATTCATTCACTGGAGAATCTACTGTGGAACCTCTACCAAAATCAAAGCCAGCCATCCACGGAGAAGGTATCATTATACTGATTTAAGCAACCCATACAATACCTAATCAATCAATCAATCAATCAAATGTTTATTCAAATAACATAAATACATTTTACAATAAATGGAAAGACCCAGACATGATACCGCTATGGTAAAAACCGTCAGCGGGAGCTCCGTTAATATAAATACGTCTTATTTTATCACATGCTTATACACTTTATTTTCTAAGGATCCCAAATGTTAAAGTAATAATTTTACTATTATTCTATCTTATTACATTCAATCTTATTTTATTATAACTATTTACATTTTTTACAGTTCTTATTCGGTAACGTTAGGTATCATGATTAAATTCTGCGATGAGATCCTCTCTGTAACGCCAGGCGACCCTATAGTAGGAGCACAGTTGAGACCAGCCCACCTCCCCGTTGAGCAAATCTAACAGTTCACATCTGGAGAGCTCAGCCTTCCCAAAATAGATTTTTCTATAATATCCTAGGATTGGGCAGTGTGCTATAAAGTACTCTGTCGTTTCATTCAAGCCTCGGTTACAGAGAGCACAAAGGTAGGTTATACCCTCCACCCACGGCTTCCAGTTTACGTTCAGCAATTCACACCTGGACTTCATGATAATCTCCGCCTCTCTCAAGGCACAGCTCGGCAGGTAATCCACGGTATGGTCCAAGTGCTGGTAGAGAAGATGGTACTGGGCAGTGGTGGGCAGGGTTGCCAACCGTACCGTATTTTACGGGACAGTCCCTTATTTTGTCCATTTGTTCCATGTCCCGGCGAAACCCTTCCCGGGACGCTATTTGTCCCGTATTTCAGAGTATCGTGATTTATTATTTTCAAGTGTTTTAATTTTAGAAGTGTGATGCGTTTAATATTTTGTTTGAAGAAAAACTTATTTTGGATTAGAAATAGGTACTAAAAACAGAACGTGATCTATTATTTTATATTAAAAAAGAAGTGCAGAATACACATTATTATGATGCCTTTTATATATTGTTTTGAAAAATTATTTGGAATTGACTGAGAACAGAAAGTTACCTGTTATTTTATAATTTGTTCCTGTCTAAGTATTTTGTTCATGCCATTTTCTCGGTAATTTACTTGTAGGTAGGTCCTTTCCTTACCTAAAATGTTTCCTTTCCTTTAAAAATATACTTAGGTACCTGAAAAATAAAACTTTGGAACAAAGGTATTCCGTCTATTTTTTGTTTGTCTCGCCTATTTGACCTGAAGTGAGTAGTGTGCTTAGGGATGGCAACAAAATATCGATATATCGTCAATATCGATAGTTAGGTTCCGATATATCGGTATCGGTTTTTGACCTTCGATAGTATCGGAAATATCGATATTTTTGAACCGATATATCGGCCTAGTAGATGTCGTCAGTGATGTACAAAAACTCGCACATTCTACATCCACTCGACTCTAAAAAAATGGGGTTTCGTGGTTCTGATCACTGATTCAACACTTAGTTTTGACTTATGATTTGACTGGCGTATATGTACCGATATTTTACTAACTTTATTATGACCAACTTTCATTCATTTTCATTTTATTTCACAGTTAATGAAGCGTACGTAGGCCTATAGTCAGTTTGTACTATCATGGTGTACTAAATTAACCTAAGTAAGAAACTGAAAAATGCAATAGGCTTATTTTGTTACTTTTACTAAATACATATGTGTGATTGAATGTATCATGTTTATTGTATCATTTATGTTTATTGTACTCATTAAACCCTCAGTTTTGATTTATATTTAGCGATACATCGAAATTCCGATATATCATATATACATCGATATTCCGATGTATCGTATATATCGATATTTTTCACCCGCAATTTTTGTACCATCGATATGTTGCTTGCGATATATCGGAAAACCGATATATCGATTTATTTAAAAATTTTGCCATCCCTAAGCGTGCTGTTCAACATTATTATAATATAAAGGTTGAGGTATTCATTACTCACCTAGCAACCAGTACCAGGTGTGTGTATATGTATAGTGTCCCGTATTCTTCTGCCAGCGAGTTGGCAACCCTGGTGGTGGGTCTCATTCCTAAGAACTCCAAGTGACGCTCCCGCTCCTGCCGAATCACCCGTTCCGCAAATCCACGAAATCTGTGAGGCTCAAAAGGCTCATCCTCGGGCTCCAGCTCGAGAATCCTATCACGCCAAACCCCTGCCCAGCCAATCCCCCGTCGGATGATCTCCTTTGCAGTCCGGTTCGCGAATCGGTGCTCATGTTGCCCCAACACGTTCCCGATGTAATCGGCACTCAGTTTGAGAGTGAAGACATGCACTGGCTCCTGCTTCGCCTCCCATACACAATGTAGTTTGGAGCGTTTTGAGGAAGTATGAACAGCTTTTTGATGAAAAATCATTGTAGTCTTTCTACTTCCTCAATCTGCTCGTAACCCCAGACCTTTGCACCATAGCAGATGGTGGCCCACAGGATCGACCGGAAAACCCGGAACTTTGCAGCAGTAGGAATGTCATTTGCCGTGAAGAGCTTAGACCAAATTGAATTAATTCCGGCTCGTGGCACTTTACCTTTCTCAACAAAGTGCCTTTTAAGCTTCAAATTATACGTAAGCTCTATCCCTAAATACTTATATGAGTTGACGCAGGCAATAGCTTGGCCGCACAGAGACCAACTCTCATTCCTTGGAAGTTTCCCTTCATTCTGCCTGAAAACGACGATCTGTGACTTTGCGCAGAGGCAATATCGTAACCAGTGAAGTCCTACTGAGGTGCGATTATTGCTAGTTGAAAACTATAACCAATACCCCATAAATACCTACTGGATGTCCCTTGCAGTATTAACCTCTTTGAACGTGTGAGATAAGTACCTACACGATTAGGTACCTTCCTCATAATTATTATCTTAACCCCAATCAACTACATTTTTGACGACTATTTTCAAGATTTCTGAAAGGGCTATTGGATTTTCACAATCCACACCACTTGTTATGTCATACACGAGCTGTCGCTAAACTTCCCCGGCAGGCATTGTAAAAATGGTTCTGCTAACTATTTTATCAAAGAAAAGTTTGTTTTTTTAATCTGGAGTTTTCATTTATTTTTGTTAAAACATTGTGGAACTCTTCTCTCTAACTCAGGCCTTACCTACATACGGGAATATTTTCCTTTGTACTTTATCTTTTGTTTTATGTAAACTGAAGTGTCCCAATTTACCCCCTTATGGTTGCAAAAACTCTCTATTATCAGTGCGGACCCAATTACGTATATGGATGTAAAATTACTGCGCACTCAACTTGGGCACTCTCTGGAGGCGCTGGGGAAGGGGTCCGATGTGTACGGTCCAGGATGAGGATGCAGGAGATGAGGTGGCTGCGTAGGAATCCTCCGTAGTCTTGTCGATGAAGAGAGTCCAGTGGAAAGTCGGATGAGTGAGTCGATGAAGTAGATAGTGAGTAGGTACGTAAGTTGAAGAATAAATTAGCTGAAACTGAATCAGAGGTCTGTTAACAGTTCGAGAGGAGAATTCAGAGAGCTTCCTCGTAGGAAAACCATATGCGGACGCCCTGGATAAAAACTCCTCGTTCTTTTATTATTTTTGTCGTCCTTTGTTTCTGGATGTTGCGTAGTTGCTGGAGTGGCGACTTCACTGACGTGGGTAATCGAGTTGATTTCTCATTTTCTCTCCTTACCCACCAAGTATCGGTCCACCACCCTCCAGTTCATATAAGATTGTCACAATAGATAGGTACCTAACTGTAGAAATACCAAAGCGAGTATGTACATATGTAAGCGCTGAAGACGTTGGTATACTTCAAGTAGAATTGGGCAATCGTCAGAACGGTTTCAACCCTTAATCAAGCTGCCGAACTATCTATGCAGGATTGAAAAGGTATGTAAAGCCATTGTGTAATGTGTTGGATATAAACGTATTCATCTTCGAGATGGGTCATGACCGTAAGTAGTGATCACATTTGCAACCTTTTATTCGATTGGTTTCGACCGTTTTCGGTCTTACTGACTCTAGCATGTTTTTCCTTCTCAATACACCAACCCCCCACTGAGACCTTTTCGCTGCGGGGTCTCCCACCCTTTACAACTCAGCCCTTTCCGCTGCGGGGTCTCCCACCCTTTACAACTCAGCCCTTTCGCCCTGAAAACAGTTTTTTTCTGGGGCCTAATCATCTTAATGACTTCGTTTCTGCGGGTTCTTGCCCGCCTCGAGCCGCAGACGCGCCTTGTTTGCCGTGAGCCCAACAACAAGTGACTTGACTGAGACAGAGCTCGCATTCCTCCAAGATAAACCAATCATTTCATCGGCTGCCCTCACCTTTTAGCATTGCGATGCTGCCAATCGAAATCGTGAGATATACCTCCTTGATACAAATATCCTTTCTTCCAATGGTGGTGTAGGCATCCAATGACTATTCTCAGATCATGTATTATATAAATAGCTCATAACGTGTCTGAGCTTATGGATAACCCAGTTCAGTGGACTGGCACTGCAGCTTGTCCGTTTCAGCTGTGTTTTGAACCCGCTGATTCACCCACTGTCGGTATTTATGAATCTACTCTCACTATTCATATGCAGCACTCTCTGCCCATATCTCTCTCTGACCATATGATATATCTGCTTGCTAGTGATTTAAATTTACCGATCAGTCTTCCAGTACAATAGATTTGGCAATAGTTAAGAAACTTGATCATGGATCTAAATTTGCTCAATTTTCAACACCAGGTGTCTCAGCACACCATCATTTAGTGATAGGCTTAAGAGTCCGTCCACCGAAATTTGAACCTACGGTTATAGCTGCTAGGAATTTCTAGAATGTGGATGGTGAGGCATTGAGATTGTGTGCGGAGACTTTGGACTGGGGCGATCCCTCCACAATCACAGACACCTCTGGCATGGTCGAGCTCTTCAATAAAAACATCAATGGTTGCACGGAGAGGTTTGCGCCCGTCAAGGCTTTCAAAATTGATCACTCCCCGGCTCCTTGACTCTCCCCAACTATTAAATCCAATATGAATCAAAGAGACGCAATTTATAAACTTAGATTATTAACGAAAAATCAGACAAATTTATATGTTCAGCAGCGAAATAAGACCAAATCCTTGGTTCGTCATATGCTAAAAGGCTGCATCACCTTTGTGAACTCAGTCCCTCCCAAAGTAGTTGATCTTTGCGGCGTAATATTGAAAAGTTCGGTCTCAATGGTGATAAATGTAACGCCACTTCAAATTTTGATGCTGATGACTTCAACCGTCTCTTACCAAGAATAAGTGGTCACCTTTGCTGCTTGATTCCTCTGATATCCCGTTTAGGGACAGGTTCTTGTTCCGGTGTGTGGATGAGGAGGAGGTTGATACTGCCTTTTTTGCAATTACTTCCCAGGCTGCTGGATGTGATGGGTTGTACTTGACACTACTTATTCTTTGAGGCAGGTACCTTGGGTAGGTTCCTATCCAATTCTGCACAGGTGGTATTGATCGCGTGATAATTTTAGCTACTAAAGAAGTTGTACGGGACCAAATGGAGAGGAATTCTAAATGTTTCACTTTTTAATTGAGCGAAAGAAGTGAGTTTAGACGTTACTGATCGGCGAAACCCGTTCCTAATTTTGCCAGGGATCGCTTTTTTTGCCATTTTTACAAAACCATATCTTCTGACGAAACCATTTTTATGTATGTAGGAACCTACCTATACCATAAGCGATGTCGATCAGATGGTTTGTTTGGACAGACAGTCCTAGACCTGTCCAGGATGGAACCGCGTTCTGAAAACGGGGGATAGAACCATCCAGGATTGAGTCCAAAACTGTGTCTGTCCAAACGTGCACTGATGATTCCGAACGGATAACGGATAACCTAAAGCACTTTAACCGTCTTCCACATGAGCTGAAGGTAAAAGCATCGAATGGGCATGTGCAGGATCAACAGTCCTCGAATGGTCCTGGACTGTCCGTCCAAACAGCCACCCTCGATCCAGGACTAGTTCTGGCACAGCCCAAACACACAAAAAGAGGCGTGGTTTGGATGGAATGGTCCGGAGCAGTCCAGGACTGTCTGTCCGAACGAACCAAGAAATAAAAAGTGGCCATTTGGCTTCACACCAGTCTGCCTATGTGTAGGTACGTTGTGGGTAATTTAAGTGCCTACCTTAGGTATTTTTCATTTGTTCATTAGGTCATGCTGCATCACTGAATCTGTTCTTCTTTTTTTCGATCAGGTCTCTGGTCTTGCGTCTGCGAGGAAAATGGCCAAGAAAGGAGGAACTGCCACCCTCCAGATCGAGGTCGCAACAGACGAAGAGTGGGACGCTCTTCTGGAGAGGAAGGGTCTCATAGGTTGATACGTAATACTTCACTCGTAGAAACTTAGATTTATGAAATAGTAGTGATAATCTCTGAATCATTTCTTGATTGATTTTGACTTACTTTACTTAGTTCCTTTTACTCCACGGGGGAGCATAGGACCTCAGTTGATCATGGTTGATGTAAATTGTGTAGCAGTCCTGATGAATCGTAAGATGGCTCTTAATACCACGGCGACAAGGTAGTGACACTAACTTTTGATAGGGGGGCACACTGGAACATGTGATAACACCAGGGTTGACGAGCTGGCCAGGTGATCTATCCCTACACATCTTAACAACTGTCGCATAGAACCACCCAGACCAAGTGCACGGCAGAAGCGGAAATCTCTCTACTCGTTAAGTGCTACAAAAAAAATAATCAACAGATTTATTTAAAGGTTGATTATTTTCACTAATACAGTTTAAAAAAAATGTTATAATAAGTTTTGATTATCGAACTATAACAGTAGTGTCAGTAACAAACAATAACTTTTTTGTTACTGACGATGTTTTGATCACCAAAACCGGTAGGTACCCATACTTAACAGTATTTTTTTTGTGTACCTGCGTATTAATGGAAATAGACATTTCAGTAACTCCTTTCCACGGTTTCCAAGATTTCATCGCGATTTAGCTCGTTCACAGGTGCTTTCTATAGGTTTGTTTGCAGTGAACGTCTGACGGGTTATCTGACCATGGGAAAGGCGTTTGGCCATTATTTGCAGTGATTCTTGGACTCTTTTCGACTGTATAGTATCCATGACCGGCTGTTCAGTGCTTTTCTGACGGTCCAATGCCAGTTTTCGTACCATCGTTCCAGTACACGAAGGAGAGTGCGGAGGAGAAACAGGCCATGCACTGCCATCTCGATTCCCAACCATTATCAAACTCAGACCCTTCTCATACACTTATCAAGATGTTATTGGATCATGGATGGTTTCTTATGGTTTTCTGGGAGTCAGCTAACTGTCAAAAAAAGTCTGTGCGAACAAAGCTTATAGGTAAATACCGGCAGGTATAATATGGTACTAAACTCCCACTGTGTTCACCAGATAGTGCGTTCAACTTTCCTGCTCCGCAGCAAATATCGAATCTCTGGTAGGAAAATATTTGCATAGGATTGATTCTTCAAACAGCAGCCTTGATTTCAGCACCCCTGGAGTGCTATAAATATTAACGTGCCATAATTGGTTCCCATTTGTGTGTATCATTTTGATAGTAAGTAGTTAACAAGTGTATTGGAGCAAACCATGTGAGCCGATTTTTCAAAATTTACACGTGGTTTCGCCACTTGATTCTTGACTGATTTGTATAAAAACCCTCAAAACAATTTTCAAAATTTGTATAGGTAGGTACCTACATGGTTTTTTGGTTTAGGATTGTTCCAAATTTTAATTCAAGGTTTTCCCAATCAAATTCGAAGTTTTCTACTTATTTCTAATATAGGTTCATTAAAACATGATTTGCCAGTGTTCCATTACTTTTGGAAACCCATCGAAATGTCTCTTTCCAAGTGCCAGATTTTCATCGTCATTCAAATTGTATTTCAAAATGTCACGTGTACGACAAGCCGTAGTACTAAACATATATTCGAGGTTACACCCTCCACGCTCACCTTCATTATTGCGCTTTCTTTCGTCGAACTCCTATGCTTTTGGGTTCCAGCTATTTGTACCAACATCCTATTGTACAAGGCAAAATAATGCAATTTATGTGAAATTATAAAAATACGTATGTTCACTGATATTAACTGTACTTATTTCAGTGGTAGACGTATTTACCGAATGGTGTGGGCCTTGTGTCGCTATGATGAGTAATTTGAAGAAAATCAAACTGGAACACGGAAGTGACAACTTACATCTCGCAGTAGTAAGGCTACTCTTCGTAATAAATTATAATCCACTTACCTACAGCGGGACAAAATTGAGATCTGATTAATTTGAAGACTACAGTGAAAGAGCAACTCGATTTTTTTTTCGAAATGTAGGTAATGACGGTTCTTAAAGGTTTGGCAAGCAAGGAATCCGATGGTGATGGTATTTTGGACGAAAAACGAGTCAAGATGGGTGAGAATGATGAGTGAAACAGTACTTGAGAGAACAGCGTCTTTACTAAGGCGGTCCTGTGGAAAAACGTATTGACGCTCCCCCGTGTTTCCGAAATAACACATTCTTTTCCTGTAGTCTTCGTAAATAGACGATCATTAATTAAAGCTAATTTTTTAAACGTTTAGGCGAACGCTGACCACGTAACCAGACTTTCTCGTTTCAAAGGTAAAAGTGAGCCGACTTGGGTCTTTGTCGCGGTAAGTCTTAGTATAACATTTTTTTATATTTTTTTTGTATTGGCCCAAATTAATGTTGGTATAGCACAGTTATCATTGTAATATTTAAGCATTTATTGTTCTTTTTTTTGTATTGGTTAACAAACAAAAATTAATGTTGGTATAACACAGTCATCATTGTAATATTTAAACGTTTATTGTTCACAATGTACCCTGCGCTTATCCCTGTCAGGTTAAACTTTTTTACCACCAAATTAAAAAATTTTGATTTCAAATTAAACTAGGTATTTCACGGTAATTTTGCATAGAGAAAGTTTAATTTCTACTTCTAGGTTGAAAAATTCAGTTTGAAGTTAGAGAAGTTCAGTTTGAAGTCGAAAAACGCTGCAAATCCCTGCACAACTGTTTATTATTTTGTTTTCTATATAACATATGTACTATTCTACACATATTATGTAGATCGGGGACCCTCCGTAGGTTAGTACTACCTAACCCCGTACTCCTTACTAGGTACCTACCTAAACCGTTGTGTAATAATTTACCTGTATAGGTTCCCCTTCCACGGAGATAGAATAATGAACCGTTGTGTAATAATTTGACCATCAATTATACTTCAACGGTTGTTCAAGTTTCAAAAGTACCTATCAACAAAATCCAGCCCCTTCTCCCTAGTGATGATATCCGGGCCGGATTTATACCGTTTGATTCACGATCGTGTTGACGAAGCTTTTTGGTGCTCACGAACGTACGATGCTCCGGGTGGTCTCAAAAAATTTTTAGCTCAAGACAAATTTAATAACGTAAAAAAAACCATACCCTTCTATCGGAAGTTTTCGAGCTACGGCGTTCTGAAAATTTCAACCCCTATTTTGAACCCCTTAGAGATGACTGACAGTAACGCCGA
This sequence comes from Leptopterna dolabrata, assembly GCA_954871275.1. Lineage (NCBI taxonomy): Eukaryota > Metazoa > Arthropoda > Insecta > Hemiptera > Miridae > Leptopterna > Leptopterna dolabrata. The sequence continues at coordinate 41,250,504 of OX940979.1, read as the reverse complement.
GCATCGAGGACCAATTAGACCCCGAACGGAACCTATGACCCGAATTTCATCAATTTTTTTTTTTTCATGGTACCTAACTAAGAAAAGTGCCCCGTAGGGCGTACGGCGGACAGACAGAAATATTTTGGTTTATTATTTTCACTAATGAACCATTGGAATCGATCATGAAAAAAATAATAAACCTTGTGCAGTAACAAAATGCAGTTATTCGAAGTAAGTCGTACTCAGTTCAGTTGTAGTAACTTGACAATAATTTTCAGAGCAAATACTTTTTTATTTTTTAAATATTCTTCTAAAAACTGCAAAAAACTCCTCAAGGCTGGCACATCTATATGACGAAACGCATTTATATTTTTGCTCTCTCTGGAAAAAACACAAACGGTGGGTACAGCTTCCGTACAAGTACGCAACCACGAGGGACATTTTATGTCTTAGCGCCCCCTCCCGCACCCACACCAAGTACTTCGTACTTAATTGTTTTGGTCAAGATTTCCAACGAATGGTACCTAGTCCGAACAGCCTTCAGTCCCAATTAGTTCGGATTAGCCGGACTCCACTGTATTATGTACGTAAACATTCATTTAAACAATCACGCCCATACCGCAGCTTGTTGGCCACGCAGTCCGCAGTGGTTAACGTAGTATGGTTAGGTAAATCGAGAGCTATCCAACGAGTGGTGAACGATTTTTGTACGATGATAACTGGCGAAGATAAAGTTCCGTAGCAACGAATCGGTTGTAAGCGAAAATCATCAGAAATTTTTCTGACGATTTCGTGTGACGCTTTTTGTGTAACGTTTTTCGAGTTATGTGCCAGAGTAAAGACATAAAATGTCAAAAATTCTTACCCCCCCTAAAATTTGATGGTTTACGTTTCTAGGTATGTACCTAGAATCCGAAAATGCAATAAAAATATTTCTGTCTGTCCGCCGTACGCCGTACTGGCCACTTTTCTTAGTTACCATGATACAAAATTGATGAAATTCGGGTTATAGGTTCCGTTCGGGGTCTAGTTGGCCCTCGAAGCTCGGCGTTACTGTCACTCATCTCTAAGGGGTTCAAAATAGGGGTTGAAATTTTCAGAACGCCGTATGTCGAAAACTTTCGACTGAAGGGTATGGTTTTTTACGTTATTAAATTTATCTTGACCTAAACAATTTTTTGAGACCACCCGGAGCATTGTACGTCCAGCCGTTCGTGTGCACCAAAAAGCTTCGTCAACACGATCGTGAATCAAACGGTATAAATCCGGCCGGGATTTCATCACTAAGGAGCATCTGATTATAATCAAGGATGGGAGTATGAAGTCGAGTTGGTTGTTTTGCGATATTATTTCATTTGATAAGTGATGGACTATTGGATTTTGTTGGTAGGTACTTGTGAAACTTGAACAAATTTTGAAGTATTATTGATGGGTAAATTATTACACAACGGTAAATTATTACACAACGGCAAATTATTACACAACGGTAAATTATTACACAACGGTTCATCTACAAAGAAGGGGCTGGATTTTGTTGATCGGTACTTTTGCTTGACCAACCGTTGAAGTATTATTGATGGGCAAGTTATTACACAACGGTTCATTATACTGGACCAGAGGGTAGGTACTTACCACAGAAAACAGTGATCTACGCTGAAGGGGCATCTATTTCACTGCACATCAACAATTTTCCTTCAGAACTTCATTATTTGCGTATCTTTTTGCCATTTTAGTTACTGTTTGTCATCGACAGAATTATTTTAGCAACATTTAACTCGTGATTTAGATAGGTACCTAGTAACGAGTACGGGGTTAGGTACTAACCTACGGAGGGTGTGCGATCTGTATCATATGTATAGAATAGTACATATATTATATAAATCGATATCTATACGGAGAGCTGTGGTATGTAACAGAAGGGAATTCATTTCTTATTCTGTACAAAAAAAATAAAAAATAAACCGTTGTGCAGGGATTTGCAGCGTTTTTATTGCAGTTTTGGATTCTACACACCTTGAAACGTAAACCATCAAATTTTGAGGGGGGTAAGAATTTTTTTTTTTCATGCTCGATTCCAATGGTTCATTATTGAAAATAATAAACCAAAATTTAATTGAACTTATTGACTAAAAAACATGCGGTTTCCATGAAACCGTAGTAGCAAGCAGTTGGGTAGGTATTGATAGGTACCCACCAAGTGAAGCCACTATATTCATCTCACTTACTTGTGTGTTTACTTGTCTTCCGCTTCTTGCACGTCCTGTACAAGTTCCGGAAGTTGGTGTGATTGCGAAACGTTTCTGCTTCATTCTTGTCACGTTTGGGTTGGGTTGGGCCTTCTCCTCGGCGTCTTCTTCTTTTGTGGCATTTTCAGTTGAGTTTCTAAATCCTCGTCGCCAGTATTACGATTTAAATTGAAAGTACCAATATAAAGGGTGTCGATTATTATCAAAATACCACCTAGCACCTGCCTACTTCATCATTTGATTTGAACCATTTCTAATCCATTAAATTATTTTTTATGGTGATCTTAGTATAAGAAGTGATGATGTGAACACAGGGCGGGCAGCTTCTCCGAGTGTTCTTTGGATCAAACGCACCTGCACTGATGAAACTGATAGTAGCAGAAATCGATAAGGAAATCAAGGTTTTGGAAGGAAGCATGGAGCGTGCTGCTGTAAGTATAGTCTGTATAATAAATTATCACATGTAAAGGGTAAATAAATAAATGTAAAGGGTTGGTTCCGCTGGTCGAATAAGTAAAATTAAAATGAGTTCCGGAGGGATCCCTCGTCACTAGCAGGTCTAGTAGTTACTGGAAGCTTCAACTGCTTTCCACTAACATTAATACCACACCGAGAAGAGATCGAAAACTTAGCGTTCCTTATCTAGTCAAAATCTAGTAAGTTTTTCCGTTAAAAAGGCGTCGATTTCACAATAATATTCCGCAAATTAACTCCCTACTAATGAACATGATTAATGATGAAGAAATTTTGAAAGCCCCTATAATTAATTTATTAGGTACCTACCTACCTATTCTTTACAAAACATTCAGAATTATAATAATCTTAACGAAACTGTTCATTTTATAATCATTAAAGAAAATTTTACGTGTTTCTAATACTGGACGACATTATCATCAAAGGTGTCCTGGGACGATCTTACTGAAGAGGAGAAGAAGAAAAATGACGAGCTGGAAGCAAAACGCCAGTTGGAATTGGATAAAATTAAGGCTGAAGAAGGTAGGCAGTTCAGTCGCATTGATAGGAAATTCATTAGTTGCCATGAGGTTTGTTCGCAATGACCATCAGACGGTTATCTGACCATCAGAAAGGCGTTGGGCCGTTCACAGTGTTTTCCTGAATATCCGAAGCCTGTTTCCTGATCATCATTCCAGTACACAGAAAATAGAGCAGACTGGAACTAACCGTGTACTGCCTTCTCGATTCCCAACCATTATCAAACTCAGACCCTTCTCAAGACGGTATTGGATCATGGATGGTTTTCTAGGAGTCAGGTAACCATCAGAAAAAGCCAGTGCGAACGAACCTGTAGATATTTGCGTAGATAATGTCGACCTATTACCAACACCGTAAAAAAAAACCGCTGCAAAGTCCTTGTCACATGGGTTTATATTATTCTATTGGACATAGTACCTACCTACAGAAATTGTGGCTGTTCATTTATTGTTTCTTTCATGTGAAATAGTTGAAATATCTATTTATGATGGTTTCCACCAATTTTGTCCCCCGAAAACACGAATTACGCTCCTTTTGGTTTATTATTCTGTGAATAATACACCTATGTATTCGCTCAGCAAAAAAATTTTATAACACCCCCTCAAAATTTTTTCTTTTCCGTTTCAAGATGCGTAGATTCCAAAAATGCAATGTCCGTCCGCCGTACGCCGTACGCTGTATCACGTGTACAGGCTTTATTTTCGGTCTAAAAAAGTCGTTCTTTCGCACACATGCTTCATTTGGGCCCTAGTTGTGTCCCGAAACATTTCAGCCCGATCGGAATATACCCAGGGGTGTTATGAGTGAAAATGTGTATAAAAATAGGTACTTTTTGCGTTTTAACAACATGTTAGTAACATGAGCTTTTGAGGTATTTTTTTCCATGTTTTTGTGGACGAGAAGACCGAATATGAAGTCGATTTTGACCAAGGAGTGGAAAATTGAGGTTGTACCAGTTGTTCAGCTCCCAAATTTGATTTTTTATGAGTCAAAAACCTGCGAAATCGTCTGAAATCACCATCAGTTTGTAGAATAGCACTAGGAAAAGTTTCAACACGTGGATCAAGACGATTAAATGGCACTAGGTACCAATGATCAAAGATAATTTGAAAAAAAAGAAAAAAAGGAGCGTACCTAATTCAAGTTTTAGGGGCCAAAGTTGGTGGAAACCACTAGAAATAGCTATTTCAATTATGTTACATGAAGGAAACAAATGAACAGCCAGCATTTCTGTAGGTATGTCCAATAGAATAATAAACCCATGTGACAAGGACTTTGCAGCGTTTTTCTAGTGTTACTGTACAAATAATTGGTGGTGATTTCAGACAATTTCCCAGATTTTTGACCCATAAAAAATGAATTTTGGGTACTGAACTTTCGTTATAACTTCAATTCTTCAACCTTTGGTCAAAATCGAGTTCATATTCGGTCTTGTCGCCCTAAAAAACATGGAAAAAGCTCAATAGCTCGTTTGACTAAAACACCAAAAAACCCTATTTTTACACCCTTGTTTCACCCATAACACCCCTCGACATATTCCGATCGGGCTGCAAAGTTTCGGGACACAATTAGGGCCCAAATGGAGCATGTGTGCGAAAAAAATAATTTTTTAGACCAAAATATTAAAGTAGACATTGATGATACGGCGTACGGCGGACGGACGCCGTATCATCAGAATCTACGCATCTTGAAACGTAAATTTTTGCTGAGCGAATACATAGGTGTATTATTCACAGAATAATAAACCAGAAAACGCCTACAAAGTAGGTAACTTCCAAAAGGATAGCTTCCACATCAATTTGATTCATGTCCAGCTAGCTCATCCAGCTAGTACCTTCCTCGTTGTCTGGACTCCACCTTCGCTTTGAGCATACTCCTTGGTGCTTGTTCCATTGTTCTGCCCTCGGCCCTGTCTATATGGCCAAGCCAACGGATCCTACCAAATTTTATGTCACACTATAATATCCTCGTTGCCCAAAATATCTTCGGTCTACCTGTTATCCCTCATTTTTCATCCTCTGCTCTCAACGTCCGAATGAGGGTCTTATAGAATCTGAGTTTTGTGGCTCTACTTATCAGGTAGGAAAAAACAATTTTACGTTCGCAAAATAAGCACGACATTTCAGCTTCTCTGGATTGTTCTATCGATAAGATATAATTATGTCGGTGTTATAATTTCTGGGGCTCAGGATCAAGAATATTGATAAACGAGAGTTTTCAACACGCTTTTTATTCGGATACGAATATTATGTAAAACAAAAGGAAAAGCGAGCGGGCGAACGAACAAACTTGAACTGATGTAAGGTGGGGGCACAACCAGTCGAAATAGACGGGAGGGGAGCGGCGGTCACAGCTGCCAACCTAACCGGACTTAATGTCCGTATTTACTATTATAACACACCCTTCTCGACGAATAGTTCGTTTCAACCAACTATGAAGTCGAAACAGCACATCTCCAAAATAGAAAGATTAAGGCAAGTCTAATAACATTAACAACAACAACAACAACCCACTCTTACGGAATGGTAAACAAGTGGTAACCTCCAGCAACTCCAAGAAGAATAAGATAAACGGATTACAACCTCCCATCAACGAACTTCTTCAAATAAAAACAACGAATTTAATAAATTTAAAATGACTAACATTTACATAAGTAGGTACAGGGTATGTTATAGAAAACGTTAAAAAAAAAGATTTTCACGGGTGCGTGCTTCACATGCTAGGTTCAGATAAACGGGGTGTAAGGAAACTAATAAGGTAGAAACAACCACTAGGAAAGAATTTCTGAACGAAATAATACAAATTTTTCTTTACCTAACGGCTTTGTAAACAAATCGGCTATATTGCCACAAGTACTTACGTATTGCACATCGATCACACCCTTCTCGCTCAAATCTTTAATATAATGGTATTTTAATTCAATATGCTTCGCGCGTTTAGAATTATCTTTGGTTTTAATTAACGAAATAGCACTTATATTATCGATTTTGAGCACTGGCACATCACTGAACCCGAACTCACCAACTATGCCCTTCAAGTTAACGAGATCTTGCGCTGATGCAGCTCCGCTGATGTACTCTGCCTCCATAGTGCTGAGTGCGACAGACGTTTGTTTCTTGGAGAACCAAGATATCGGATTTCCATTAAAGAAAGCGATGAAGCCGCTGACCGATTTTCTTGATTCCTTGTCACCTCCCCAGTCGGCATCCGAGTAGCCTATAAGGCCGCTGTCTCCCGGAACAAACATCAGACCCAAATCCTTAGTATGGGCAAGATAGCGGACAATTCTCTTTGCGGCGTTGAACAGCTGATTTGTCGGCTTGTCCAAATACCGAGCCAAAAAACATGTTGCGAAGCTTATGTCCGGACGAGACGTAACTGCAATGTACATAAGTGTACATACGAGCCGACGAAACGGTAACTCATTATTCACCTCCTCGTCTTCACGGAAAAAACCGACTTCCATTGGGGTGCTTATGGATTTGCAATTCATCATACCGAACTCCTCTTGCAATTTTTCAATCCGAGCCGGCTGCGACACCTTGATGCAGTTTCCATCCCTCTTAAAGGTCATTCCGAGAAACGAGTCAACATTCTCGAAAGTTTTGACTTGAAATTCCTTCTTTAGGGCCGCAATTACTTTGTTTACTTGTGATGTCTCTCCAGTCAGAATCGCGTCATCCACAAATAGCACGAGATAAACATTATCTCCCACATACAAACAGCTGTCATGTTCAGACCTTTCGAAATTCAACGTTTCCATGAAATCAGAAAAACGATTATTCCACGACTTAGGGCTTGATCTGAGACCATACAAACTGCGACGCAATTTTAGAACTCCCTGAGGTCCATTGTATCCTTTGGGTGTACGGATGTAGACATCGTGACTGCAATATCCCTGGAGAAAAGCTGTAGGCGCATCACATGACCTCAGAACCCAATTCTTCTGTACTGCGACTGAAAGCATAATTCTAACAGTTTGTAGCCGACAGACTGGTGAATATAAAAATTCATCCTCCTCGAATTTCTCTTGAAATCCTCTTGCTACGAGGCGGGCTTTTTTCGTACCATCTGACTTGGTTCTGAAAATCCACTTTGTATCGATCGTCTGCTGATTCTCTGGAAGATCACATGGAACCCATGTTCCCAATTTTTCATGAGAGTCCAACTCTCTTTTCACAGCATCCTTCCAGTCATTCGACTCAACAGCCTCTTCGTATGTGACAGGATCGTTTCCATACGATATCATACAGTATGCTATATCTAGCTCATACTCCTTCAAGTGGGCAGGCAATTTTATGTTTCTTTTAGGTCGTTGACCTCCAATTCCCCCTTCAGCGGATACATCGCCTGAAAGGGAACCTTTGTTTACAATCGGTTTGCCCAGCAAGGTTGATTTCTTCACCTCCTTATCCTTATCATCCTCAGGAGCAGTAATCTTCTCCTCCATCTCAGGTTCCGCGATACGTCTTCTCATTATTGGCTGTTTGTAGAACATAACATTTTCATCGAAAAATACATCTCGAGAGCGAATCACTTTCTGCTGTTCAGGCAAATACAGCCTGTACCCCCCACCACAGTACCCTACATGTACAGCACAACTCGAACGGGGATCGAGTTTATCTCTTCTAGGCAAAATGGAGTACCATGCCCTGCACCCAAAAACTCTCAACTTCGTGAGGTCGTTCCGACCATTCCAAACAAACGAAGGAGTTTCTCCTCTAGGTAGTGTACTGGTGGGTGCACGATTTAGCTCGTAGGCTGATGCCTTCACTGCTTCGCCCCACAATGATTTAGGAATACCTGAATCACTGATTTTTGTTCGTATCATATTTGTCAGAGTCCTTATCATTCTCTCAGCTTGACCATTCATTGCACTACTATACGGAATTGTATACTGGATTTGAATTCCACTTTTCTGCGCAAATTCCTGGAACGATTTCGTTGTATGTTCCGCTGCATTGTCAAGTCTGATTCTCTTAACTTTTAATCCATACTGACGTTCAGTTTCGGTAACATAATTTCTCAAATTCATTTCAGCTTCACTCTTATTTTTCAGAAGCCTTACTACCACGAAATGTGAGAATTCATCCAAAATTACTTGGTAGTAACGATGACCTTGGTAATCCTCCACTGACATCGGACCACAAATATCACTGAATAATTGAACTCCAATTTCTTTAGCTCTTCTCTCTTGTGAATGAAACGGTTGACGAGTGAGTTTGCCTTCAATACAGGACGGACATACATCTTTCGGGAAGGGTAAACCCAACTGTTTTAGAGCATCCTTTGAAGCATGACCAAGCCTTCTGTGCCATAGGCTATCATCAAGTACTGCTGCATTATTACACGATGCTAGGAGGTCTGGAATTTCCAAAGTATACAAACCACGATTATACTTGCACTCAAGTTCAACACCAGAGCCACGAATTACGAGTTTATTTCCATTTATCACGACAGTATTTCCTTTCTTTGTCATTTCACTTACTGAAAGCAAATTGTGTTCAAGTCCAGGCACTATTATACCTTCAATATTCAATATTCTTGATCCTGAGCTCTGAACGCTACTCCTTGATCATCAGACGAACTGTGACACGATTTATCTTGCTGCAGTTCCTCCTTCAATAGGTGAGACTTAACAAAGTCGACTTTCGCACCGGTAACAGTGTCCAAGGCAGTGACCAGTGGTTTCCATTCATCAGGCATCGACATGAGCAGAAAAGCAACTTTATCTGTCTCATCCAACGTTGACCCCTGTTCTTTCAACTCTCTAACAATGGAGTCAAACTTTACGAAATGGTCTTCCAATTTCTCATTTTTATCCAACCTGAATTTTAGTTTAGTCATCTTTTCCCAAAGAAAAAGCTTAGACTGCGACGATTTTCGACAAAATACGTCCTTGAGGGAACCAATCATCTCTTTAGCTGATACTGCGTCCTTGATGACTTCTAGGTGCTTGTCGGTAACGGCCTGTACGAGCAGGGACTGTGCTTTATCGTCCTTCTTCTTAAAAATTTCCAACTCCTTTGAATCGGTCGGGGCCTTGTCTTCGAGCACGTTCACACAACCCTCTTTCTTCAACAACGCCTTCATTCGAAATTCCCAATTACTGAAGTTTGTTGGGGTGAAAATAGGTACATCGTGCTGATAGCCGGGATACGCCATTTTGTTGAAAGCTGCGCGAGGCACAAACAAAAATTTCTTGCGGAAAATTAACTCACCGGGGCCGCGAGTGGATATAGCGCAGACTAACTTTCTGGCTTGCGTTTGAATTTTTACCGGGGCCGCACGTGGAAGATGGCGCAGAATACTAGCTGGCAAAACTAATATTTTAAAAAAAAACACACCACCGAGCCGCGAGTGGAACGCGAAAACTCTGGGCCCATAACCTGTTATAATTTCTGGGGCTCAGGATCAAGAATATTGATAAACGAGAGTTTTCAACACGCTTTTTATTCGGATACGAATATTATGTAAAACAAAAGGAAAAGCGAGCGGGCGAACGAACAAACTTGAACTGATGTAAGGTGGGGGCACAACCAGTCGAAATAGACGGGAGGGGAGCGGCGGTCACAGCTGCCAACCTAACCGGACTTAATGTCCGTATTTACTATTATAACAGTCGGTTACAAGGAATTTGGTACGGACTGATAGACACGGAAACAAAGTTGTTTGTAGATGTATGAAACGCAAGATGCGGTCGGAAATTTTGATTTTGAAGGACATCTTGTTTAGTCTCTTGCGTGACATGGAGCTGAAAAATGATGCTGCTCACAGTCTCAGATGTGATCTAGCATAGTCATTCATTATTCATAATAGCAGTTATTACCTATATTCGTAATCAATTGTACGATAATGCCTAATTTCAAATTGCATCATTGAAGTCTGAATAAGAGGAGCCTCGTTGATTACTAAGTTGATCAGTACATTGGCCCTTTTGGGGGAAAAAATTAGATTGTCCTATATTATAATCAAGTGTCGACGTGTTTTGTGTTTATAAGATGTGGCTAAAGATCGTGTGAAGCGACGAAACTTGGAGAGGATGGCCCGCCAGCTGACGAACCAGACTGTAGTTGTGTTCTTTCCTCACGCCATCACTGAGCCAGAGGAGGATAGCGGGACAAAGAGAACTTGCCAGGCGGCTTACCAGCTGATGGTCAAATATGAGACAGCCTCTCTTCAAATTGCGGATCAGCTGGATCGCTTCATATCTGAAGAAGATTTGAAACTGGTTTGGTAACATTTTACCGTACATGGATAAATTGAAGAGATAGTTACCTAGTATAGGGTATGGACCATGAGTTATCAGAAGGTGCTATTCAGAAGATGAAGGTTTTACTAGAACCAATTGCATCTCTTACAGATATTCTACAATTCGGATTTTGTAGTGCCCGAAGAAGTCGTTGAGGAGATGAAAACAAGAAAAAGCCTGGTAAGCCTTTTGCAGGAGGTGGTGGTGCCCACGTCACCAGAGCGGCGCCAATCCTCTTCCTCCTACTCATCACAGCTGTCTCTCAACTCCGCAAACAAGTTGAATTTCATTGAAAATGTTATGTCGTCTTTCGTATTTGGTGACACTAAAGACCCCCACAACCCGACGGAAGATTCGTGAGAACTTACTCCACTATGCATTTCCACATATAAATCAACTGAAATGGCATACCTATACTGAAATGGAAATAGATTACTTGCAGGACGGTTGACCAGCTAGTAACTGAACAAACTGCATTTTCTTCCTAGAGTAGCGCAAGTGTACGGTAAGGACATTGGCGCTGGTGTTCGAGCCTTGGCTTGTTGGACTCCAGTCGAATACATATCGAAAACAGCTGCCCTCCAAGTCCTGTTCGCTCATAAACTGGTAACCTTGGACGTGATCTTGGAAGAGCTCCCTCCTCCTAGCGTGAGTAATTACAAAATTACAACAATTATATACTTAATTAATTATATAATTAATACAATAATTAATTATAACTGAAACAAGGAACATTGTGTGAGGATAATAACTGCGACGTACAGGCAGGTTGTGGTAAGACGGAACAGGCAGAAAAGATTGCCCATGATGCTGACTGTATCTTGCAGTTCTGGCATTAAATTTTAAATTCAGTCAGTCAAAATGGTCATGATGAAATTTTAGCTCCCAAAATTATAAACAGTAGGCACCTATATTAAAACATGATCATTGATTGAACATTAACGTTACTGAAACCGTTACAGTATGTGATCATTTTCGAAGCCTGTCGGGCTCACGAGGTTCTCGAAGTGGCTGAGCCGTTTGCCGAGGATGTGATCCACTTGGCGTTTTTCACCACTGACAATCCGGAGACGGCTGAGAAGATCTGCCACACAATCCACGACCTCGAAAAGAAAGGAGCCGAACTTGTAGCGTACGTCCCTTCTACTCCCATTCTTTCCCTCTATGGTACATCTTACGGTTTTCAATGAAGTCTCACCGCAACGGCCCAGCAGATGGAACCAGTCCAAGTTGGGTTTTTCAAACATCTACCTACTTTCGCTGTCACAAGTATCCCAGGCGTAGAGTGACTGCTTTCCTTTGCAGTGCTGTGATACTGTCCATTGCTCGTTAGTAGATAAGTACAGGTCTATTGATGCGTTGATTGACCTTGCTGCAGTCGAAGATTCACCCAACAGCTATGTACAGGGATATAAATTGGTGGGAAGGAATGTAACCTCCATCGGATCTAGCGATTTCTAGAGATATTTGGACTGGGCTTGGGTATTTAATAACATATCGGTGTGGGAAAATGTACCTACGAGGGTGTCCTAGCCATCTGGAGCGTTCAACCTTCATATAAAAGTACGCAAACGCAGGCGACACTACTTCAAGCATACTCTGTTGGCTATCCTACTAGATCTACTATCCAGATCAGTGGTTCTCAACGGGGGCGATAACGCCCCCATGGGGGCGGTAGAGGGGTACTGAGGGGCGGCGAACTTGTTTTGGGCGGTAGGGGGGCGGTGAGCACCTTCCTGAACACTTCAACAGGTTCAGGAATCTTTTCGATTCAGTGCTTGAGATGTATTTAGGTGCATCTGAGAGGCCGATAGCTACAATTTATAATCGATGTTGCTTACTTGACCGATGAATTTGCCAAATTCAATGGAATCAATTCGCAACTTCATGGTGATGAACTCAATTTAATAAAAACTAAATCTGTTATTTCTGCCTTCCAAAATAATCTCACTTGCAAGCTGAGTTTTGGCCGCAACGAAGTTGTGATTTGCCAGTTTTCAATCCTGTCGGATAAGCATTGTGAATATTATCCTGCATAAGAATATTGAAATCTCTTTGATGAAACAGTTTACTGTGAACACCTGGAGTCTTTGCATAAGACCTTTTCCGAACGTTTTGAGGATAACAGTAGGGAGCCAACAGTAGGGTGTCCTCAATGGGTCATGAATCCTCTGCGCACATTGAGAAAACAGGTTGAGATTCAGGAAATATTGACTGAACTTTCAACGAGTGAGACGTAGAAAGCCAGTTTCCAGGATGGTGGTAGGCTCACGGAATTTCGGCTTCAAGCTAACATCAGTTATCTCTGCGCTGGAGTGCGGAATGTCGTTAAAAAACTGTCAATTGCCTCCCTCTTCTACCTTATCGAACCAGGGTTCATTACTGTTACTGATTTACTTAATATTACAACAACAACAAAAACTCCACCCCTTGACTCCGGATGATGCCTCTATACTTACTTCGAATGAAAAAGAATAAAAACGGAATTATTGAAAGGTTGTCTATTTCCACTGATACACGAAAAATACGCCGATACAAACTTTCAATAACCCCGTTTTTATTCTTTGAAATGGGTTTCCACGATTCCGCCGCGAGTGATTTAGTTCGTTCGAATGAAACTATGAAACATGGTGTGTACGTGTTCTTGCCCAAAATACCGATAATGAGACGATTCAAGGTTCAAAGTTGTGCCCTACGTCTAAACGACTGGACCGATTTTGATGGAGATTTTTGCACCGTGTTGTAGGGGATCCTAAATGGGAGGTCCTGATGTTAGATTCCATTTATACCCGTGAGTTTTCCGGGAAACGACAGAAAATTTCACAACCGTACTGGTTGAAAGTTGTGTCGGAACCTCCCTTTCACAACCCATTTTTATACCACTTCGAAATTTCCACGGAATGTCTGGTACCTACCAACGGAGCAACGACGGTGAAAAGGAAGAACGTCGCGAGAAATTCGAAACAGTTAATGAGTCACTTCAGTGACGTTTTTCATGACGTGACGTTTTTCGGCCGGTAGGCCCATGTTAAAAGAAATCGGCTCGACATCTAGTAAATGAGACTTGCGCCTTCATCTCACTAACATTAAAAAATAATAATGGCTCTGAACCACAAAAATTCCACACACAGCTGTGTGTTGTATTACATGCATAACAAATACTATTATTTTTGTAAATTACGTTCTGTTTTAATGGTCTGTTCAGTTACATTATTCCTTTAATTAGAATTTTACTATTTGGAACCCCCCCCCCCCCCCCCATTCTCCATACCCAAACTTAAGGATTTTCAAATTAGGTGGGCGTTCAAAAATATTCAACTCCTAAAGGGGGCGGCAGGTTTAAAAAGGTTGAGAACCACTGATCCAGATATTACTCTGTGATACAAGCCCTCTGACAGCTTGCATGTGCTTCCACAGTCTGAGTTTATAGCAGTTCATCTCTGTTTAATACTATCAGTTGGACCCAATAAGGGTAAGGCTTTTTCTTTATTTTTCTCTGACAATCATTTTTAAACGTAGCTAGTTGTTTTGCGTCCATAGAGGCCAGTTAACCCTTCCTGAAAATCACCGTAGGTAATATAGCTTGATAATAATTGAAGAAAGAATTCAGGTTGAAAGAATTCAGATAATGACAGAATTCAGACTTCATCGATACAGATTTAGTGTTTTCGCCTCATGTTCATTAGTGATGCCAAGATGGTCATTGCTCTGAAGAAATCCAACAGTGACCCGATGCTGACGCTCGCCTCGCTCGCTCCTCTGTATGTGAGTCCCGACCTCCGGACAGGCACGAAGGAGATGGAACTCTGGTTCCCGCCGAGCATAGATATGGTAGAAGAACCCAACCCCTGGGCGCCACCTCCACCACCACCACCGAAATATTACAAGGACCAAGAGGACAATTTGTACCTTGGTAAGACACAACAGGTTTCTTTTGTAGGTTCATTAGGGAAGACTGTAATAACTAGTCAAAGAAAAACGGAGATATAGAAAAAAAAACAGTATATTTCCACTAATACACGAAAAACGCAAAAAACACTGTCGACTGTGACGATAGTTTGATCACCGAAACCGGTATAACAGTGTTTTTTGTTTTTTTTTTTGGCGTTTTTCGTGTTGTAGTGGAAATAGACTATTTTTTCAATAACTCCGTTTTTCTTTGAAATGGGTTTCCACGTGTCATGGTATCCTCCCAGAACCACTCCCTGTGAAATTAAGATCTCGCCAAATAATCATAGAAGTGGGGTGGGAAGACGCAGGGGAACCGAGGAACCCAGTGGGGATCCCCACCATCCTCCACTAGCTGGAGGATGGAGGGAGATAGCCCTACGGGCTATAAATACTCGCCTCCTTCGCCTTTTCAACCATTCTACGCTCTCCTCTAGTCGAAGACTACTCTCTCTCTCCTCACTCCTCATCTCTCTCCTCAACCTAAAAGATCCTGGGCATGGTGGTAGCTCTGCACTATAACCAAACGAGGCAACGTTCCCGAAAAGATCCTGGGCATGGTGGTAGCTCTGCACTATAACCAAACCAGGCACTCATCCGAAAAGATCCCGGGCATGGTGGTAGCTCTGCACTGTAACCAAACCGGGCAAAACCTGCCTTAAACGCCTCTCGTGGTGAATGCACGTCACCTATGCATTCACTACACCACGATTTCTTCGCGAGTGATTTAGTTCGTAATAACCAGTAATAATAATTTGATTTTCATTATTTTTTTTAGTTCACATTAGAGTCTACGCAAAAATTGTATCCTTCTCATCGACTGGTTACTTAAAATGCGAAAATTAAACCTTAAAATATGTATGAAAAACCTTGAAATTTGTGTGGTGGGGATTTTTCACCAAAAATAAATAGAATTCAGATTAAAGTAGGTATGTTATTGTATATGTATCTGTTTATAATTTTTTGTTTCGAAGAATAAATATCGTTTCATTTCATTGCATTCTTTTACTAAGGCCAAAAACGTTTCAGAGGAGGAAAGAGCGTGTCCGGATGGGGAAGTACGGTTGTGTCGCAAGATGATCCGGCTGGCCGATGGGTCCGAAGTGGAGGAGGCTGAGTGGGAGCCAGTCGTGGAGCCCGTGGTTGAACCACCTCAGCAGCAGGAGGAGGCTCCCACGACGAAGAACGAAGACAATCCCCAGGAAGACACCGGAGAAGCTCAGGAGACGGAGGCAGGAGAAGCAACGGTATGAATGGTTCTTCACGTAGAGATCACGTTATTTCAGGATCGATCGCTGTTTCAATTATAACTTCATCAGTCATATTCACCGCATTAGGCGAGACTATTCCAAACTGCTCATCTGATTGGTTGAAAACTGTAGAGTTTGAATGATTGAAAAATTTAACTAAATAACAACCTCATCGGAACGGGCGATGGCATTTCTGCACCCAGAAAAGGAAAGGTGAGACTAAATGGAACTATGGAACGTAATATCTGTGTGGGCCAGCGAGGAATTTTATAATTATGTGCACCTGATCAAACGTGATGGTCCCTAATATCACGTGACCTGAGCAAAGGCTTAAGGCTTCGGCACACAGAACGCGTTATAACGCGACGCTTGGCGTTTCTGTACCGTCGCGTTACGGCGATACGGTTTACATGACACAAGTTTGCATCATCCCTGCCACAATGGCTGCGTTAAAACTCAGCGCGCAGTCCCGGAACGTTGCGTTAGCTATTCGGGTTGTGGAAAATTACAAAAGTTAACGCGCGTTAGTGCATCAACGTGGTGAACAAACAGAAAAACTTATTGAACAAGTGCGAAAGTTTGTGTATTTGTACGATACTTCACATGATTACTACAATAAAAGTCTTTCCCTAGTTTCAACAGGTCTCCTCCAGTTCGTGGTGATCTTCTCAATACTCGGCTGCAGTAGATCATGCAGATCCTCAAAACTTTGTCGAGACATGCGGAAATATACAAAAAAACTATCTTCATCTGAGCGCAGCTCTCGACACAGACGGTGGAATTCACCAAGTTCTTCTCTTTTTTTATTGATTGGGTGTACCCAACACCGTTTCCTCCACAGCTCTCAATTAAAGCTAGAAGTAGCAGAACTTCTTCCTCATCTGAACTGCTCAAGGCTTGATTCAGAGAACCTGCACAATACTGGATCTGCCGCCCAGATAACGCTGTGTGTGTGACGTAGCCATATCGCTGAACACCGAGAAGAACGTGCGTTCCCTTACCGCCGCGTTATAACGCGTCCTGTGTGCCGAAGCCTTTATACTTAGGAGCAATGCTTGAGATTAGTTGAATAAAACTAACAATAGCTTGTGCCATCCTAACCTGTACAAAGCGAATGCTAGAGGGAGTTGAACAGTTCTCCTTGATTCAGTATAGGTGCTGGAAATCGATTGAATAAAGACCACCTTTTGCCTAACTTTCTAAGCAATTGCGAGGTATTTTTTCGTTCTCGTGAGAGGCAGCTTGAAAAGTTAGCAACAGATACAGAAGAGGTGCTCATTTCAACGTTTTCCTCTTTGGATTTTTGTGAAGTAAGTACACTTTTCCTAGCAAGAGTGAATTCATGCAATTTTTTCATAGAAAGGTGTATTTAGACCGGTGTTCCAGTTTTGGAAATGGCTTCAAACAGTTGTTCCGTTTTGAGGAAAACAACACCGACTGGCTGACGACCACGTTCCTCGGTGAAGACTCGACAGATGTGACGTGTGATTCACGAGCGTCGGCCTGGTTCCGTTCACTGCAGCGACGGTCCTGTCCTTTTGGGTGACTTTAGATAAGGCATTTTTGCCACAAACGCAGTTGGCTGCAACCCCATTCTACGACGCCTCAGCAGAAGAAGTTCAATAAAGTACCTACTCACCAAAATTTGAAGGGAAAAAAACAAACAAACAAACGCTGCAAACAATTGAACAACGGTTTATTATTTACCTGTATAGATGTCCTTCTGCGTAGATCACTGTTTTCTGTGGTCGGTACCTTTGAACTCCCCCTAGGAAAGTCCTAAATGGAGTAGGTACCTACTGAGGCCTGCCCGGGAATTAAATGCTGCAACTGCTGAGATTTTACTTAGGCTGAGGGTTACTTAGGTTGGAATCAGAGAAGATATGGGCATCCACCGTACGTCTGTAACAAAATACCCCAGGTTCTCGACAAGATTGTCGAGAAACGAGGGATGGATACGGTTCCCGTCGAGCCCTGCAGTGCTGGAGGAGGCCAGTGAACGATGGGCTCCAAGGTACAAGTAGTTTCCTTCGGCGTTTGGGGTAATTGACTGTAGGTGCCTACCCATGTTCAGATTGAAACCATCTGAATTCGGTGATGATTACACCAATTGAAAATGTTTTTGTGGCCTAAATATACTTACTAGCGACTTGCGGTTCACGAGCGTCGGCCTGGTTCCGTTCACTGCAGCGACGGTCCTGTTCTTTTGGGTGACTTTAGACACGGAATTTTTGCCACAAACGCAGTTGGCTGCAACCCCATTCTACGACGCCTCAGCAGAAGAAGTTCAATAAAGTACTCATCAAAATTTGAAGGGAAAAAAACAAACAAACAAACGCTGCAAATAGTTACACAACGGTTTATATTTACCTGTGTAGATGCCCCTTCTGCGTAGATCACTGCTTTTACCTTTGAACTCCCCCCAGAAAGTCCTAAATGGAGTACCTACTGAAGCCGGCCCGGCAATTAAAGTTTCATATAAATGGACGGGATTCAATAATTCAGTCGCTAATTAT